>JAULSY010000005.1:0-393286 GCA_030512305.1 Cercophora samala | reverse complement strand
CACACCCAAACACCAAAACTACATCAACAACCACCCCCCCGAAAAACGTATAAAGCGTTTATGATACCACAAACAAAAAACACACCGGCCCCCCCCCCCCCCCCCCCCCCAAATGTGACAGCAAAACAAGACGTGAGATAAAAAGAAAAGCCGTCTGTCTGTCCTGCCCAATACCCCCCCCCGCCCCCTTGGACTCTGAGAAAAAGAAAGAAAAAAAGAAAGCCCGTCTAATGTATGTAGTATCCCCCAGATTTCCCTCTATTGCATGGATGAAATGCAACCCCCCGCCAGCAACCCATAAAGCAGGCAAGTTCCCGCTTTTTATGTATCCGTCTCCTGCTTGTTCCCTCAGTAGTAGCCATTCCTTCCTTTCTCCCTCCCTTCTCCCCCCTCCCAGAGGAGAGAGAAAAAAGATTTGTAAAGAAAGGAAAGAAAAAAAAAGTTGTACCACCCCTTTCTTCATTACTTCATTAACCCATTACCCCCCGCCCCCCCCCCTCTTTCTATAACTCCCCGCTCTTATATTCCGTCAGGCATCGTATACTGCCAATGATCAGAATCATTGTTGGTGATGGTACAAGGACGACCCCCCCCCCCTTCCGTCCACCCATATCTTACAAACCCTTCTCCTTCTTCTTGTTCTTCTTCCCCACCACCTCCCTAAACAACCTCTCCAACCCCTCCACCCTCTCCCTCTGCCGTTCCTTCAACCACCCCTCCACCGTCACCAACTTCTCCCCTTGCACAACAGGAACCTCCTAAGTCCCCATCGCAACCCCCAGTTCCAACAGCAGCTTCACAAACTTGGTGTGCAGCTCCAAGAAGAAATCCGGCATCCCCACCAGCTCCGCCAACCCCCTCTGCTTCAGCGCCACCCCTCCCCCCGCCCCCGCAAAACCACCCCCCATCCGTCTCGACAAACCCCCCATGCCCCCCGTCAAGAAGCTGCTTCTTTCGTTGCCTCCAGCCTGCTGCTGCTGCTGCGGCGGTGGTGGCGGTGGCGGTGCGGGCTCGCTCTGCGCAAAACTCCCATACCCCGGCCCCGGCATTATCGGGCTCGACGCGCTGCTACCCGTCGATTCGGCGAGGGAGCGCTCCGCCTCGGCCTCGGCGAGCGCCTGGATCCACGTGGCCATGTCGCGGAAGGCGGCGGCGACGTAGCCAAACGTCTTCATGGCCAGCCGCTCCCGGTGGGTCGACAGGGCCAAAAAGGCGTAGACGCGCTTGTGGCCTCGGGCGTGCATGTCCGGGATGCGGAAGATGTAGGCCGTCGTGTACCCTGCTGCCGGGTCCCCGAAAAAGATGGGGCCGCCTGACACGGCGTTGCCTACCGAGTGGGTTGTCACAAACGCCGGCGTGCTCGGTGAGGCGCAAGGTGTGGACATGGCGGACGGGTTGGTAGGCGACGTCTGCGGCGCCCTCGGCAGCGTTTCCAGCGATAACGTCCTCAGACAAGAAGCCCGGACGATGGAGAAGGATGATGGTGCCAGGGGTTCGTGCGTGGAGATGTACTCTAGGTAGTGAGTGTGCGAGTTCATGTTAGCTACCGAGCTGCTTTCGCTCGAGCGGGAGGTGACCGACGCCGCCGTCGGTGTGCGACGGTGGGTTGGGCGGAGGGTTGGGTTGGATGATTCATCCTCGGATGCGGTAGAGGAGGAAGACTGCGAGGTTGGCGGGGAGGTGGTATTGTACACTCTTGCGCATGGCGCCTTGGAGCGCAAGGTAGGGCCGCGCTCGGGTCGGGAGTCCACGCCGGCGCCGTCGCTGCCGGGCTGTAGCTTTGGTAAAGTCAGGGCGCAGTTGTCACACGGCCCGGCCCGGCGGGTCACATAGTCATCATACGTCTTGCGGAAAGACGAGTCTTGCCGTGGTTTGGACTGCTGCTGCTGTTTGGATCCTCCTCCTGGTGGTAACTGTGGGCTCTGTGGTGGTGTTTCTATCGCCGAACCACTGAGACCCGATGAGGATGCTGCTACCTGCGCGGCACGTCGTAGGGCGGCCCTGTGGGTTTGAGCCTCTTGTTCGGTAGCGGGAACTGATGAGCTCCGCTGGGCTTCTGCAAAGTTCATTCGTCGCAGGGCCTCGGTGATGGCGGTGGTGGCTTGGGTTGATTCTCCCGGCATCGGAACGCTGGAGCGTGGCCGGTCGGGGCCAGACCCGGGGCGGTTATGCAGCTCATCGTCATAGCATACATTGCAGGGTACTGGCAGCCCCTCGGTGACCATCAGGGGCGTGGGCCCGTGAAGATCACAGTAGTGGGCCAGACACAGCTGTAAGTGAGGAATTAGCATCATGTCGTGATGAAATCAGCCGGTGGGTTTGGCATGGCACGGGGCATGGCATGTGAAGAGAAAGGAGGAGGAACATGGTGGCGTCCGGGAGAAAGAAGGGAGGCGCATTTGTCAAAGAGACTCGGGTTCTCGCTGCTGATTGCGCCGAACGCGTTGGGGTGGAATGCTGAATAAAACAGAAGTTCCAAGCCTGCCCGGGCTGGCGGGACTCTGTCGTCAAGGCTGAGAGGCGTGGGGGTGCACAGCATGAGGGAGAAGTCGTCCAGAGTGAGGCGGTGAGTCGTGTTGGGTTGCATTTGGGATATGCGACAAGGGCAAACGGCAAGCACAGCATCAGGCATCGAATGACCATGCAGCCCGGTCATGCATATTGGGGGAGAGATGTGGGAGTGAGCAACTTACAATCGACGTCATGGCTGGGTGTTGAGAGGGTGTCTTATCGCAAGAAGCTCAAAATATCATGTCGTTGTTGCCAAGTGCTGGGTTTCAAGCATGTGCTGTCGCCAGTTGACTGAGTGGTCGGTTTGCGAGTTGCGACGCGGGCGCGCGGGTGGGAGGTGGGTTGTAAGCGACAAGGTTGTCCTGGTCGAGTCGCAAAGTATTTCGAGGATTTGTTGTTATTGTTGTTGTTTGGGTTTTCTGTTCTCTAGATAGTCGTAACGGGGTGCTGGACCTTGTATCGTCTCTCGTTTCTCGTTTATCGTCTCTCTCTCTCTCTCTCTCGATATTAGAAGTCGCGTGCGAACTTTCGCACGATGGTTGGGCCCAAGCGAGGTCGGAACGCTGGTCGAGATGGTGAAATAGGGATATCTCGGCGGTCGGGGGAAAGAGGCGATCAACCTCGGAGTGAGATATCACGAGCCATGGCAGCTGTGGGATTGGGGGATTGTGGCGCCAACGGCTAAGTTGTGATGATGGGTGGTGGTGGTAGTGGTGGTGGTGATGATGATGATGGTGCTGATCAGGACCCCTGTAAGGTACTTTTGGAGGGTTAGGTACCTGGGAAAGCGTAAGTATCGATAAGATAAGAAACTGGCTATGGTAGGTGGGTTGTTGGCAGCAACGGCGCCAGTGGAATAATAGGTTGGGGATGGCTGGAGGACGAGAACGGTCTGTAGATGAGGGCCAGTAGACTAGTCGAGATCTTTTCAAAAAAAAAAAAAAGAACACAAATGAGGTGATGCAGGGCTGATGGATCCCTCTTATTCAATCCTTCTGGAAGCGCGGCGGTTGTGCGATAAGTGGAGTTGCTTCTTGAATGCTACGCCGAATTGGGGGCGGGTCTTCCGACCGGCACCAGGAACCGTGGTCCCTTGGAAATGGTTATCACAGGCTTCACAGCCGGGGCCGGGACATGTTCGAGGCCTTCCAGGTTGTCAACAATGGAAATGTCATTGTCATTGTCCACTATGAGAATGAAATTATCACTTCTCTCTGGTGATACTCGGATGTCTCTTCTGACTCTCCAGGCGAGCACCAGCTAGTGAGACGTTCATCTCCGTGTCTTAGTCACTAATACACCGGTCTGTGACCTGAATGCCGGGTTTCCACGTGGGAGAAAACCCCCCCGGCTCCACGGCGCGCTGATCAGGCTGATCTTGGACTGCCTGCAAAAGCGCAAATCGGGAGGGCCTTATTTGTAACGTCGACGGGACACCTCCCATCCGAGCCTCTGTTTCGGGTTGAACAGCATCGACGATGTTCCTCGTGATCTGTTGATTGCTGACTGTCAGTCATTCTCCCCTCCCCCCCTCCTCTGCCGGTTGAATGAATTGTAACACCACCTGGCAGCACCCACACTAGTCTAATCTTTTTTTTTGTTCTCTCTTACCTACATATGTCGCACAGTAGCACCCGTTGCCGCACACACTCAAAAAAGAAGACCAAGCGACCGTTGACACTTGGCCTAAAACAAAACCTCCCAAACCAAAAACCCCACAGTTCACCTCACCAAGTTGCACCGACCTCCTTCTTTAAGACCAAGTCCAAGTCTTAACCCATGTCTAGCACGCGGCTCTCCTTTTTCTTTCGTTTCTACTAAATTCGGACATTCCGAATTGATGCCCCCAAGAATTCCGCCGGAAACAACGGGAAACATTCTGACACGAACCGAAGGGGGGGGGAGAGCAGCTTCCACCATCACATCCCGCTCATGCAGCAACAGCAGCAGCAGAACAACAGCATGAGAGAGGAGGATCTCATCACTTTGATTTCATCATCCCGCGACAAGCGGCGGCTCGCACTCGCTTATTTATCTTGTTCAAGAACACTGCTGCTTCTTCGTTTACCATCTTCAAGTTTGCCAACAGTTTACCATTTCTGGACTCTTCCCTACTGCAAAATCCCGTTTTATTTCGGCCATGTCTTCTTCTTCCTCTTCCTCTCAAGGTAGTGTAGTAGTAATAGGTGTGGGAAGGACAACACAACCCACAACACCAAAACAACCAACGTCTCATCAACCCCCCATCCCAACCCCCAACCCAACCAACCACTAAACCACAAAACACAAACAAAACAAAAAACCAAAGTTTAAGCTACTTTTTAGCCTCCGCGGTCTCCGGTCCGAAACCCACTTCTTCCCGTTGTGTGGGAATTCCTTCCGTCACACCTTGCCATTTTCCATCTTTCACTACCACCCACCACCTGCGACGCTCTAACGACGTCAACAAGGACAGCGCAGGTAATGAGATGCCGGAGCTAAACAAAGGGGGGGTGTGGTAAGGTAGGGTATGGTAAGGTAGTCAATGCTACTGTACAAGTTCTAGTGTTTTTGTCCCGGGTGTTACTCTACCTTACCTCCTAATTTTGGCAGAGGGGCAGTACCTCCTGTCAAAAGCGGTCCGTCTGTGAAAAGCATCATCTCCTGCTGGTAGAGAGAAACAACAAAAGCTAACTAATCAAATGACAATCCAAACTCCACCGTTGCTAACAATCGCAAGCATCGCCAAAAAACAACTAGCAGATGGAGGAGGGGGGGTTGTAAGTGCTGATTAAAGTATATATGTATGTATGTCACCACTACCGAGGGACACCAAATCACCCCGAGATATACCTCGGGAATATATATATCCCATACACACACATACATCTCTCCAACCTCGGAGACGACCTCATCATCACCTACCGTCCCCCCCCCCCCTGCAAGCAAAAGTCTCTTCCCACCTTCTAGAAATTCTCAACGTAGCCTTCAACCCCAGATAATCCTCTGTAAAAATAGAAAAAAAACATCCCTGCCATGAATAGAGACCCGGGTATTCTGACACTTCCCACGCGAACCGAACTATAATATTTGATGAGAGAGGATAATTACTTGACAACTTAAGCGGGCATGGAAAAACCCGAAACCTCCCTCTTGTTATGAGTGAACCATGGAATCAAACCCAATGCTTACCTACACTCACTTATTACCCGGCGCAAACCCCCCCCCCCCCCTTCAAAAGTAACATCACATAATCAACTTTGTATGGTACCTACCTCCCGGCTGAACAAGGATTCAAAAACCGTTGTAGTAACCTACCTACCTACCTACCTACCTGTTCTCCCCCCCCCCCCCCCCCTTTTTTTTTTCTTTCCTTTCCAGAAAAAGAAATCAGATCAAATGCTCGTCTCTCATCAATAGCAGATCTGCCATCTGTGGCTATTGCTTGTTTTTGGCTGGCAGCTAATATCAATATCGTCATAATTCTCGTCATAAAAAGACAAATTCAAAAATAATTACACACCTACCTTGATACACAAGCAAACACGTTTCTTTCCGCATATATGAACAGCTTATTACAGCAAATGTTTGGAAATGTTTAAGACACTAAAAATGCAAGTAGTACCTCTCCTCTCCTATCCTAATCCCCAATAATTTTGCTTATCCTATGCAACAACAACCCCCCTTCCCCCCACCCACCCACCAAACCATGCCAAATTACCTGGGTATCTAAAAGGAAAGAAAGAGAGAAAAAACACAGAATTCCGCCCCCCCCTCATCCGACTCCATAGTCCATCCCTCCATGATTGCAATAAAAAAGAATATAGAAAAGTCCATCTAAAAATGTATGCCTCCCCTAAAATATGCCCCCCCCCCCCTTCCCCACCATGTTCATCTGTAATGTTGATATTAAAACGCTTCGAGAAAAAAAAAAGTCCACCATAACCACCGTCCCCATTATACACCCCTAAAATGCAATACCTTCCCCCCGGCCCCCCAATCAATAGACAGACAACCCCCCTCTCTACGCAAAAGGATCCCCTCCATTACTCTTCTCAAACTCAACCTCGACCCTCTTCTTCGCCGGCTCCCCCTCCCTATGATCATCCCTCGTTTGCTCCCCCATCACCCCCTCCCCCTCTTCCTGCCCCTCCCCACCCCTCAACCTCCCCCCCACCACCTTATCCCACCCATACCTCTCCCCCCAAAGCTTCCTCATCACCTCATAAATAAACAGATACTGCCCCTCCGCCTGCACCATCATCTTCCTCTGCTCCCTCAGCTGATTCACCGTGTCAAAAATCAAATCCTCCCCCAGCACCATCTCGCCCTTCATTTCTTCCTCATCCACACTGTCACGGCTGCTCCCCCCCCCATCATCCCCCCCATCCCCAGCGTCACCCCTCTCCCACTCCCCCCCTTCCCTCTTCACTTCTCCGCTCACCGACCCCGCCCTCGAATTCGCCGCAGCCACCATCTCGTCGTAATTCTCCAGCACCCCCGCCTCCATCTCCCTCATCAGGTGCTCCAGCGCGATAAACGTCCCCGACCTCCCCACCCCGGCAGAGCAGTGCACGATCCTCGGGTTGTGCGGCCCCGCGTTCTTCTCCCTCGACAGCCGCATCAGCGTGAAGAACGAGTCCAGGTCCTCCAGCGCCGGCACCCCAAAGTCGGGCCACTTCTTGTAGAGAAAATGCCAGAGAATCTTTTCTTCCACCACCGCCGCCGCCGCCGCCTCCCCCGAGGCTGATTCGGTTGGTGAAGGTGTGGAATCCTCGTCTAGAACGGGTACCTCGAGCGTGCTGGATGAGGACGTGGGTGCCGCGACGGGGGACTTCATCTTGACGTCCATGTCCGCGTCCCTTTCCGGTTCGGTTGCCGCCGGGGTGGGCTCGGGGGTCTTATCTCTCCCGTTGGTGAAGAGTCGAACGGGAGAGCGCGACTTTTTGCGGACTTGGCCGCCCCGGGAGTGGACAGTGATGACTAGTTTCCGAAGCTCGATCGCATCCCCCGCCGCGGTGGGTTCCAGCCCATCGCACCTCACCGTAGCCCTGAACCCATCCCCAAACTCATCCCTCTCGTTGATCTCGAGGGGGGGATCTTCCTTGTTCCTGGGAAAATAAGGAAAACACTTCTCCATATGGCCCTCGTGCGTCTCGGTCAACATGACAATCACCCCCGGTGACTCGACCTGCTCAACCACCATTCTCCACACGTGATCCATCGAGCTTTGCTTCGGCCCTTGCATGGCGATGTACCGGTCTGGTTCTCTAGGTTGGCCGTTGATGGGGAAGGGGTGCAGCACAATAGGGGACGCATTGACGTAGTCAAGCTTCCCCTCCGGGACCTGCAGTTTGATCCGGTGGTTGTGCCAGGGCTGGATATTCATATACCTGTCCAGCCTGCGGAGATGGGGCCCCTTGACGCGAGCCCAGCGGAAGTCGGGGGAGAAGTTGGACGAGTTTTCGTTTTCGAGACCTTGCTGGATGCGCATCCTTTCCAGCCAGACTAGCTCGCCGAATTTGAATTCAATGTCTACATCCCATTCATCCCAAAAAGTTAGTGACTGGGTGGTGAAAGTCAGGGGTAAAAAAAAAAAAGAGAAGGTGGGGGGGGGTTGTACTGACCAACATCGCTCGACTCCAAAAACGCAGGCATCTTCACCTGCCTTGGTACCTGCAACGAAGACGACGATGTCTTCTCCTTCAGCTGCTGTCCCTCTTGCGGCACTTGCAGTAACTGCTGCTGCTGCTGTCCATCCCCATTCTCCCCAGCTGTTCTCGTTTGCAACCCACTCGTATCCATCTTCAAACTCAAAGGCGACACCGGCCTCCCATCAACCGAGCCGGCCATCGGCGCAGTAGCAGCAGCAGCAGCAGTCGCCAGAGGAGAATGCGGCATCGACGCAGGAGGGGAATCGCGCGCCCGCTTCTGCGACCGGTGGAAGACGCGACTAAAAGGGCTGAGTTTCCCGCCAAACGGTCTCAGCGGCGACTCGGGCACCGGCAAAAGAGATAAATCGCCGGGTGGAGGGGTGATCTTTCCACCACTGTTTGGATCAGTGGTGGTGGTAGTAGTAGTAGTCGAGTTGTTGCTGGGTCCGGGGAGGCCGTTGGTTATCAATGGGGGACTAGCAGGCAGCTCCTTTTTGGCCCGCCTGAAGCGTGGGAGGTGGGCCATGGTTGGCATGGATGGGGGGTGAAGTAAGCTGAGGAGACGCCGCTTGATGTACTCCGTGGCGTAGACGGTGTTGGAATTAAGGTTGGTTCGGTCTGGTTTTCGTGTGTGGCACGTAAGGCGGTTAGGTAGGTAGTAGGTACGAGTAGTTCGGATTATTATGGGGGTCTTGTGGTAGGGTAAAACGGAGAGTGGGCGATGAAACGGTTACTCCAAGGTCAAAGATGCGATAGAAGAAGAAGAAGAAGAAGAAGAAGACGAATGAGAAAAGTGAGGCGGCCGAGGACGGGAAGGAGGAGAGAGAGGTATAGTATGTCGGGCGGTGGCGGCGACGAGGGGTAAAATAGGTAGGTAGATCTGCTGCTTGCTTTTTACCCCCCCCTTCCCAATAAGCAAGGTTGAAAAAGCAGCCGCGGTGGGGGATGAGGTATCTCTGAAGAACGGGAGACAAGGCTATTGTCTTCTTTGGGTGACCCGGCCGGGAGCAAGCGAGTTTGTCTCTTTCTGACGAAAGCAAAGGAGAATGACGGCTGACGACTGGTCGGAAATGTTGCGCTTCTGCATCTTTTTCTGCACTGACTTTGGGCGCCCAGAGCGGCTGCATCAGCGGGTGGTTGCAAATCCCGCGCCAGTGCTGAAATTAGCGGCAACAGTGGACCCTCCTTTCATGGGTTAATTTGAGTCTGGAATTCCCCGTGGTGACCAGGGCCCCTTGCCAGCTTTGCCGCGGATGAAGAAGCCAATGATGTTTCTCTCTGTCCCTGACTGCATACATGCAGCTGACATGCTCGACATGCTAGACAGCCTCACGCGATCACCTCATCAGTCAACAGATCCACAGTAGTCCTTTGCCCACATAGTGTGATAGTATAATAAACAGAGAAACTGGTCACGGACTACATATCACAGAACCTTGATTTTTGATCCATCTATGATCACAAGTCTCACTCGCCCTGCTCCAACTTCTACTTCTTACCCCCCCTCTCCCTCTCCTCCAAACCAGCCTCTACCTGCATCCTAACCGCCTCCTTCAACTTCTGCACCACCTCCCCCTGCCCCGCAAACGCCCTCTCGATAATCTCATCCATCTCCCTCTCCACCTTGGCCACATTCCTCCCCCCCATATTCTTGTTCCCTCCCACCGTCAAATCAACAAACACCCCCGCCCACCTCTTGGTAAAAGCAACAATACTCCTCCTCAGCTCATCATCCAACTGCTCATGAACATCCACATCCCCGTCCCCCTCTTTGACCCCCACCTTACCACTCCCCCCCCCTCCTCCTCCTCCCAGCCCTAACAAGCTCGAGCCTGGAATGTACCCCCCCACCATCCCCCCCAAACTCCCCACCCGCTCCCAAACCCCCCTGATCAGATTCCCCCCCACCGGTTTCAGTATCCCGTCCCAGATCTGCCCAAAGTGCTGCATTTCCCTGATGCGTCCAGAGACAGACTGGTTGCCAATGTGGACGTTTCTTATGTCACCTATCTCCAACGTGACCAGCTCATTCTTCAGGATGAGCAAGTTCTTGATCATGAACAGGTCAGGATCTGTCCCCTTGTGGGGAGCTGACCTGATGCGGGCCTCGGCGCGGTGAAGGCAGGCGATGGATTCCCTTAGGAGGGTGAAGATGATGGGAGAGTTGCGTTGCTTTTGTTTTTTTCCACAGGTTAGTTTATGTGGGGAAAAGAGGGAGGGATAAGGGGGGAGAGGGGGGGGGGGAACATACGCAGCGCTCTTTGGGCATAGATTGATCAAACATGACCAATAGCTCAATCGCCCGTTTTATCGGGGGGAAGGCATTAGACGAGGAGTCATTATTCGTAACAGGACCAATCTTGAGCGACTCCGGGGCGACAGCGGCTTTGGTGATGGATTTGGATATCTCAACCTCGAAAAGAGCATCGGTGAATGTCCAGAGGTGCTCGGTCAGCAACCGGGCGGTGAGTTCCCTGCAGTGAGTCACAAAAGGTGTTTCATCCTCGTCAAAGTCTAACAGGAGATACTCGTTCGTGATCCAGCCAATTATGTTGCATACTGTTCTCAGGTCACTGCTGTGGAGGACAGACTGGAGGTTAGTAGCCACAGGGGCGACGTTGGTGCCCGTGACAAGAGAGCCGGTGTGGGAGGATTTGAGGGCGGTAAAGGCCGACTTGGGGTCTGTTGAATACTGGCTTTCGATGGCGAAGATTTTCCGGAAGAGGGAGGCTTCGTTGTAAGAGCGTTCATAGCACTGCTTGACAAAGTTGCGGGCGGCCGTTTCGACGGATTCTTTGGCTTCCGAGCGGAAGGCGTCGAGGTCGCTTTGGATGAGGGGTCTGAGGTCCCTTTCTCTGACGGCCCAGTAGGCGTGGAAGATGTTGTTGACTGTGTTGGCGTAGATGTCCCAGTTGAGTGCTGATTGGGGGTGGCCGTTTTGGTCGTAGACGTTTCGGATGACCGTCTGGATGTTTGGTATTAAAGAGTAAGATTCCAGCAATGTCTCTTCGAAACGGCCGTAGGCCAAGGCGTGCCGTGCCGACTCGGACTGGGTGGCCAGTATTTGTTTGGAGATTTCGGCAGACACCCTGTTGAGGCGGTTGGTGAAGCCAACTTCGAGCAAGTGTAGCGCCTTTGTGAGCAAAGCCTGATAACGGGCAAGGTAGGACTCGGCGTCTCGGTAAGTGGTGTTTTTTGTCATGAAGGCAATGCAGGAGTCGAGGCTTGACAGAATGTCGGCAAAAGCGTCGTCTTCCACAAGTCGACCTGCTCCTGGGGCATTGAGTCGCCTGCTGACATTGTCCAGGTAGGCGTAGTAGTGAAGATCGGTTCCCACATCGTCGGCCAGCTTCTGCAAGCGTTTCTGTTCTGTGAGTAAGTCGTCGCATTGGGCCTTGAAGGAGCTGGTTTGGTCGTCGACGGCCCGGAAGGACTGGCTCAGGGACTCGAGAACCTTGAGGGCACTGTTTGCATCTTCAACGAGGGTACCCAGGTGTCGTTCGGTCATGATTAGTTGATCGTGGTATAGTAGGAATTCCTGCTGACTTGCTTCCAGCAGCTCCCTGTCCAGCTCGGCATCATGGGCGTCCTGTTCGAGGGGTAGCTTTGCTGTCACAGACTCGGGCACCCCCAATGCTTCCCATGTTCGATCATGTCGTATCTTCCTCCCCTTCTTCTTCTTATTCTTCTGCTGTGACTTTCCACCTAATTGGGCCTTGACAATGTCGTAAAAGTCCGAGTACGACTTTGCCCTTCGCGACAGTGTAGGTTCTGGTGGTGAATTGGTGTCTTCTTGGTCTTCAAAGAGAACTGGGAGTGACCCCGGACCATCGGCATTGTCTACGCCCTGACCATATGAAGATGTTCAGTACAAAGGTTCTCTGATATCTAGCTCCTGGCAGGGCCACTTACATTTGGAGGCTGGAGTAGTGACTTCTTTCGTTGGTGGGCTGAACTTTGCGCCTGTCGCTGCTGTTGTTGGTAGTCGGGTACGAAGCTGTACCAGGAGTCTTCGAACATTTTGGAACACTATTCCCCGTAAAATTCCGTCGTTTTGCTGTCAATACCGGCTCCGATGACCATCTCCGTATGTCTTTCTCGGATGCCGCGTTATCTGGCCGCAACGCAACGCAACGGCGGGACCGCTCACCGCGACGGGCCCCCTGGCTCCCTAAAGGTGCCCCACAAATTTAGTGGTGGGATGTGGGGCGCACGGACCACATCTTAAGCTCTTTGATGCCAAGACATAAGCTTGGGGACCATCTCATTGAAGAAAAAGGTTCATGCCTGTTGCATCCGAGAGCCTCCTCGTGAACACGCAGTGACCTCACCACACCCCGGGGCATCATTGATCATTTCAGTCGAACTCGGCTAATCGAGGGATCTTGGTACAGGAGGTCTGGGCATGAAGCCGACGATAAACTGAACCCCCCTCATATCTTCTCACATTCAGGACAAAGAAGGCCAATCAGATCCGGCATATAAGTCAGCATTCAGAGACAGTTCAAGATCCCATCATGTATCGCACAGCACTACGAAGGACCGTCAGGACAGCAAAGCCTTCGCAATGGGTACGGCACTCGAGTACCGGAGGTGAACCTCAGCCTCGTCGTCCGATTCTCCCTCTCCTTGCTGGAGCTGTCCTCGTGGGAGCTGGCGCAGGTGGCTTCTGGGCTTACCAGAATTACTCTCAACTCTCTAAGCAACAAGACCAAGCTCAAACTCCCAAACAAGCAGAGAAGGCCGAGATCCTCCGTGAAAAGCCACGGAAGAAGTCCAAGTCCAGGGAGGAGAGCAATGAGCTGATCAGCCCTCAACATGTCCAAGTCAAGCACAGCCATGACCACCCCGGCGTCTATGCCTGGGGTTCCAACGTCGGCAAAGTTGCTGCCCCTGACTCCAAGGAATCCAACATCAAGACCCCACGAAGGATCCCCTTCTTTGATGGCCAAATCCTCCGAGACTTGAAGCTAGAACGGGACTTTGGAGTGGCAGTCAACGAAAAGGGTGACTTGGTGCAGTGGGGTGTCGGCTACAACAGAGATGCCCCCACACCCGAGGTCACACTCAGGGGCAAAGATCTCAAGAAGATTGCCGTCTCCCGAGACCGTGTCATCGCTCTTTCTTCTAACGGACAAGTCTACTCCATTCCCGTCGCCAAAGCCGACCAGGCCTTTGCCGAAAACACACCAAACTCTCACTCTTCCTGGTCCATCTGGTCCGGCACCCCCAACTTTACGCAGCACTTCCGGACACTCAAGCCCGCCAATCTAGGTTGGAACGAGCAAGTAGTCGATATCAAGTCGGGTCTTGAGCACTGCCTGATGCTCACCTCCAACGGCCGCGTCTTCTCCGCCGCCTCCAGCACAGAGGACTTTCCCTCGAGAGGCCAACTCGGTGTCCCGGGCTTGACTTGGCAAAACCGTCCCCCTGGTCCATACGATCAACCTCATGAAGTAGGTGGTTTGCGTGGCTTCAAAGTCAAGGAAATTGCCACGGGCGACTACCACTCCCTTGCTCTTGACAACGAGGGGAGAGTTTTTTCCTTTGGCGACAACACCGTTGGCCAGCTTGGCTTCAAGACTGATTTGACAGCTACTCACATCGACACCCCCTCTCTCTTGCCAGTCAACCAGCTCTACGCAGGCACCAACCTCAAGCCAAAGGTCACCTCCATCGCCGCCGGCGGTCTCAACAGCTTCTTCACTGTCGACGCTACCAAAGTTCAGTCAAAGTCTGGATCCGAAGTTATGCCTGCTTCTGAACTCGGCAAGGTTGTGGCAGAGACATGGGCTTGCGGGTCGGGTATTCATGGCGAGCTTGGTACTGGGAAATGGATCCACGTCTCTGTTGCGCCATCAAAGGTCAAGGCTCTGTCTGATTTGTATGAATACAACGAGGCGAGCAACACGGTCAGTCCTATCCGGCTGAACAAGATTGCTGTGGGGAGCACGCATGTCTGTGCTGTGATGGACAATGTGCATGATTCCAAGGGGAACTCCAAGGGCGACCCCAAGTTTGGGAATGATGTGTTGTTTTGGGGCGGGAATGAGAGTTACCAGCTGGGGACGGGCAAGAGGAATAATACGAATGTGCCGGTTTATATTGGGGCGTTGGATGGGGATAGTGTAGGGGCGGGGAAGATGGATGGGGAGCTGGGGAGGAATAGGCTGCAGATTGCACCGAGGGCGAGGGTGAATTTGCTGAGTGAGAAGGGGGGGAAGCCTGGGAAGGGGAGGCAGGTGGATGTGGAGCAGAGGGTGGAGTGTGGGAGGTGTGTGAGTGCTGTTTATTCTGCTGTGTAAGACCTCGGGGGGTTTTCATGGAGGAGAGGGAAATGTATGGATATGTGTAGGAACAAAGTGTGTATCGATGTTATGGTTAGGAGGGAGTTGTATATGGTGGGAAAAGGGAGGCAAAATTGCAATCGCATCTCGGTTTTTTGGCTTGGAACTGGTTTCAATTTCAGCAATATATTTACAGCACAAGAGCCTCATGCATATCAGTGCTTACGAATACAACAACTCACAACACTTATTCAGCGCCTGAACAATGATCAGATTTCTCGCATATGTCTATCTTGTCCCCCCGAAAGCTACAACGACTACCGAATATCTATGCCATTGTACCTGCAGCTCGGGAACTAGCCGGCGGGTAATATATCGACACCACACCACCGCCTCTTCTCTCCATCAAGATGAGCATTTTCTAGATCCCGAGACGGGATAGAGAGGGGCATTTGCCATGGCTAATCTACTGGACCCCTCCTTTGATGCTC
The DNA here is from genome assembly GCA_030512305.1 of Cercophora samala. Classification (NCBI taxonomy): domain Eukaryota; kingdom Fungi; phylum Ascomycota; class Sordariomycetes; order Sordariales; family Lasiosphaeriaceae; genus Cercophora; species Cercophora samala. The sequence continues at coordinate 378,364 of JAULSY010000005.1, read as the reverse complement.
AACGACGTCAGCTACCGTGGGTATGATTGACGGGATATTTCTCTTCCATTGCCCTACAACCTACACATGGGTATTTCATATGTAGGTCTTATCTCCCACCTCACAACCCAACTCTCTCTTGACCCTTTCCGCGCTCCTAAGACATCGACAACAGACGAGCCATCAACATGCGACTTCAAACCTTTGCAGGGCTAGCACTGCCCTTGATATCCCTAACCACAGCCCGAACGGAAACACCCTTCCTGGGCTTCCCCTCCCCCTGGATCTCACCAGATCCCACAGACGCAGAATGGCAAGCCGCCTACGACAAAGCCGTGGCGTTTGTCTCTCAGCTCACGCTCACTGAAAAAGTCAACTTGACGACGGGGACGGGCTGGGAGGCAGATAGATGTATCGGTAAGACTGGCTCGGTGCCGAGGTTGGGGTTCGAGGGGTTCTGTCTGATGGATGGACCGTTGGGTGTGAGATATGGTATGCCATGACCCTTCCAGTACCTACCCAGCGTGGTAACCTGACATTTGTATTGTACAAAGCCGACAAAGCCTCCGCCTTCCCGGCAGGTATGAACGCCGCAGCAACCTTTAGCAAGCGCCTGATCCGCGCCCGGGGGGAGGCAATGGGTGAGGAGTTCCGCGGTAAAGGCATTGATGTCCAGCTTGGGCCTGTTGCTGGCGCGCTGGGGCGGACACCACAGGGGGGGAGGAACTGGGAGGGTTTCTCTCCTGATCCGTATCTGACCGGGGTGGCAATCGCGGAGACGATCAAGGGGATTCAGAGCAAGGGTGTGATTGCCTGTGCGAAGCATTATATCCTCAACGAGCAGGAGCATTTCCGCGGGAGCATCGACGTGAGGATTGATGACAAGACTATGCATGAGCTGTACCTGTGGCCGTTTGCGGATGCGGTGAGGGCTGGGGTGGGGAGTGTGATGTGTAGTTATAACAGGGTGAACGGGACGTACGCGTGTGAGAATGAGTGGGTGCAGAATTACTTGTTGAAGAATGAGTTGGGGTTTAGGGGGTTTGGTGAGTGTTTTCTTGTAGGGCATATCAGGGTGATTGCTGATGAGTAAAAACAGTAATGTCCGACTGGGGAGCACAACACAGCACCCTCGGCTCGGCCCTCTCCGGCCTCGACATGGCAATGCCGGGCGACATGATGGGCCCCCCTTCCGCCACTTCACCCCCCTACGGCTCCCACTAGGGCGGCGCCCTCACCCAGGCCGTCCTCAAAGGCGAAGTCCCCCAGTGGCGCCTCGACGACATGGTCACCCGGATCATGGCCTCCTTCTTCCGCGTCCACGTCGGGAACTACACCTCCCGCCCAGAACCCAACTTCTCCGCCTGGACCCAAAACACCACCGGCCCTCAATACAAATACTCCAACCGTCCCTGGACCACCATCAACTCCCACGTCGACGTGCAATCCAACCACGCCGCCCTGATCCGCGAAATAGCCGCCAAATCCACCGTCATCCTCAAAAACACCGGCCTCCTCCCCCTCTCCAAATCCTCCCTCCCCAGCCTCGCCGTCATCGGCAACGACGCCCACGACAACCCCAACGGCCCCAACTCCTGCCCCGAAAGAGCCTGCATCAACGGGACGGTAGCCATGGGCTACGGCTCCGGCACCGCCGACTTCCCCTACCTCATCTCCCCCGCCGCCGCCCTCTCCCGCCTCTCCCAGCAGCACAACATCCCCTTCTTCAACACAACCTCCAACTGGGACCTCCCCACCGCCCAATCCACCGCCTCCCACGCCTCCGTCGCCATCGTCTTCGCCACCGCCACCTCGGGCGAGAATTTTGTCAGTATCGACGGCAACGCCGGCGACAGGAACAACCTCACCCTCTGGGACAACGGCGACGCCCTCATCCGCGCCGTCGCGGCCGTGAACCCAAACACCATTGTCGTGCTGCACACCGCCGGCCCTGTCCTCATCGACTACGCGGCCGCCCACCCCAACATCTCGGCCATCCTCTGGGCTGGCTTCCCCGGCCAAGAGTCGGGAAATGGACTGGCGGATGTCTTGTTTGGGGACGTCGCTCCCCAGGGCAGGTCCCCGTTCACGTGGGGGAAATCCCTCGCGTCGTACGGGGTTGAGTTGATCACCGTGGCGGCTGACCCGCGGAACCCAAGACAAGAATTTCCAGAGGGGGTGTTTGTCGACTATCGGTGGTTTCTCTCGCCGGGGAAGGGAGACAGGGGGGATGTGACGTATGGGTTTGGGCATGGGCTGGGGTACACTTCGTTTGAGTACTCCGATTTGAGCATAGTGTCAAAGGTGGGTGGTGGTGGTGGTGGTCAGGGTCAGGGCGGGTATGGTGAGGGTATTACAAAAGGGAAGACCACACCGCCGGCGCCGGTGGTAGGGGAGGTGATTGATTTGGATGAGGGGTGGGAAGGGTACACGGCGCCGGAGGGGTTTGAGCAGTGGAGGATACCGCGGTTTGTCTACCCTTGGGTCAACGCCACCGTGTACAACAGCGAGAACGGCACCGCCCGGTCACCGGCCATCGGTGATTTCCCTCCCGAGGCAAGAGATGGGACGCCTCAGGAGCATCTCCCGGCCGGTGGGGAGGAGGGGGGGAATGGCGGGTTGTACGAGGTTTTGTTTGAGGTGAAGGTGGATGTGAAGAACACGGGAGAGAGGGAAGGCGTGGAGGTTGTGCAGTTGGTATGTTTCCCCCCCCTTTCTTTGCATAATCCTTTCACAATTCTTTCACAATACTTTCACAATCCTTTCACAATCCTTTTATAGCCCTTTCACAATCCTTTCATAGCCTTTCCATAACCCTTTTCCAATGCTTTCATAACCATTTCATAACCCTTTCCCAACCCTTCCACAACCCTTCTCACAACCCCTCCATAACCCCCCCCTTTCCCTCCATTCTATCCCATCACTAACCCACAAATGTCCCAACCAGTACCTCTCCCCCAACAACCCCCTCTCCCCCTCCCTCCTCCTCCGCGGCTTCACCGACATCCCCCTCCCCCCCAACGCCACCGCAACCCTCACCTTCCCGTTAACCCGCCGCGACCTCAGCAACTGGAACACCCTCACCCAAAACTGGGAAATCCTCACCGATTACCCCAAGACAATTTTTGTCGGCTCAAGCTCGATGGACCTAAGGTTGAACGGGACACTTCCCCTCTGAACCCCCCCCCACCCCCCCCCTCATTATTTCACCAGGATGGAAAAAAAAAAAAAAACAATTGTATAAAAAGAAAAAACTCTACAGTATACTAAATACCATCAAACGCTTTTCCCCTCCCCTCTCCTCCCATTCCCCTTTCCCAACCCCCCTAAAAGGCAAACCACCTCCCCCTCCCCCCAATTACCCATCCCAGTAACCCCTTGACGCCAGAAAGTTGGTATCTTTTCCCCCTTCCTCCTCCCCCCAATAAACCCCATAAACACCAATAATAAATACATCTTTTCAACACAAAAAGAAAAACCAATACTCCATTAAACATCTGCAACGTTGTTGAACAGCAAACAAACAAAAAACCCCCCATCTATAAACTTTATTTCATGCTGGCTTCCCCCCTTCCCCCCAAATCCCGGCCCAGAAGCATCCTACTTACTCCCCGAAGCCCTCTTGAGATTCTCCATGATATTCTGAATATGCGCATTATTCCCCAACGCTGCCGCCGCTGCCGCCGCCGCCGCCGCCGCCGCTGCCCCCGGTGCCGGTCCCCCGTTCTGCCCCCCCGCTCCGTTTGGTACACCATAATACCCCCCCGCTGGCTGTACCTGTGGCTGTGGCTGTGGCTGTGGTGGTGGTGCCCCATATGCTTGTTGCTGTGGCTGCTGCTGCTGCTGAGGTACAGCGCCCCCCTGCCACATAGCAAGCAGCGCACTAAGATCAGCCGGACCACTGCCTTGCACCTGCTGTTGCTTCTGTTGCTGGAGATTCGCCAGAAGCGACCTCAACGATTCATTATCAGATGGAATGGCAGGAGCAGCTTGTGGAATGGATGGCGGTAGTGGCTGGTGGTGTGGCTGTGGAGGATATCCCTGATATCCAGAGACGGGTGGTGGGATGATGGGATTAGTCTGGTAAGCAGTTGGAGCAACAGCAGCAGCAGGAGGTGGAGGTTGGTAACTTCTTGGAGGAGCAGAGTATGGAAGTTGTGGAGGAGGAGCGTGGACAGCAGGAGGAGCAATCGCCCTGGCCTTTTCCCTCAAAACCAACCCACCCGCCTGCTCCGGGCTAAGAGAGCTGTAATTCTCAAAACGGATGTTGTTCCCCGTGTTCCGAATGAACAATTGCATCGAAACCAAGCCCAAGTCACGGGATTTCTGGTCCAGGTCAATAATGGCATGCACACCCTCGAGCACCTGACGCTGCACTATCGTGTCCCGGGGAAACCGAGGGTTGAGATGCATCACGGCCGTCTTGAGGCCTCGGGCATGGAGCGCGTTCTGCACCCAGTCGACAAAGGGTCGGTCCAGGTCTTGGAGAAGCAGGATCTGGACGTCAGGAACATCATTACCGTAGCGACGGGGAATGTCGAGGCGGTCTACATCGGATGGGGTGCGGCGGTGTGGACTGGGGCTTCTTCGTCTGTAGGATTCACTGGCAAAACGGTTGCGCCGGGGTGGCGAGCGGGAGCGGCGACGGTCGTGTGGCATGGTGCCGTTATCGCGATCTCGGGCATAAAAGCCGCGAGGGTCGTCTCGACGGGGCGAGGCGGAGCGGCGGTAGTCATTGGTTCTTTTCCAACCTGGGTCTCTTGGCTGGTTGTTGTTCAGGTCGTGCCTGTCATTTATCACACCACGAGAGCCACCACGTCGGTCTGGCGATTGCCCTCTTTCATCTGCACCCTTCTTCTTTTGGCGACGCGATATTTCGAGGTCTGTGCAACAGGTTAGTTTAGTCAAAAAGATTGCTAACAAGCTTGAACAGGTCGTGGACAACAAGCACACCCGGCGACTGCCTTTTGGCGTCCACAAAGTGCTGAAAAGAGAGAAGTAACACTTACGAATACGACGGCCACCCAGTTCCATGTCTTGACAGGCCGCCAGTGCCGCCTGGGCTTCCGAGACGTTATGGTATTGAACAAAGCCATAGGCGCTCTTCATGGAAATCTGGGCTAGTCTTCCATACTTGCTGAAAACGGCAAACACCTCCTTCTTCGAGACCCGATCACTGGAGAGGTTACCTATTTACACTCGTCAGTTGGCCTGTGGACACCGGCAAACATCAGATGGAAGCTAACATACCAACAAAGATACGGGCTCCTTCGGGGAACTTGTCCCAGTTTTGTTCCGTGGTATACGTCCTCTCTTCGCTGACAAAGGTGTCCCAGGCACTGACGCTGCCTGGGATGGGGCCTCCGTAGCCCGCACCAGGAGCTGGGGCTGTTGGCTCCATGGGGTCAAACGAACGTCTATAAGCCCCATAGCCAGAGTTGTTGTGATGGTGCATCAAGCTCCCGTCGGTGGGAGTCAACGGATGGTTGTGATTGTGCGTGGGGTTAGGGCCACGGGGTTGATAAGCATGTGGCTGAGCTGGAACTACAGGCTTCGGAGGTAGTGATGGGGGAAGGGGGCCTGAGAGTAAAGGAGCGGATATGGATGCTGGGGTATCTCCAGCTCCAGATGTGGCAGTGGGAGCGGAGCTAGCAGTTAGGTCGTCTAGAAACTTCTGGATGTCAACTGGGTTCGAGGTGGCGTTCTCAACAGATGCAGATGCAGATGCAGCAGCGGACTTGTTGTTGGGGGTGGACGTCGGTGGTATGCTTGGTGGGTGAGCAGCAGCAGGTGAGGATGGTGGACTGGAAGTTCCGGAGGCGGTGGGGTTGGTTGGTAGCTCATTCTCAACGGGCATGAGCGTTGGCCAACCGTTGGAACTCGGCTGGGCTGTTGTCGACGATGGAGCTGGAGGAAGGCGATCTTCAAGATGGGCAATGGCAGCTGGAGCTGGAGCGGGAGAAGGTGCAGATGTGACTTGGTCATTCATGGAATTGGAAGCGGCAGCCTCCTCTGATACATCAGGCTGAGGCTGTTCACCAGAGCCAGCCTCACTACTCGAGCTTTGGGGGTCGACTGGCGAATCAAAGCTTTTTGCATACTCATCATTGTCGGGAGCAGCGTCGGCAGCACCGTCAGAGGTGGCAGAGGGCTTCTCCATGGTCTCGTCCTCCTCACCGTAGTCAATGCTGTCATCGCTGTCATCGTGGAAGTCTGACGAGTCACCGGCCACTACAATGGTGTCCGAGACGGGCGCAGGCCCATCGTGAGTCTCCAGACTGGGGTCCATAGTGATGCCGGTCATGACGGTGTCAGTGGTAGCTGCTTGGTCCTGTAGCATGGGCACCACCGAGTTGCTCTGGATCTGGACAGAGATGGGCTTGGGCGAGAGGGGGCTCAGGCTGGCGGCGGCCACAATCTCGGGCGACTCTTCCGACATCAAGTGGGATGCGGGACGGGATGGTGAACGCGGGATGCGGGATGCGGGATGCAGGATGCAGGATGCGGAAGTGGGATCAGAGAGATCAGGATGGAAAAGAAAGAGAAAAGACCGAATGAGGTTGGCGCAGAGAAGTAAGGTTGAGGTGGAGGTGGAGGAGGTGTAGGAATAAACGGGGAATGCCTAGTAGTAGTAGGTGGGTTGGAAGGAAAGACGTGGGACGTGGGTTGTGTGTGTGTGTGTGTGTGTGGACTGGGATTTGGCGATGGAATCCTGTCTGTCTGTCTGTCTGTCTGTCTGTCTGTCTCGATGGATGGATGCACAGAGAAAGAGAGAGAGAGATAGCGCGCGCGAGAGGCAGAAGAGGAGAGAGAGAGCGAGAGAGAGAGAGAGAAATGTGACTGGTTCTGGTTTTGAGATTCTTGCGGCGACGGATGAAGGTTTGTGTGTAGAAGAACGCCAACTGGGGACCGTCACAAGCTCGCAGCCACTTTGGATGATGGGGGAGCCTGGGGCAGTTGCAAGCGCAAGGCTGAGGTGATAAAAAAGTATCCGCAGAAAGGAAGAAAATTCTCGATTGAAAGCCCCACCAGAGCTTAGGGTTGGTTGGCTTGGCATCACCTGCCATCCAGGGTTGGAGGTGGAGCACAACAATGGATGAATGAACCAGTTGGATTGTCTTCTATTGTTTGCATTCCTCATCAACACACAACCTATCCTAACCTAACCCGGGTTTGCATGCATCCGTCATGTCGCTGCTTCGTAGACCTCAGTCATTACACCTTCTGTTCTCAGGGAGTCGCTGGGTGTCTGTGCCATTCCCGCGATTCATTAGACACCAGGCCTTCGACGCATCTTTTGACGAAGAGCAGCTTAGTGAAGCCCGGAAATGGCACCAGTCATTCAAGATTGACAGCCTTCCAGAAGGCAACACGTCGTTTGCCCGCTCATCCGGTCCTGGCGGCCAACACGTAAACAAGTTTGTGCATCTGTCGCCCGTGTGTCAAGCCTCAGCTTGTTGACAGTCTGGGCAGGACGGAAACAAAAGCAACAACCACATGGCCTGTACCACAGCTACTATCCAGACTCCCCAAACTGCTACATGCCGGTGTTAGGGAATCCAAGTACTTTTCCAAGCGGAGTGACTCTCTGGTCTTCCAGGCTCAGACCCAGCGAAGTCGCACTGCCAACACCGAAGACAACCGGCAAAAGCTGTTTGACGAGCTTCAGCAGTTGTATGAAGCTACCGTACCAAACGCAACACGGCCAGAAAAGGCTGCCAAATATGAAGCCTTGTGCGTGATATCCAATCACCAGCCTCGTCCAGACACTAATACCGTGACAGGAAGAAGAGCGCCACCGAGACCAGAATTAAAAGCAAAAAGCTCCATTCTTCTAAAAAGGCAAACAGAAAGGGGGCATCGGACTAGCATTGATGACCCCAGAGTTGATTTCAAGAGAACAACAAAAAGGTGGTGTATAAGACAGGAAGAGGATATCTCTTGGGTTCGTATCTATCAGAATCATCCTCATTCTCTGAGTTGGCAGTCGGGACCAAGTCGGTTCCAGTAACCCAGGTTCATCCTCCCACACAAGTAAAATCAAGTCTCCTGCACAAGTAACTCTCTCCAGGCCCGAACAGTCTGTCATCACTGACCTCGTCGTGCTCGTCGTCCCAATTAGGAAATCGCAATGTCAATGGATGAACCGCGCTAGTGCAGCTCGCTGTGGACCCCCCGCGGTTGATAAGCCGATAAGACGTCTTGGCGACTCACCGCCCGGCAGAACAAAAAATAATTGAGAGCTCTCCCAGCCAGCACCTGCAGGTTGTTGTCGCAAAGTCCCCCAAATTTCATCTGGGGTCCCTCTCCAATTCGTCCAAGGCCCAATTCGCAAAGAAGAAAGCCGCGACAATGACGACGCAAAAAGTAGTGTAAGTACCCCCCCTTCTTAGTCTTCTTCTTCTCGGATCATGACACAAGACATACTGATTGGTATGCCATCAACAGAGACTCCCGAATCCCAACACTAATCCGCAATGGCCTCCAAGAGAAGAAGCGGTCCTTCTTCGTCGTCGTCGGCGACCACGCCAAAGATGCCATCGTTCACCTCTACTACATCATGTCCAGCATGGAGGTGAGGCACAACAAGCAGGTTCTCTGGGCCTACAAGAACAAGCTCCTGGGCTTCACCTCCCACCGAAAGAAGCGCGAGAACAAGATCAAGAAGGAGATCAAGCGCGGGATAAGGGAGGCCAACTCCGAGGACCCGTTCGAGCTGTTCATCTCGCTCAACGATATCCGATATGTCTACTACAAGGACACCGAGAAGATCCTCGGTAACACCTACGGCATGTTGATCCTCCAAGACTTCGAGGCCATGACGCCAAATATTCTTGCGAGGACGATCGAGACGGTGGAGGGCGGTGGTCTGGTGGTTCTGCTGCTGAAGGGGATGAACTCCCTGAAGCAGCTCTACACCATGTCTATGGATGTCCACTCGAGATACAGGACCGAGGCGCACGATGATGTTGTGGCCAGATTCAACGAGAGGTTTATCCTCTCGCTTGGCAGCTGCGATTCGTGCTTGGTTATTGACGACGAGTTGAACGTTTTGCCAATTTCGGGAGGAAAGGGCGTGAAGGCGCTGCCACCACCGGAGGAGGACGAGCCATTGAGCAAGACAAAGCTGGAGCTGGAGAAGATCAAGGATTCGTTGCAGGACACACAGCCGATTGGGTCGCTTGTTAAGCTGGCGAAGACGACAGACCAGGCGAAGGCGCTGCTTACATTCGTTGATGCGATTGCGGAGAAGACGCTCAGAAACACGGTCACGCTGACGGCCGCGCGTGGTCGCGGAAAGTCTGCGGCTATGGGTGTTGCGATTGCTGCGGCGGTGGCGTATGGGTACAGCAACATTTTCATCACTTCGCCATCACCAGAAAATTTGAAGACTTTGTTCGAGTTTGTGTTCAAGGGATTCGATGCGCTCGACTACAAGGATCACGCCGATTACTCGATTATCCAGTCGACGAACCCCGATTTCAACAAGGCGATTGTCAGAGTCAACATTCACAGAAACCACCGTCAAACGATCCAGTATTTCCGCCCTCAAGATGCGCACGTTCTTGGGCAGGCCGAGTTGGTGGTTATTGACGAGGCGGCTGCCATTCCTCTTCCCGTTGTCAAGAAGCTCATGGGCCCGTACCTGGTTTTCATGGCTTCGACCATCAGCGGTTACGAAGGTACTGGTCGGTCGCTGTCACTCAAGCTGATCAAGCAGCTGAGAGAACAGTCCATGACTGGTGGCAACGCGAATGGTGCCGGGACTGCCGAGGTCGACAGAGCGAGCGGAAAGACTACCAAGGAAACCGCCGGTATTGGCGGTCGCTCCCTCAAGGAAATCACCCTCTCCGAACCCATCCGTTATGCCCAGGGCGACAGCGTGGAGAAGTGGCTCAACACCCTCCTCTGCCTCGATGCTACTCTTCCCAGATCCAAACTCAGCACCCAGGGCTGCCCAGATCCTTCGCAGTGCGAGTTGCTCCACGTCAACCGCGACACACTCTTCTCCTTCCACCCCGTATCAGAACGATTCCTCCAGCAAATGGTGGCGCTCTATGTGGCTTCCCACTACAAGAACTCGCCCAACGACCTCCAGCTCATGTCGGATGCGCCTGCTCACGAGCTTTTTGTGCTTACCGGACCTATTTCCGAGGGGAGACTGCCGGAACCACTGTGTGTGATCCAGGTGTCACTCGAAGGTAAGATCAGCAGACAGAGCATTCTCAACAGCTTGAGCAGAGGGTCACAGCCGGCCGGCGATTTGATTCCCTGGTTGGTTTCTCAGCAGTTCCAAGACGACGAGTTCGCCTCTCTGTCCGGTGCCCGCGTTGTTCGTATCGCCACCAACCCCGACTACGCCTCCATGGGCTACGGCTCCAAGGCTTTGGAGTTGTTGGTCAACTATTACGAGGGTAAGTTCGCCAACCTGTCCGAGGATGACGATGTGGCCATGACGCAGGCCGCCCCGAGAGTCACGGATGCCGAGCTGGAAAAGGGCAGCTTGTTCGACGACATCAAAGTCAGAGACATGTCGGAGCTCCCTCCCCTGTTTGCCAAGCTGGCGGAGAGGAGACCGGAGAAGCTGGATTATGTCGGTGTGAGCTACGGTTTGACGCAGCCGTTGCACAAGTTCTGGAAGAGGTCACAGTTTGCTCCCGTCTACCTGAGGCAAACGGCGAATGACCTGACGGGTGAGCACACCTGTGTCATGCTCAGGCCGCTGCAGGACAGCAATGACTCGACTTGGCTGGGGGCTTTTGCGAACGACTTCCACAAGAGGTTTTTGTCGCTGTTGAGCTACAAGTTTAGGGAGTTTCCCTCCATCTTGGCGCTGACGATTGAGGAGAGTGCCAACGCGGGTGCGGAGCTTGATCCGGCGGCCAGGGCTGGGGAGTTGAGCAAGACCGAGCTGGACAGTGTGCTCACGCCTTTTGATCACAAGAGGCTGGAGTCGTATTCGAACGGGTTGCTTGACTACCATGTTGTGCTCGATCTTATTCCTACCATTGCCAACCTGTTCTTCAATGGCAAGTTGAAGGATGTCAAGCTGAGCGGGCTGCAGCAGGCTATTTTGCTGGCGGTTGGTCTGCAGAGGAAGGAGGTGGATGTGGTGGCGGATGAGTTGAATCTGCCGGCGAGTCAGCTGTTGGCGATTTTCATCAAGATCATGAGGAAGATTGTGTCGCATCTGAGCTCGGTGGTGTCGGGGGCGATGGAGGCCGAGATGCCGGATCAGGGCAGGCTTGGAGTGAGCAGGGAGAATGCTTCGGGTGTGCATGATGATGAGGTGGTGGACAACAAGTTTGTGCCGTTGGAGACGAGCTTGGAGGATGAGTTGGAGGAGGCGGGGGATGAGGCTGCTGCGGAGCTGAGGAAGAAGCAGAGGGAGATGATTGATTCTTTGCCTTTAGATCAGTGAGTTTGGCCTATTTCTGATGCTACCATGGAGCATGTTGCTAATATTTCTGTCGTTAGGTATGAGATCGAGGACGACGAGACAGTCTGGAAGGATGCCGAGACTCAGGTGCTCAAGGCGGCCAAGAGCGGCAAGTCGGGGACGACGGTGAGCGTCAAGACCAAGACGAAGCGCAAGGCTGTGGAGGATGGTGGTGAGGAGAAGGGACACTCCAAGGCGAAGAAGGCCAAGAAGGAGAAGAGCAGCAAGAGGTGATTCAATTTGAAATGAAGAGGGAGTTGTTTTGTAACTGGTAAAAGAAGATACCCAGTCTTGGTTTGATAGGAATTGATCAGGACTTTACATATTACATGTACATACATACAATGCTGTTTATATTTTATGGGTGTATAATGCTGTCTCGTGATGTTACACAGACCCCGGATGTGGACAGGGGAGCCAGGGACTCGGAGCGAACCGTTGGGCGAACTCCATGAACGAGGGGAAGTGGGGCTCCCCACGCGATACGATTGGTTGGGGGAACGAGGGGCAGAAACTCGGGTGCTTGTCTCGAGTGGTCTGGGTCACGATGGGACCTGAGGATGGGTGCGGCTGATGGAGACAAATGCCGGGAAGAGGGTGTTTCTTTTTTGTTGGTTTGTTGGTTACCTATACCTATATAAAAGAGCTTTCAGTGTGAGGTGGTTGGGCAGAAGTCAACTCCCGTCTTGATACCACGTCGTTACGTTGGAGCCTCGAGTGGAACAACAAGAGAAACACACGAACCCCTCTCCTGGCTCTCTCACCACCCCCCATCCCGTCCCCTTTGATCCCATCTGTTGTCTGTTTCTCGACACACATATTGCATTAACAGCAACCCTCGGACTTGTTTCTCTAACCCTACTGAACCACCCAGCCAATCGAAGAGTTGACTGTCCCTTTTGGTACGACCAGGCTCCCTCTTTTTGCCCCCCCCTTGTCTTATCACCTACAGCGAGGCTGGCTGCCCGATTGCGGTCAGAGGTTTTCTTCCCCTTTGATTACCACCCAGGATAAGGCTGCGCAAGGCGTCCAGGTCAACTATTTTAATCATCGACAACGAACAGTTACGAGCAGTCGGTAGCAGGACAGGTGTAGTAGAGCGATTGATTTCTGCTACCTGGGATACACCACCGACCCACGATACCGACAGTTGCGTTGCGCGCCCGCGCTTTGTAAGCGACATCACCGAGCTAGACCGCCGCCGGCGACAACGACATACCTGCTGCCTACACAGCGCAAGCTTTGAAAGCGCAGAAAGGAAAAAAAGAAAAGAAAAAAACATCACCAACCATGACCACCCCCGGCGGCCGACCCGCCCAACCCAACATCCAACCATGCCAATACAAAGTTGGCAAGACCCTCGGCGCGGGGTCTTACTCGGTCGTCAAGGAATGCGTCCACATCGACACGGGCAGGTACTACGCCGCCAAGGTGATCAACAAGAGGCTGATGGCCGGCCGCGAGCACATGGTTTGTTTTCCCCCCTCCCCCCCTTCCTTTCTCTCCTCATGCCTAAACCCCCATGCTCTTACTGACGCCGATGTGTGTGTGTTCCCCCCCTCTAGGTCCGCAACGAAATCGCCGTCCTCCGCAAGGTCTCCATGGGCCACCAAAACATCCTCACCCTGGTCGACTACTTTGAGACAATGAACAACCTCTACCTCGTCACCGACCTCGCCCTCGGCGGGGAATTGTTCGAGCGCATCTGCCGCAAGGGCTCCTACTACGAGTCCGACGCCGCCGACCTCATCCGCGCCACCCTCTCGGCCATCGCCTACCTCCACGACCACGGCATCGTCCACCGCGACCTCAAGCCGGAAAACCTCCTCTTCCGCACCCCCGAGGACAACGCCGACCTGCTCATCGCCGACTTTGGCCTGTCGCGCATCATGGACGAGGAGCAGTTCCACGTCTTGACCACCACGTGCGGGACGCCGGGGTACATGGCGCCCGAGATTTTCAAAAAGACGGGCCACGGGAAGCCGGTGGATTTGTGGGCGCTGGGGGTGATTACGTATTTTTTGCTGTGCGGGTACACCCCGTTTGACAGGGACAGTGATTTTGAGGAGATGCAGGCGATCCTGAACGCGGACTACAGCTTCACGCCGCTGGAGTACTGGAGGGGGGTGAGCGAGTCGGCAAAGGACTTTATCAGGCGGTGTTTGACGATCGATCCGGGGAAGAGGATGACGGCGCACGAGGCGCTGCAGCACCCGTTTGTGGCTGGGTGGTTGAACAAGGGGGGGACCGGGGAGGGGCAGGCGGCTGGGGAGGGGGATAAGGGGGCTAATCTGCTGCCGACGGTCAAGAAGAACTTCAACGCGAGGAGGACGCTGCATGCGGCTATTGATACGGTGAGGGCGATTAACAAGCTGAGGGAGGGGCAGAGTGGGGGGATGAATGGGGGGCGGAGTAACGAGCCCGGGAGGGGGGGGTTGCAGGCGCAGAGGGGGATACCGCAAGGGGGGGAGAATTTGCGGCCGGGGGTCGGGGGAGGGAGGGATGATAGTGGGATTTCGGGGATGGGGAGTTCGACGGGGAGTGGGGGGTCACAACAGCAAGGGCAGGATGGTGATGTTAGCATGGAGGATGCTCCTGCGGGGGGGTATGGAGGGGGGGGTGGGGTGCCGGCTAGTTTGAGGCCTGGGAACGAGGCGAATAGGGTTGTTGAGACGAGCAAGGGGCTTTGGAGTGGAGGTGGTAGTCGGCGATGATATGGCTGAGAGGAGAAGTGAAGACGAGCAGGTAATGAGGGTGGTTTCTTGACGTTGTCTACTCAGGGGCAGGACTGGTGGGTTTCCTCTACATGACGATTTGGGAGTGTGTTGTTCGGCAAGGAATAGGACAGGAGCTCTCCCACGGGACAGGAGCTGTCTTGATTCGGGGGACAGAGGGACGGTTTCTTTCGGAGGTTTTCTTTTTCTTCTGGTGAAACTGGGGGGGATCACAGATACAAATACCAATATAGCGAGCGACTCGAGGATTTTTCCTACTCTTTAACAAGATCTGTTTCATGGCTTATATGGTCTTTTTGCGCACCCTGTGTTGGAATAACGATGCAAGTACCTTGGGTAGAATATGTTGCCCCTCAGCCTGAACCGCACCTTCACCTACAACCTACTAACTATTCTTTCCCCCACACAGACTACTCAGCCCCAAGTCCGAGGTTGTCTGTAGCCCTTCTTCTTTGGCCTTCACCTTCCTCACAAGGTAAGCATCACGTCCCCTGGATGATTTGGAATCAAAAAGTAGAATTTGTAAAAGAGCCGGGTATCATATCTAAACAGTAGTTGTAAAAACATCTATATATAAATAAAACCATCATATCACCCACCTCCCTCACTTCCCCTCCTTCAACCCCCTAACCTCCTCCCTCAACCCCCTCACCTCCTCCAACACCCTCTCCTCAAACTTCTCCCCCCCCCTCTCCATATACAACCTCCTCAGCTCAAAGCCCACCTCAATCGCGATCAGTATAATAATAATCCACTCCAACCTCGTGCTGTGCGCCTCACTCGACATCTTCTCGCTGATATCCAACACCCCCTGCGTCATGTTGATCACCTCCTGCGCATACGTCATCTTGTCGTTCAGCGTCTTGATCCTCACCCCCACATCCAGCGCCTTGCCAATCTTGGCATAATACGTCTCCAGCTTCTCCTCGGTATCCCAAAAGATATCCGGGAGCGAGTCTGTCAGGTCATTGTAGTGATTCAGCTGACTCCTTAAGTTGAGCAGCTCTCCGGCTTTTTTCAGAATGAGATCCCTCGACAGAGGGGCGCGGAGACCCTGGGAGAGCCGGTCGGGGATGTGCCTCGTGCTCTCGAGATATCTGGTCAACGAGGACTCCAAGACGGCGAGCTTGGTGCTCCTCGCCAGGCCAGACGAAAACGCAATCTTGGCCAGCGTGGTGTCCAAGCCCTCCCCGGACTCGAGCTCCCTCCTCGTGCCCAGCACCACCACGTCCCCGCTCACCCTCGACTCCTCCGCCTCCGGGTCGGCCACAAACTCGAGGTCCTCCACCTCTTTGCTCTCGACAAAGGGCTGCTCGGCCGCCGGCAGCAGGTGCTTCGTCGCCAGGGTGTTGACCACGTCGGGGGGAAGCGCCCAGGTGACTACCGTTCCGGAGGGGAAGACGAAAATGTCGCCGTTGTTGAGACCGCGGGCGTGGACGACCTCGGAGAGCTCAAAGCCGGAGTTGTCCGGGTCGAGCGTGAAGTTGTGGCTGGTTAGAATATCGACCACCTTTTCCATGTCGAACGAGTCGGCCACGCAGACGGCCGAGATGGCGGAGGAGCCTTCGGCGGCGTCGGGGGCTTTTTCCGAGGGGGGGGTGGGTTTGGAGGGGGGTTTGCCCTTTTGGGCCACGATGGCCACGCGGTGGAGGGAGTTGCGGAGGGGGGGTTTGCGGCGGTTTTGCTGCTGCTGGTTGTTGTTTGCTTTTTCTGGTCTTTCGTCTTGGGGTTTTTCTTCTTTGGGGGTTGGTTTGGTGGGGGGTTTGGGACTCTCGCCGTCTGCGCGGAGGAGGGAGCTGGTGGTATGGATTCCACGTAGTCTAACGGGTGATGGTGTCGTCGTGCGGGGGGTGAGAGTATGCGCGAGGAGGGGTCGTGGAACCTGACCGAGGGAGGTGGTGCTGATGCTGCGGGTAGCAAACCCGAGATTGGGGAGAATAATGGGCCTCATATTGGGGCCATTGAGGGGGGGGTTGACTTGTTTGAAGGTCAAATACAAGGTATGTACCAAGATTTGGCTCAGGTACCTGAATAAGATGAACCTGGGGGGGGAAAATCCCAAGATTTTATTTCGGACGGCAGCTTCGGGCAAGATTCTCCAATCTCGAAAATCCCGGCCGGCAAATGGTAATTAATGTCGTCACGGCGGGGTATCAACGGCCGTAATTACCCCAGATTGCGTAAACGGCGTAAAATACACCCGCCATTAGGAGCTGTGACCACATCACCAAGGAGCTCCACCTGCCCCCCCCCATATGCCATCCAAGCTTCATGAATGACATGTCACCCTAAACAGCTTCCCCTTTTCCTACCCAACCTACTACTCCTTGCGGTAACACGTCCAGTGACTCAAGAACGACAGTTGTTCTCACAACCATGATGGAACCCGACATCCGCCTCGAGGACTACCTCGACGACAAGCTCCAGTCCCCCACCGACCTCGACCACCTCGACACCCTCCTCTCCTCGGTCGAGCACCAGCGCTCCCAGCTCCAATCCCAGCTCGACGACGCCACCGCCGCCCTCGCCCTCGCCCGCCGGTCCGAATCCGACCGCCAAGCCGCCCTCATGTCCCAGATAGAAGAGTTCCACACCCTCCAGCACTCCATCGACCTCCGCCTCCAGATCATCGCCTCCTCCGACGCCCCCGACGAGGCCATCCGACGCCTCGAAGCACCCATGGGGCAGCTCCGCAAGGTAGACCTCGCCTACAAATACCTCTTGCTCCTCCAGGACGTCGAGAAGCTCCGCCAGGAAGCGCGGTCGCATCTCCCCGGGAGCCCCAAGCTGGCGTTGGGGTCGTACACAAAACTTAAACAGCTGTGTCTGAGATTGAAGGAGCTGCAGGACGGGGTGGACGGGGCGGCGGTGCATTTGGTCACCTTTGTCGAGGGGGTCACGGAGGCGTTGTGGGGGGAGATGAAGGCTACCATGTCGGCCGAGCTGGAGGCCGTGCTCAGGGCGAGGGGGTGGCCCAATGTCGACCCGGACGGGGCGGAGGAGGTGGACGGGGAGTGGCTGGGGTGCTTTGAAAAGTTGATTGAGCTCCAGGTGCCCGAGGTTTTGTACTCGCCAGAGGTGGTCACGCTATTGCCGTTTGAGGTCATGGCCCAGATTTTCATCAAGGAGTTTAGGTTTCATTTTATGAGTGATAAGCCTACCAGTGCGCCGCAGGCGATTGGGGCGCATTGTTTCCCTTGGTTTACGGCCTTGCTGGAGAAGTGGGAGGATTTCCTGAGGGATAATTTTGGGGGGGTGTTGGCGGGGAGGTTTGCCGAGACGAGGGTGGGGGAGAGGATGGTGTATATGGATCCGGTGTGTGGGTTTATTACGGCCATGTTGCCGGTGGTGAGGGAGAAGGTGAAGGATACGCTCGAGGCTACAAAGGGGGATGTGGTGTTTTTGAGTAGCTTGATGGGGCAGCTTATGAGTTTTGATGAGACGTTGAGGGGAGAGTTTGCGTATGATGGGGGGGATGCGGAGGAGGGATGGGGGGGGTTGACTTCAGAAGTTCTCAAAGACCACTTCAGGACGTGGTTGGAGGCGGAGAAGCAGTTTGCGCTGGAGAGATACCAGGCGATCATGCAAACCCAAGATGCGAGGATGATCGACTACGACTTTGCCGGGGCGGGAAAGACGAAGCCGACGTTTGCGGCGGTTAGGGTGACGGATCTCCTCAAGAGCGTCACGACGCAGTATGAGAGGGTGAGGAGGTTTTCGCACAAGTTGCGGTTCTTGATTGATATCCAGCTTAACATCTTGGATGAATATCATGACCATTTGAGGGGGACGCTGGAGGCGTATCTGAGCATCACGTCCACTGTGGGGAGGGCGTTTGGGGTGACAAAGGAGCAGATTGCCGCCTTGGAGGGCACGGGGGCCTTGGAGACGTTGTGTAAGGTGTATGGAAGTGCGGATCATGTGGTGAACGCGTTGAAAGATTGGAGTAACGAAGAGGTACCCCCTTCCCCCCCCTTTTTTTTTTCTTTTTCTTTTCTGTATCATCAACAAAGCTAACTAACAGGAAATAGTTCTTCATCACCATGTGGGAACAACTCCAAACCCGCGCCAAGGTGACTGAAGACCAAAGCAACCTCGCCGGCGGCATGAGCTACGACCACGTCCGCGGCCGCACCTCAGCCGCCGTCGGCATCGAGGACGGCGACCACGGCATCCTCTTTGACGAGACCATCGCCGCCTACAGCCAGAGGAGACAGACGGCCCAAAAGTTCCTCTCCGAGGCGCTGGTCAGCTCGCACTACAAGGCCTTTCGGGCCTACCTCCACCGCCCGCAGTGGAGCACCATCTCGGACGACGTCGACAACCTGGCCATCACGGCCGAGCTGGACGAGCCGCTGCGCATCCTCAAGCGGGATCTGGATTTCCTCTCCCGGGCGCTGGGCACGGCCCCCTTCCGCAGGGTCTGGCGGCACGCGCTGGAGAAGCTGAACGATACCCTCTGGACCGAGGTGCTCATGTCGCACAAGTTTACCGCTTCGGGAGCGGGGCAGTTCGCGAGGGATCTGGCCGCGATAGAGGGGGTGGTGGAGAGGTATATCCCCGATGGGTCGAGCGCGCTGGGGAGTGTGAGCGATGCGGTTAGGCTGTTGAACTTGCCGCTTGAGGGGGGGGAGGAGGAAGGGGTGATGACGTTGAGGAAGGGGACGGATATGGTTTTTACGGATAACACGGAGGCGAAGAAGGTGCTGGAGGAGCTGGGGGTTGCGGATGGGGGGCTGACGGCTGCGAATGCGAGGCAGATTTTGGGGAGGAGGGTGGAGAATGCAGGGTAAAGTGATGCTTGGGGGGGGGGGGGTAATTATGTGTTTGTTAAGTTGAGGGGAAAATATAGAGCGGCATGAATGAACTGGATATGTTGCATTTTCTTTTCCTTGTGATTATTATCATGGCTGGCTGTATTTGATTATAAGGTCTAACATCTCCTACGTCTGATCATTGAGAGGGACATGATCTAGTGTTAAACTCCTCCTTACTGCTCCTGTCAAAAGCTTGAAATAGGTAGGCAATCCTCAGACAATTCGAACATCACATTTTCACGTATCTAGTCAAATGTAACACTCATGGGGGTTGATATTTCAATTTCATCTACCCAGAACACACACACACACAAACCTACATCCAAACCAACCGCGTTGAAGCAGTTGAAAAGCAAAGTATCCGGCCCTCCACTCTCCCCCTATTTCTCCCCAAGATATGCATCCAACCATACACCTACTTACTGGCCCATCCTCTTCACGCTCATACCACACATACACATAAAATCATCATCCCATACTCCTTCCACATCACAACCCACCCCCCCTTGTTACCCTGAAGATTTGGCAAGTTGATGACCAAGTAAAAAGAAAATCACCTCTCCCATACATTGCAAAAAAACGCCGCCAGAATATGCTTCTTTGCAAATCATCATGAAAAGAAAGTGACTTCTCTCTGTTCAATTTCTTCTTTTTTCCATTTCCCAAAGACTCTTTTCCATGCAACCCACCCAAATTTCCCGATTCGTTGAGGTATCTCCTTGATCCCGAGCACCATTACTTTTAAGATGCTATGAACAAAACAAAACCATGACCCATAAAATAGAAAAAAACCCCGCCCTCTACCTTTTGTTGAACAGGTGGCAAATATACGCCGGATATCATTCGTCCCCTTTTACATTATTTTTTTGAAACAAAACACTGACCGTTTAGAGGCCAGCGTCGACTCTCCAGCCCTCAACGGGGAGGGGGAAGGTGGAGGACCACTCAGCGATCTCCTTCTTGAGCTCGTTGATGCGGGGAACCTCGCCAGAGGCAACCTTGGCCTTGAAGTCCTTGAGCTTGTTGGCCTCCTTGGGGAGAGCAGCCTGGACCTCCTTGCAGAGCTTGATGCTCTCGTCAATGTACTTGGCGACGCGCTCAAAGTCGGCCTCGCCGAAGCCACGGGAGGTCATGGCGGGGGTACCAATACGGAGACCACCGGGGGTAAGGGCGCTCTTGTCACCGGGGACGGCGTTCTTGTTGCAGGTAATGTTGATCTGCTCGAGGAGAGCCTCGACACGGGCACCGTCAAGAGCGAAGGGGCGGAGGTCGAGGAGGACCATGTGGGAGTCGGTACCGTCAGAGACGAGCTTGTGGCCCTGCTCCTTGAAGACCTTCTCGAGGGTCTTGGCGTTGGAGACAACCTTCTCCTGGTAGGCCTTGAACTCGGGGGAAGCGGCCTGCTTGAGGGCAACGGCGAGAGCGGTGATGGTGTGGTTGTGGGGACCACCCTGATGGCCGGGGAAAACGGAGAAGTTGATCTTGTCCTCAAGGTCGTACAGGGTCTCCTTGCCAGTCTTGGCATCAACGGAGCGGACGCCCTTGCGGAAGAAGATCATGGCACCACGGGGACCACGGAGGGACTTGTGGGTGGTGGTGGTGACGACATCGGCATACTCGAAGGGAGTGGGGATGACGCCGGAGGCAACGAGACCAGAGATGTGAGCAATGTCGACAACGAGGTAGGCACCAACCGAGTCGGCAATCTTGCGCATGCGCTCGTAGTCGATGAGGCGGCAGTAGGCGGAAGTGCCGGCAACAAGGATCTTGGGACGGAAGAGCTGGGCGTTCTTCTCGAGCTGGTCGTAGTCAATGATACCGGTGTCAAGGTTGACGCGGTAAGGCATGGTCTCAAAGTAGGTGGAGACAGCAGAGATTCTGGGGAGGCCCATGTTAACCATCTGTGGGGTAACGTAGATCCGGGGAAGCTTGGAAATGCTTACTTGCGCTGGGGGGTCTGGTAACCGTGGCTCAGATGGCCACCGTGGGGGAGGTCGAGACCCATGAGTCTGCCGTGAGGAGGCATGATGGCCTGGTAGACCTGGAGGTTGGCAGGGCTGCCGCTCAGGCACTGAACGTTGACACCCCACTTCGCGGGGTCGAGGTGGAAGGCCTCAAGGGCACGCTTCTGGCAGAGAAGCTCGATCTCGTCGATGTGCTGGTTGCCGCCATAGTAACGAGCGCCGGGGAGACCCTCGGAGTACTTGTTGGACATGGGGGAGCCAAGGGCATCGAAAACGGCGCGGGAGGTGACGTTCTCGGAGGCGATAAGGATGATGGACTCGCGCTGACGCTGGATCTCGTGCTTCTGTAGGAGGGGTCAATGCTGCTGTCTTGGACATGTGTGTCGAGGGTTTATTCCAATAGAGGCGTACCATGATCTCAGCGACCTCGGGGTCAGAGTCCACGAGGGACTTCTCGAGGAGCTAGAAGCGGTGAGTCAGTACATGAGGGCATTCGTATATGTGACGGATGGAGTCTACAAACCTGCTTGTGCTCCTCGGAGAGGGAGTATGTGTTGGAGGCCATTGTGTCGGTTGTGGAAGTCTGGATGACTTGGCGAGTGGTGGGAATTGAGTTTGATGGTGAGGAAAAAGAGGAAGAGAAAAAAGTTTGAGAATGAGACGAGGATTCACAGGGTCTTTGTCTTTCTTTGGCGGGAGGGCGTGTGGAGGGGGGATCGGAGGGAGGAAAGAAAAATTTGGGAACCCCCCACTTCGTGACTGAGCATCAGTTGCGGAGCTTTGCAGCGGAAAGGAGGGGCAACAGGGGCGTTGGAGGGGCTTCGGCTGGGACCTGCAACACCAGCCAGAGTCATGCCAAGCTCACCATGCATCTATCGAAGTTTACCATGACCGAATCGGTCATATTCGGCCACTTTTTCCACAGCGATCTCGGTCCTCGAGGTCTGATGTTAGTAAGAGGCGGAAGCTATCTTGGGAGCCTTGGCCATCTCTCTATAAGACTTAGGTTTACGATGGAACCATGTCGGTAGTGTAGTGTAGTGTATTCTATTCTGTGCACAACATATGCCAATTTCGATGTGGTATCGCCCTATGCAATCACCCACCCTAAGTCTGTGGTGAGCTAGGTAGCTCACCACAGACCACACACAGCTTTGCTGAGTGGAATGTTATAATCGTGTCCGGTGTGAGTCTGGCCCGGGATCGGGACCGGAAAATCGGATCAAGGTGGAGTTGCGTGCCGATATCTTGATCCGAACAGCTGGGAGTCATTGGCTGTGTCTTACCTACTTGCACCGGTAAACCTGGGAATAGATGATGCGTCATCTTGTCATAACCCACCAGTAATCTCAGAAGGAGGGACGTTGAGGCCTTTTAAGAAGAGCCTGTCGACCTGTCTCTAGTTTCCAAAAGTCTTTTGTCACTACACGTCTACACCAGAAGTCCTACTTCTCAAACACTCCGAGCTGACCTCTCAGGAGCTGATCTCTCAACGGATTGACTGCCAATCAGACCAGGGTGCCATCAAGGTTCTTACCGCCTCACCATGACTGCAGCCGGGTACAGTGCAACAGCGAATGCCATCCATCAATTCATTCAAAGAGGCACCGGCTGATAGCTTCAAAGAATGATGTGCGCTCGGGAGCCTGTTTGACAGGTCACGGGATCGACTATTAGATGAGGCGGACTGATGGATGGACAGTTCTGCACAGATGGGCTGGCTTGTCTCTGTCCCGGTCGTTTGTATGGTAATGGAATCCCCGGAAGCGAGAGTCACAACTGGATGAAACGGTCAGTGTGACCAGTCGGCCCAATCGTTGCCATGGTTGCCGTACAATACCACTGTAATTACGATACCTCTTGTGCCTGGGCGCTGCTTTCCCCGCGCCAAGACGTCATGAGGCAGGGGAGACCACACGCAAGCGGAGGTATCGCGATACCCGATACGGTTACCTTGTACCTCACTGGCCCGTCCGTCGTCAGCAGCGCCACCTTCCGCCTGCCACAACAAGCCAAGGCTGCGTGGCCAGCCAAGCACCTTCGTCACCGTTGACCTCTCCCCATCCCCGGGCCGTCTCCAAACTGACCTTGCCCCAACTCACTCTTCTTCCTCCCCTTCCATTTAACATCAGTCTTTGGCTGCATCCATTTTCCACCATTTCCATCAACGCCATCGCCCACCACCTCACGCCATACCCGACCGACCCGACGCTCTCTTATCACCACCGTCTCTCTTTTCCCGCAACCTGCTTATCGGACTGCCCAACATGAAGGGCGCTCTTCTTACCGCAGCTGTGCTGCTCGGAGCCGCTCAGGCCGGTGGCACCCACAAGCTCAAGCTCAAGAAGGTCCCTCTTGCTGAGCAGCTGGTATGTGTATTCTAGAGTTCATCACAGACATTTGCACCGCCTTACTAATGCTTATCGCGTGCAGGAGGCGGTCCCTCTCGAGACCCAGATGAAGCACCTCGGCCAGAAGTACATGGGCATCCGGCCTCAACAGAGCCACGCCAATGCTGTCTTCCAGGGCTCGCTCGCCGACACCAAGGGCAACCATCCCGTTCCCATCTCGAACTTTATGAACGCTCAGTGTATGTGCATCTAATCAAATGACGCGCGATGGGATGGAAAGTGCACCATACTGACCAAGACGTGCGGTAGACTTCTCCGAGATTACTATCGGTACTCCCCCCCAGTCTTTTAAGGTGGTTCTGGACACCGGAAGCTCTAATCTTTGGGTGCCGTCGGTGGATTGCGGGTCTATTGCCTGCTACCTGCACGCCAAGTATGACTCCTCTGCGTCCTCAACCTTCAAGGCCAATGGGTCTGCCTTTGAGATTAGGTATGGATCCGGCTCGCTCAGTGGTTACGTGTCGCAAGACACCATGACCATTGGCGACATCAAGATCAAGGAGCAGGATTTTGCCGAGGCCACCAGCGAGCCTGGTCTGGCTTTCGCCTTTGGCCGTTTCGACGGCATCCTGGGTCTTGGTTTTGACAGAATCTCGGTCAACGGGATTGTGCCCCCCTTCTACAAGATGATTGAGCAGAAGCTCATTGACGAGCCCGTGTTTGCTTTCAAGCTTGCCGACACCGAGGGCGAGTCCGAGGTCATTTTTGGCGGTGTTGACAAGGACGCGTACAAGGGCAAGCTCATCACCATCCCCCTCAGACGCAAGGCCTACTGGGAGGTGGACTTTGACGCCATCTCCTACGGCGACGACACTGCCGATCTCGAGAACACTGGTATCATTCTCGACACCGGTACCTCCCTCATTGCCCTGCCCAGCCAGCTCGCTGAGATGCTCAACGCTCAGATTGGTGCCAAGAAGGGCTACACTGGCCAGTACACTGTTGACTGCGCCAAGCGTGACTCGATGAAGGACGTCACCTTCAACCTTGCCGGCTACAACTTCACCCTCGGCCCCTACGACTACGTCCTCGAGGCTGGCAGCAGCTGCATCTCGTCCTTCTTCCCCATGGACATGCCTGAGCCGGTCGGGCCTCTCGCTATTCTGGGAGACTCCTTCCTGCGCAGATACTACTCGATCTACGACCTGGGTGCCAATACTGTCAGTCTTGCCGAAGCCAAGTAGTACAACGCACGGAAGTCTCTTGCTATTGATGACCGTGATAAGAGGAAGAAGAAGGGCTCGAAGGGATCGAGACCGTGATGCCAGGATGCCAGGATGGAATGAACAGCGCAGGGTCCGGGTTTGGAGTTGGTTTCCTTTTTGTGGTTGTGCCTTGGTTTGATCAGTTTGTGTTTTTTTTGTTTTCCTGTTTCGTCGTTTCCGGAGTTGGCACATGATGATCAATAATGCGGCGGAAACTGTACCTTACAACGTCCAAAGCAACAAGTTGCACAAGTAGTGTTTTTTCCCTTTTGTAAAGTAATGTCATGGGATAGCAATCCAGTAAACATATTACCGCATCTCTACCTACAGTCTGCCGTGCTTCTTGTGTGTTACAATATCTGTGTCATCTGTCAAAGGTACTGTACCCATGGAGCTACATACATACATACAACCTGTGTACCGTTTCTGGAGCAGCTGCAATGCCAGTGATCGCTTCATGCGACAGATGCAGCCAATAGGTGTACGGAGTAATGCACAGTGCAGCGCTGGGCAACAGGGGCTGGTTGGGCGGTCACGTGCAGACCTGAGGGAAAAGTGCCCCACAGGCTGACCGAAAGGGGACTAGCGTGGATAAGCCTCGCGCTGGCTTTTCGTAACCAGTTCTTGGGGGTGAGTTTGAACGACGGCCCTCCGCCATCATCCCTCAGCCCTTCGCAGCCTGCAACAGAGAAAATAGCCATCGGATGCCGAGTGCCGCCCCAAGTCTGACTTGAAATCCAAAGGGCACCGCTTTGTCCATCCTGTGCTCCCATTTTGGATGAATTTGACCTGCTGAGCGCGGTCCGTGGTGCAGACGACAAAAACAAAAAAAATCTATTTGCTTTTCGAGCCATAGCCAGCCAGGGCCAGGCTGTTGCTGCTGCGACTGCTGCTGCTGCCGCTGCCACTGCCTGCTGCTCTCCCTTTCGCGAACAGGAAACACGCGAATCGCGCTCCAAAGCAAGTTGCAACCCACGCAGCTAAAAATTCACCCACCTTTTGCACACGGCCAACCATCCCACCTACCACCTACCACCTCCCACCTCCCGGGGTCCATCACCACCTCGACGGGCCTACGCATTCCCCGCCAACCATGGCTTCGCCCGACGTCGCCGCGCCGAGTGCCAACGGCGTCGCAGCTTCGTCGCGTGCAGACTCGCCCGCAGACTCCATTAATTCCTCCACCAAGCGGAAACGCGATGCGAACGACCATCATCAAGACAACGACGACGACCACGACGACAAGTCCAACTCCAAGCCCCAGGTCAACGGCCTCCAAAAGTGCCACGATGACCAATCCCTCATTCGCGACTTTTTTGAAGTTTTACAAAGGTATGCGCTCTGCCAACCCATGCCATTGAGACCATTGCCGTTGCTCTGCATCCGCCCTTGGCCACACCACTGACCTCATTCTTTCCCACCCATCAGTCACGACAAGACTACTCCCGCCATCCTCAAGCGCCATCTCCCAGTTCCCGCTCCCGACGGCGAGCCCTCTCTCAAGCGGGCCAAGTCCGAGGAAGATGAGCCCATCACCATTGCCGACAAGGTATCACAGGGGGCCTACCGAATTCTCGACGACTTGATGTGCGACCTCACCAAGGCGGTAGAAGACCAAGTCAAGGAACTCAAGATTGAAGATGGTGCCGCCAACGAAGACGTCATCAGCCAGACGAAATCCTTCAAGACCGCGGCTTTGGAGCTGTACCGACGAGAGCTGTCGTACCCCAAGCTCCCCCAATCCTTACCTGTGCGACCTAGCCCAAAGGAAAATGGATCTGATGGTAGTTTGGTCTTGTCCACATTCGGTCTCGCCCCAAATCTAAGGCCACTGTTTACCAGTCTTCAACGTTCTGCTTCACCCGATGGAGTCCTCAAGCCTCTGGGAGACGGCCAGTTGCCCAATGGGATCACAGCCACCAAGATTTATCCAGATGTGTACACGGCCAGCGACAAGAATGCCCGCGCCCTCACGTTAGGAGAGCTGTTCCCGTCGCCAAGAAACCTCCCACCTCTGCAACCACCAAAGGCGCCCAAGAACACCACTAAGAGCAATGTTCTTACCTTTTACCACCCCGAACTGACCGAGAAATCAAAGTATCGATCAGGCACTTACTTTTCCCAGCCCCTCTCCACCGGACACTGGCTGGATTACAGCAATGCGACACCGGCCATCCACGCCAAAACTAAGCAGCGTGAACGGGCTCAGAGCTTGGCAGGGGTGAAGCCTTCCTCGGTCGAGCTGGAGTTATCTGAAATGGAGGCGCTTTTCCGAGGCGCCTTTTCCAGCTTTGCCCCGAGCAAAGATGACTCGGCCGCCATCGTTCCTTCCAGTCTCATCAGTCGCATTTGGTGGCAACGGGTTGGTCGGCGAAACTTTGAGAAAATGAACGAGGAGGGTTTGGATGAGAAGGAGGAGGATGCTGCTGTTGATCCCGCCTTGGTTATGGAGATTGACGATGATCTGGTCAAGGAGGCCATTGAAAACTGGGACTCTGTGGTTGATCCTACTTTGGATGAGGTGCTTGGAAAGAGGTCGGAAGAGGAGAAGGAGGTGGGAGACCTTCTCGATGAGGTCACTGACATGATTGAAACATTATCATCTTTCCAGCGGAACCGCAACCTGACTGTACCGACCAGTCAAGACCGGTACTCGGCCGACCCGAACAATGGCGACATGCTGCGCAACGGCAACGCCTCACAACAGCCCAGTGAGGAGGAGATGATGACGTATGAAACGCTCAAGGCACAGCTTGCCTTGATCATCCAGAGCCTTCCTCCGTATGCCGTGGCTCGTCTCAACTCGGACAGGCTGGAAGAGCTGGCTGTTAGCACCAAGATTGAGGTTCGGTCTGATGAATACAGGGGTGTCATGGAGGAGGACGAGCCAGCACGCCTTGCGCGACAGGCCGCTCAGGCTGCCACAAACGCCGTCCAACGCCAAGCGCACAGGACCCCGAGCGTTTCCTCTGCCACGTACGGTAACCACCAGTATCCCGGTCAGTTCCAACCGTCGGCCCGTCCCATTGCCAACGCGCAGCACTTTCCACAAACACCAGTTCGGCCCCAGCAGAACATGTTCCCGCGAGCCCCGTCCACCGTCCCGATCCCGCAACCGCACCACCAAGTTCAGCCCCGCCAGCCGCCCCCTACCCAGTACAGACCGGCACCAGGGCCGCAGATGTATGCACCACAGCTTGCCAAGGCTCAGGGTCCATACGGCCACTCTGGTGTTCCCCAGCCCTATGTCAACAGTCCCACGCAACAACGCATGCCGCAACCGCCGCCACCCCATTCTAACTATATGGGGCAGCAAGGCGCACCTCGCTATCCCCAACAGGGTTACCAGCAGAACTTCCCTCAGCATCAGCAAATTCACCCTCAGCACCAACAGCACCCGCAACATCAGCAGGTGCCACATCACCAGCCACTGGCTCAACATCCACCCCAACATCCACACAACCCACAACATCCGCAACATGGGCAGCAGGCGCCCTTCCCGGCCTACGCTAACGGCGGATCGATGCCGCGGACTATTTCTCCGCAGATCCCACAGCAGAATCCTTATGGACAATCACCAACCCCACCGCAACAACATCAGCAAATACCCCATGGACGTCCGCCTTACGGACCTGGGACTCCGGGTATGCCACCCAACTCCATGCAGCAACGCCAGACGTATACAGGCTCGCCCAACATTATGCCGGGGCGACCGCCTTCGAGCCTCACGGGTTTTGCTACCGTCATGCCTGAAGTACAGCAGCGTCAGGTTATGGAGCAAGCTCGCGCCCGAGCGGATGCGGAGCAGCGCGTGAGTGGACACATAAGTAAGGTCACTCAAGGGGAGGTTGTCGGCTTGGCAGGGATTGGTCTTGGCGGACAGATGGATGTCCACAAGATGGCGGCTGCTAATAAGATGCAAATGGGCAACAATGGAGCGTCACCAGGACCCAAGATGGCCATGCACCAACCGAGTCCGACGCCTCCTATGAATGGCACGCAAACACCAGTCCCCATACCGCACGTTCCTAGCCCGATGCAGGGAGTTGTTCCCACCCCGAGTCCCGGCCCTCAAGGGCCTTTTGTCAAACCGGCAGGACCTTAGCAATGATGCTTCCAAAAACGACATGTACATGCTTTTCCGCAACGGGAGAGGCATTTGGCCGATGGAGGTCAAAGAAGGTGTATAAAAGGAAGGAGAAAGAGAGAACGTTTTGAATGATCTAATGGATGGAAGGATGGGAACTAGATAACCGGAACCAAAGCAACGGGAACGGAGAAGTGGATTGTGTAATATCATTTTCTTTTTTTCTGTCTTGACTGTTTTATAGGGAGGGAGGACAGGAAAGCGACAGGGAAGAAGGTCTTCAGTTAGGGACAAAATCGGGCTTTCTTGTGTGCCTTTTTCATTCACTTGATTGTTTCTGGTAGCGGACGGGCAAGCGGCGTTTAGAGAGAAAAGACTTTTGAGTTTTTGATTGAGGGAAAGTGGACTGACTGTCTTGTTTCAATAGGGGGGTGGGCTGATTTGTAAGACAATGCATTATTATCATGTCTGTTCTATTTAGAATAGGGTGCAGTGGGTGACAGCGAGATCTTTGTTTCTTGAGTTGAATTGCCCAAATAAAAGTCGTCTACCACAGTTAAATCTTGACAGCTTGGGGATACTTGAGCAAGTGCAGCATATCCTTTCATTAGTAACAGTATGAAACAGCCACATATGATGAGTCAAACTATCTCTCGGGCCAATGGCGTGCTCCTCGCCAATGTTCGCGTTGAACGCCTCCTAAATCTCGAATGCTAGTCAGTATTCAGTACGGAGTAGTCACAGACTTGGATCGTGAAATCGGCTATATGCATACTTCTAGCTTGTCCCTACCTTCTATCTACTACATACACTACCGCCCGAACACTTCAAGGTCTCAAAGCCCACCGCCAGGTTATTCCATACCTACTCGAAGCCCTGATGATTCTTGTGAGTAAGTATTCTTTCAATTGCAAGACAATACCAAGAGCCTTTATCCCATCAACCAAAGACATGAAAATATGCATCTATCGCACACATTGAAGACCAAGCACGTCATCAACCCCCTGTCCTCGCCTGTCAGTCGAATTCCCCACACAAACCCGCACATCACTCACTCAGGTCCCCCACAGTTCGTTTACCCCAAGGTACGTACAACAACAACGACCCCACACCCCACCACCGACGTTTCCCTCTCTTATAAACGGCCACGAAACCCGAGACCGGCCCTTTTTTCCTTTTCTTGTACACTAGTGGTAGATAACAGCACCTATTGTGATTTCTGAGAGGCCGGCGTGGGAAAAATAACGGTTGTTGAGAGCCTCGTTTTCTCTTTTTTTCCCTCTTCTGTTTCCCTTCTTTATTTCCCAAGTAGAGACCACACACCACACACATACATAAAATGGCAGCCCCAACAACCCCCCAAGACCTCGCCCTCCCCGAGCCCGCCCCCTCAAGCGGCGCATCCCAGACATTCAAGGATTTATTCTCCGGCGCAGCAGGCGGCATCGCCCAAGTCCTAATCGGTATATCCCCCCCTCCCTTTTGATTGTCATCTCTATACCCACGTATACTAATCCCCCTATTCCCTCCCCCCCAGGCCAACCCTTCGACATAGTCAAAGTCCGCCTCCAAACCTCGACCCTCTACCCCTCGGCCCTCTCCGCCGCAAAGTCAATCTACACCACCGAAGGCCCCCTGGCCTTCTACAAAGGAACCCTCACCCCCCTCCTCGGCATCGGCGCCTGCGTCTCCATCCAGTTCGGCGCCTTCCACTCCGCCCGCCGCTACCTCGAGTCTGTCACCCCCGGCTTCATCCCGGGGACATCACAGCTGTCCTACTCGCAATACTACGCCGCGGGCGCCTTCGCCGGCGTGGCGAACTCTGTCATTTCGGGACCGATCGAGCACGTGAGGATACGGCTGCAGACGCAGCCCCACGGGGAGAAGAGGCTCTACTCCGGCCCGCTCGACTGCGTCAGGACCCTGACCCGACAAGGCGGGCTGGGTCACGGGCTGTACCGCGGGCAGGCGGTGACGCTGGTGAGGGAGGCGCAGGCGTACGGGCTCTGGTTTTTGGCGTTTGAGTGGCTGATGAACTCGGACGCGAGGAGGAATAAGGTTGAACGCAAGGAGGTGCCGAGCTGGAAGGTGGCGTTGTATGGGGGGCTGGCGGGGGAGGCGCTGTGGTTGGGGAGCTACCCGTTTGATGTGGTCAAGTCCAAGATGCAGACGGACGGGTTTGGGGGGGAGCAGAGGTACAAGAATATGAGGGACTGCTTCTCGCAGGTGTGGAGGCAGGAGGGGGCGAGGGGGTTTTGGAAGGGGTTGGGGCCTACGTTGCTGAGGGCTATGCCTGTGAGCGCGGGGACGTTTGCGGTTGTGGAGATGACGATGAGGGCTATTAACTAGAGGGGGAAAAGGGAAGAGGGGATGCTCCTCAACGGGCTCAAAGGGAATAGGAGTTGGGGAGTCTTCAACCAACGGGGGGGGCATAATGAATTTGCAACAATGTTGGGATATGTATACCACGGGACGGATGATATCCATTTGATTTTTCTCTTTTTCGTTTAGATTTTTTGCTAGCAAAAGAAGCGAGCCTGTTTTTTGATATTGTAAATATTCAACTGTTTAAAACTGCCAGCATTTGTTGCCTCGCTTATTTGAAATGGGCTAATATCTAGGTTAAAATACACTTGTATTATACGCACATATAGCAGCAGGACTTTCAACATAGCAACCAGTGTATAAGATGTATATGTACTTTCTTTCTCGCTTCGCTAAACGGAAGCTTGCTATACTATGCCGTGTCACGCAATGTATGTCATGATCATCTCTCCTCTCCTCTCTCTTTTGCCCCTTTCCATCTTTAACACCCCCTCTCCACACAATAGAAACAAGACAAAATAATACTATAAGAATAACAACAACAACAACAAACAACAACCAAATGTCGTTTCCGGTCTGAAAGAAAAAAAAAGGTACCAAAAGAAAAAAAGGAAAATTTGTAAACCGAAAAATGAAAGTAAGTTTATGATCCTCAATCAAAGCCACCCAGAAAAAATAAAATAAAAGTTCCCAATCCCAACAACCCCTTATACATCCTCCCCTTCCTCCTCAATTATCATACACTTGTTCCCCCTCCCCCTCCCCCTCACTCTCACCTAACATCCATACTATCCGGACTCATCATCCCCATCCCCCCTCCCCCTCCCCCACCATTCCCATCCTCCTTCTCCGTCCCGCTCTCCCCTTGCGTACCTTGCGCCGCAGCAGCAGCAGGCAGCGTTATACCCCCTCCCCCCCCACCACCAGCCTGAGACACCACCACCTTTCTGTTTTTATTAGGTGACCCACCACCACCCACAATAGCCCCCTGATTCTGCCCGCTGGTCACCATCCCCAACCCGCTGCTCTCCATCTTCTTCTTCTTCTTCGCCAGCGCGATCTGCTCCTTGGGCGGCCTCTTCTGCGGGCTCACAATCTTGCCCGTCGCCCCCAGCCTCGGCCTCGGCCGCCGCTGCTTCACCGGCAGGTCCTCGTCCTCCACCAGCGGCGCGTCCCCGTTGGCGTGCAGCTTGGCCAAAAAGAAGTTCTTGACCAGGCCGATCTGCTCCTGGATCGAGTCCCTCGTCACCGGCTCCGACGGCGGCAGCGGCTCAAACATGTCGGCCGTCCCCACCCCGGCGCCGGCCGTCTGGGTCTGCAGCTGGAACTGGTTCCGGACTCGGGACTGCAACAGGTGCAGAGGGACCGAGAGCATGTCCAGCCCGAGCTCCTTGTCCAGGCCGAGGGACTTGAACCCAAAGAAATCCTCGCCGAGGTCTTCGGCAAAGTCTCCCCCGACAAACTGCTCCGAGCCGTCGTTGAACGCGCCTGAGCCGTCGGCACCCGCGTCGTTGAGGGCCGGGCGGAGGAGATCGGCGAGGTGGGCCTTCATCCTTTCGTGCAGGGTGGAGAGCTTGGAGCCAAGCTTGCCGACGTCGTCGCGGGCGTAGGCCTCGAGCTGCTCAATGTCGTAGCCGTTCTCGTCGAGGGTGTGGAGGATGACTTCCTCGGGGGTGTACCGGCGCTGAAACTTGGCGCCTCTTTCCGCAAAGACGCCCGTGGCGGGCTTGAGTTCCGCTTCGCGGTAGACGTTGAAGGTGCGGACGAGTTTCTGAAAGTAGTCTCCTGCGATGTCGGTGATGGTGTCCAGAGCGGAGGGCTGGAGCTCCTCAAAGCCGGCGTGGTAAAAAATCTTGGCCACGGAGCGTTGCATGGCTGCGCGGCAGACTTCTCCTGCCATGACCGGGCCCTCGCCGGCGAGGAAGTGAGGCTCGACATCCTGCTCGATGAAGGGCTCGGGGTTGTACTTTTGGAATTGGTTTTGGTACATCTACAAAATCTTGTTAGCTTCTCATCTCGTCGCTGCTCTATGGGTCATGAAACATACCTGTGTCTGGATCTGCATCTGCTTGATGACGCTGATCTTCGAACACAGCTTCCTCGTCTCCTGCATCTGCCGTATGTTCTCGTCAAACTTGTTCGTCAGCTTGCTCACAGGCGAGATGAAATGACCCCGAGGCACCAGCTGCAGCATGTCCTCAAAGTGATTGATGACCTGCCCTTCACCATCCTCCACCCACTGTAGCTTCGGATCAATATCCGGGATAATCGTCTGCGGCTCATAGTAGGCAGGAATGTTCTTGACCACATCATCTTCCATCCCCTCGGCCAACGTCTCCGACGCCTTCAACCCATCCTTGGACCCAGCCGCCGAAGCATCAGCCTGATGAGACCCCGGCAAAAGGCCATGCGCCTCTGCTTCCCTCTGCGACTTCAAGAACCGCCTCATCCCGGCCTTGGTCCTCAACAACGCCGGCTCGTCCACGTTCAAATGGCCATCGGCAAACAACCGATATCGTTCCTTTGCTATTAACGCACGGTCCTTTTTCGTGACCTGCTTCCACATCTTGTAATCATCATCCTCAAACGCCTGCTCCGCTGCCTCACCCAGAGCTTGGTTCAAGTGTATGCCGTTCAGGGACGGCCCATCAATATCCATCGCGTCAGCATTACTGACACCGGAATGATGCCCGTTAAAGCCGCTCGGGGTGATGGATCCAGCCACCGGTGGTGTCCCAAAGCCATTGCTGCCGTCAATCTCAGACCCTTCCCTATGTCTCGCCAAAAGTCCATTCAACTGCAGCACCGGCTTCGTCTCCACGTTTGGGGTATCTTCTTTTTGGTCCGACTGTGCTTTCCGGGACTTGCTCGCCCCTTTTGTTGCTTTACGACCTCTCGAGGACATGATCGGCTCGTCATCGCTGTCCTCGTCATCTCCGCCATTCTGTTTCCTCCTTTCCTCGGCTTCCACTTCGGCTCTTGGCCTGATGACAACATCCGGAATCAGGGGTATTAGCTTCTCGGCCTCCTTGCGCATCGAGTTGGCAAGGCGGCGAAAAGGGTGGGCCATGTCCTGGTTGTATCGGAGGCAGTTGTCCCATATCAGGTTCAGGTCCGTGACGAACTCGGTCTTGGACTTGTACTGAAGCTGCTTGAGCTTCTTCGTCATGGTCCCCATGTCCATCGGTTGTCGAATTATGTTGTAGTAATCTGGCGCATCCCTCTTGTTGACACGGTTCAGGAACGGCGTCGAAAACTCGGTGTGCGCCTTGAGCTCGCTGAGCACCTTGTCCAGCGCCTCGTAAAGCTCCTCCTGTCCTACATTTTCCTCACTCGCCCATTTGCTGCGGTTCTTGCGCACCTCATTCATGAGCGAGCGCAGCTCAGCATCCGAGGCCCGAACCTGATCTCTCTTGAGGTCTATCCTGGCGATGAGGTGCTTCAGCGTCAGACTCGAGGCGCCCAGGTTGGCATTGCTGAGCGAACCATGGCCGCCCTGACTCCCCGGCTGACTTGTATTACTATGACCCGTCTTGTCCATCTCGGCCTGCAATTGTTTTTCTGATTCCTCCAGCTGCTGGTACTCGAGCATGGCGGTCCGGTCGTTTTCTAGGGTATAAAAGAGTGTGTGGAAGCTACGCTTGGCAGCCTCCTCGGTGGCGGTGCGCGCGTCCTCCAATTCCTTGCGCGCATCTTCCGACGATTTGATTTTCTGTTGCGATCCATCCTCTCTGCTCTGCTTCCCGGGGGATGGCACCGAGTGCACGGGGGAGCTCCCCGATTTCGATGGGGACAGTAAAGTCTTGGCAGCAGCGGCGCTAGAGTGCTTAGATGCAATGGTAGAACTCGACGTCTGCGCAATGCGATTGGCCCCGTCTTGGGATTCCTCGTCCTCGTCCTCGTCTTCGTCGTCGTCGTCGCCGTAGTCGTCCTCGTCGATGACGCGCTTGGCTCGCTTGCGGGGTGGTTCTTGGATCGGCGCGTGATCGGTCGCGGCGGGGATCAAAGGCGCGGGTGGGGTCGGGGGACGCGTGAAGGACGCGAGAGCGGCCTGGTTGTAACCTCCGTCGTCACCAAACAGCATCTCCAGACGGCGGTTGGCGGCTTGAAACTTTTGGGCGAAAAGGGCGCGGCGATGGTCGTCGTCGAGATCGGATGCCTCAGGCATCAGTGAGGGCGGGTGGCCGCCGGGGGTTTGGGTCGGCGGAAGGCCATCGTCGGCAGCACCGTGATAGCTGTGGCCTCGGTCGCCGTTGACCTGGCTTGCCGATGGCGGCGGCCAGCCATTCTGGGCATTTGTGATGGACATTGTCCGGTCCGGGGATGCTGGGGGGAGTGCGGTAGCTCGGTCGCCATGCGCCGGATATGCGCTCGTGTTCAGCCGACACCAGGGCAATTCAGGGCGTCTTGGTCACATGGGTGGAAGCGTGGACATGCAGAGAGATGGTCTGCACAGTGTCGGCCCAGTCGACGATGGGGTGGTTGCGTATTGATGGATTCAGTCGTGGGTGATTTCGGGGCGAGATGGACGTGAGGTCAAGTTTGGGACAAGGCTTCTGCCGTTTTTGGGAACAAGGGGGGCGCCGCGATTTTGCTGGCTGCAAGTGCAGTGCTTTGCCAGAGGGGACTTGGACGCAGGAGAGATGATGTTGTCGCGCACTCGACTGATGACCTTTACATAGATCAAAACTACAGAATATGGCTCAATTCACTTCCCCTCTCCTGCTACAGCCGTTTCGCATTGTGCAATGCCCAATTCGCTGCTCCAGTCAAGCTCCTACACCCCAGGGCCATGTACCCGCCCGCGAGTCTGCTGCCCTGCTGCTCACCCCAGAGAGAGGTGAAAGTCACGTGAACCGCTGCTTAGGCAGTGCGTCCAACTCCTTACAGACTTCGAGCCTAGGAGAGCAGTCGGTCGAGTATGGCAAGCGACAGGTTACTCTGAGGTGTCATTTGTGCTCATCTGGAAGGGAGTCTTCTCTTTACAAAGTGTGCCTAACCAAGTGTGCGTCAGCCAGTCAAGCAGTGAGGTGAGGCTCTGCTCTGAGTGTCTCTCTGGAATTACTTACAGCAGTAAAAACACAGCAGGGATTCCAGTTCCCAGCGTCCTGCCCCCCCCCCCCCACCTTTTTTTCCCCCAGAGTTCGGCCCCGTTTGTCCCGCTACGGCGCCACCTTTCAGCCTCCAAGCCCACTGAAAGCTCCAAGCGGGTGCTGCAGGAAGCCGAAACCTGAACCTGGAACCCAGCAGCTCACCCCTCCATAGACAGCCAGCCGGGCAGCCTTCCGTTCGTCAGACACACTCCTCTCAGAGATACATGACCTGAGCCAACACATCAAAAAAAAACAAAAACAATGACGACAGAAATCACCACTACAAAACACACTCAGCTCTCCTATTGGTGATTCACCCCCTGCCCAAGAAACGTCATTTTCCACACAATCTCTCTCTCTCTCTCTCTACCTTGACAGCAACCCCACACGTGTTTTTAACCCCCCCCCCCCCCAAGAAATAGCCAAGAAGCAAACCAACCACAGGGACAAACATGAGAATACGGCTCCCCTTCGCAGGTATATTCCCCCCCCTCCCCTCTCCCACCCTGCTTTAACCCCCCCCCCCCCCCTTCCATCCTCCCCCCTTGTCCCCACCTATATCTATATCTATCTATAAATATAACCATATTCACTAACATTCCCCCTCTCCCCCCCCCTAATCCAGGCGTCTTCACCCTCCTCGTCCTCCTCTCCGCCTACGCCGGCCTCTCCACCCTCCAACTCTCCCCCTCCCTCCCCCTCAACGACAAGGCCCTCCACTTCCTCGCCTTCTTCCTCCTCACCCTCGCCTTCTACTGGGTCATCGACACCACCCGCCGCCGCACCCTCAACCTGACCCTGGCCATCTGCACGGCCGGCGGCGGCGTCGGCTCCGAAATCCTCCAGGGCCTGCTCCCCAACGGCAGGGAATTCGATCCGTACGATGTCATCGCCAATCTAGTCGGTTCGTTGGCGGCGGTGGGGCTGTGCTCGTGGTACCACAAGCGAATGCTAGAAAGGAAACGGCAGAGGCGGTACGGCGGGGAGGGTGGTGGTGGTGGTGTAAGTGGTGACGGTGACGGGGAGGAGTTGGAGAGGTTGCATGGTGGGGAGCAGCAGGAGGAGGAGGAGGATTTAGAATTGGGGGAGGGGAGGGGGTTGGGGAGGGGGTTTGACGGGCAGGAGCAGGGTGTGACGACTTTTGCTGCTGCGCCGGTTGGGACTCGGACGCAATCAAAGAGTCTGGAGGAGGAGGTGGATAATTGGGATGAGAATGAGGTTGATAACTGGGATGACGAGGAGGAGGAGGAGGAGGGAGAGAGTGAGGAGGATATCGGGGGGGTTTCGTCTGCTGGTGGTGGTGGTAAGGTAGGGGTTGCTAACGGGAAGAAGAGGGCGGATTAGGAAAGGTTGGTTTTGATGTCAAGTTACTCTCTGGCCAGGAAAACAAAATATGACAGAACCTGTATGGATATTGGGGACTAACAGTGATGAACTATACTTTGGGGGGGAAATGGGTGGCGTTACTTGTTTGCTGGTTTATGGGCGGCAGTGTTTGTTGGGTTTGACGCTCGTTATTCTAGATAGGGGGGTGGGTTTTGGATGGAAATTGTATGCTTTACCCCGGGATAAGTTAGGGTGATGGCGAGTGAGATTGCTGAAGCTGATGTTGGTGGAGGATGATTCAAATCAACATATCTATTTCCACATCAAAAAACATACCTATGCTTTTCAAATTCTCGGTCTAGATCTAATCAACCCACCAATCCAACCACAACCCTTGATCATCTCAAGGAATCTAGAAACCAAAACCCTCCTTATGGAACCAAACCCCCCTCCCCCTCCTCACCCAAACCCCAACATACTCCCTCACCTCCCTCCCCATCTCCTCCGGCCCACAAACCACCACCGCCACCTTTTCGTCCTGACCATGCCTAAAAACGTCGTCCACCACCCTCCTCAAATCCGGCCTCTGCCGATTATGCAAACTGGTAAACCTCCCCGTCCCACTCCCCCCACTCCCACCACCAGTACTCCCGCTCCTCCGCCTAAACATCCTGCTCATCTCCGTCCCCTCGGCCCCGCTCCCCTCCGCCTCTCCCTCCTGCTGCTGATCCCACACTCCCCCCCTCGTCCTCCCCTCCGTCACCCCGGTGACATAAATCTGCACATTCTCATCACTCATCAGCCCCTCCCTCAGCAACGCCCACGTCGCGTCCCCCGCCGTCCTCACGCTCCACACGAGCTGGACCTTGGCGCTCGGGTTCTCCGACAGGACAGCCTTGTACACCGGCACAGCAAACGTGGCCCCCACACCCCCCGCTATCAGCAGCACCCTGTCAAAAAGCCCAAAGTTTGGAAAGTGCGTCACCGACCCGTAGGGGCCTTCGATATGAAGCGGGACCCTCCCCTCGTTCCTCGCGTCCGGAATCGCACTGTTATTCAGTGCTCGAGAAGAAGAAGAAGAAGAAGCGGCAGACTTGGCCAGCACGGCGTAATGCCCCAGCGCACTCGTCATCGGACCCCCGTTGTGCCTCGCGATCAACGTCAGCTCGCTCTCCCCCCCGCCTTCCCCCCCTGCGCTCGCAACGGTGAAGGGGTTAAACAGAAACTCAAACAGCAAGTGCGAGATGGACGTCGGGTCGTGGAACGTCGCTCTGGCTGCTGCCGGGATGGACAGGTAGATGTGGCTCCCCGGGTGGCCCCTGAACCTGTTCATCTTGCCGTGAGGGATCGCGGCGGTGAGCTTGATGAGGTTGGTCCCCGGGATCGACTCGAACTTTGCGTGCCCGGTCACCGTGTCCATTTTTCTCGAGATGAGGTCGACGAAAAAGACGAGGAGGGTCTGGATCATGAATGATCTTGCCGGAGCGGCGTGGAAGAGGATGAGAAAAGGGATGGCGATGGCGAGGAGGAGGTGGGTGATGAAGAAGAGCCGGTAGGAAAAGTGGCGGATGGGGCGGAGGGCGGTGGTGAGCATCAGGTTGAGGGAAACGAAAGCAATGACGCCGGCGAGGACGATGGGGACGCCGAGGCGGTAGAGGCGGTTGTTTTGTATGTAAAAGTTTAGGTAGAGGCCGCCGTGGATGAACAGCAGGGCGGTGGTCACCCGGGCCGAGACGCGGTGCCAGCGGTTGACCTGTTCGTGGGAGGACTTGAGGAGGTAGCAGAAGGGGTTGAGGGATTTGAGGGAGAGGAGGTACTGGAGGGGGTATTGGGAGACGGCGACGATGCCGAAGCGTTTGGTTAGGTGGAGGTAGTCTAGGCATCATCATTAGTATTTCCATTTTTGAAGCATAAAAGAGCACAACTCACCCTCTCCCGTGTCCTTGACCGAAAGCACCACCAACCAAACAAGCCAGACAACCCCAACAATCCATTCTGTTCAACGTCAGCTTTTCACCCTTTGCCCACCCACCCCCTTTAAAACCAAAACAACACCACTTACGATCCCTCTGCCCGTAAACATGCCCCGCCACAACCACATCCTCCCCCAACCACCACTGCAGCCTCCTCTTCCTCACACTCCAATCCCTCACCCCCTCCTCCCTCCTCCTCTTCATCACCGGCGAGCTCGGCACGGCAGCATACTCCCCATTGCTGCTCCCCTCCACCCTCTCCTGCACAACCCACTTGGCCAACCTATACAGCAAGATCAAAACCACAGGCAGCAAATCCGAGAGTTGGGCCGCGAGCCCATAGTTGTCCAGCGCCTGGCGCCGTGCCAGCTTTTCAGCTTGGGTCAGGCCTTCGATGAAGCGGTAGGTGAACAGTCCCATTTTCGTTTGAGTGTTAGTGGTCGTTTGCCATTGGCTGCAATCCCAAGTCTTCCGTCAAGGTGTATATGAGTGATAGTTCTCGTGTTGAGATGTAGTGTGAACAGGGAGGCTAGAGTCAAGAAACTTGAAACAACAACACGAGTACGGATGATGAATACTAAGTGATGAGTTCAAAAGACAAGTGAGAAAAGTTCAGTTTCAGCTCTTGCAACAAATTATGGAACCGCGGCCAAACAAAAAACCATTGCCATTCCTGGACAACTCCACGCAAGCCACGTTTTTGGAACCAGGGACGTCCGCCCGCTCGGAGTGGGGGGGATCTTTTGGAGATCACGATAAAAATGTGGGGTGTGGGCAAAGCTGTCAAATGTGTCAACAAGGAATCTCCTGATCACTTGGGGTTAGGGTTCTGTGTTTACTTCACCCCCTTCCTGGTCCCTTGGGTCGTTTTTCGACAATATGGTCCGAGACCAAGCAATATCCTGTTTGAAATCTTATTATATTACAAGTTACCGTTGATGGTAAAGATAAGAGTCCCATAATTCAAAAGAAAAATCGAAAAAAAACACCAAAAGCTCACCGGCCAGCCCCCTCAGACGGTTCTGAGGGAGGTGGCCGGCTGCGAAAACCCGGTGGTTTTACTTCGAATCGAACTCGGGGGCTATCGGTTGCAAGCCCCCGGCGGGGGGGCAGCAGCTCCCATATCCTTACCATTTGACCTGACCACAAGTGGCGCCCTGGTAAGGATATTGGAGCTGCTGTTGGAAGGAGTAAAAGTGACCTAATATATATACCGTCGTTCTGCTGATTGTTGATGCCCCAGCATGCCCCTCGACTTTGTTTACATGATAAGATGCAACCTCTTCTGTTGCCTCGGCCATTCCTACAGGAAAAGGTTGTATCGATAATGGCAAAGATGTCTGGATGTTCGAGGCAAGGCTGGCCCCCAAACGCCATAAGCCATGAAGATGCACGAAGAGGAGGCTGCATGGACACCACCACCATGAAACAAATAGAGCTGCACATTTCAGCACTTCTATTTCGAGAGAGGCTGATTTGTAGAATGCCGACTTGTTGTGTTTGGAATTGCACCAATCACTTAAGAGCCACGACGCCACCATGCCCCCTAGGCCGTCTCCAGAGCCTCAACTCCCACATCCAGCTGTCACATTATGACCAAGACGACTTGCATCCTTTCGTGCTGATGCCTCTGTGGCCGCGGCGCTTGGTTTGCCAACAACAAGAGTGTAGTCGCACAGCCTAAGGAATCCTCAGCCTCGTCAAGAAGACATCAAGAGTGGCCGGTATGTAGAAGCCTGTTCACATTGCATTGCATAAGACTCGTGTTTTTGCTGAATATTGAACAGCAGGAGAGAGGCATGGAAATCTAGAGGTGGTCAGAGGGAGGTGCCCAAAGAAGAGGAGGCTCTCAGAGCCTGGTCGAAAAGTCGAATACA
Source organism: Cercophora samala (assembly GCA_030512305.1). NCBI lineage: Eukaryota > Fungi > Ascomycota > Sordariomycetes > Sordariales > Lasiosphaeriaceae > Cercophora > Cercophora samala. The sequence continues at coordinate 337,132 of JAULSY010000005.1, read as the reverse complement.
AAACGAGTCCACGGCCGTCCTAGAAACAAAACGATCATCCAGACCTCAGCAGCTTCTTCCACTTATCCACAACACAACAATCCTAGACTTTTCATCATCAACACTATTTCAGCCCCAACCAAACCAACCATTCCCCAAAATCACCATCATGCTCCCCCCAATCTCCCTCCTCCTCCCAGCCCTCATCCTCCCCCTCACCACCGCCTCTTCTTCTTCGCCACCCCCTCTCCACCCCCGCGAAATCGACTGCGTCACCGTCTGGGACATCTTCAACTCCTTCTCCTGCAACACCAACAACTTCGACGGCCTCGCCGGCCTAGCCGAGAGCCAAGTCCTCGAGCAAATCATCTCCGAGTCCGACCTCCCCAACTCGACCTTCTTTGCCAACGACGAGCACGTCACCTGCCTCTTCAAAGACGCAAAGTTCGTCCTCGACGACATTGAAGTCGTTCCCGACATTGACATCCCCGGCAGTGAGCTTCTCCCCCCCCCTTTCTTTCATTCATTTCTAATATGTGTACCAGCCATCTGCGTCTACCCCGACGACGTCCCCCAGGGCGGTCTAACGTTGGGCGACATCAAAATCCTCGCCCGTCAGCTCTCCGACAAGTGCAGCAAGTGCGGCGCCATCAGTGCCGGCCACGTCAATGCCACGACAGTGCCCGACTCTGCGAGGGGTTACCCGAGAATCGACTGGCGCGACCCGCCTACTTGCCGCGAGGAGTCCAACTGTATCACTGCCAAAAAGATCAACGAGACGACCGAGATGAGGAATGCTGCCGCGGGCGCAAGCGGTTCGCTGACTGCTGCTGCGCCGACTGCTACTGGGTCGAGCGCGGCTGGACGGGTTGTTCCTGCGGGGTTGGGTGACTTGAACGTGTTGTTGGGAACCTCAGTGTGTCTTGCCGTGGCTTTCTTGGCTGGGTTGATGGTTGTCTGATAGGGTGTAGTTGGGTTGACGAGTGCTAGACTTGACATCCATGGTTGTACACATCATGATGTGCTGGACAAAAAGACCGAAGTGGTCATCGTGAGTGAGTATGAAAACTTGCTAGTCATTACATTTGCCTCGTCATTTCAAGTTCTGTGCTCTGTTCCGGACCGTGATATTCAGTACAATGACACCACCGACACTCCAATGATTCCTCAGAGCTTAGCCTTGGACCTCTCAGCGGCAATGCACTCCACCTCAACATCGGTTCCCAGAGGCAGCTGGTAAACAGCCACACAAGTCCGTGCCTATCAAAATACACCACACCATCAGCAATCACTCAATCAGCAGTGAATATTGTGCAACCTACCGGCTTCGGCTCCTCGGTAAAGAACTGATCATAAACCTCATTCATCTCCTTGAAGTTCTTCATGTCGGTCAAAAAGACATTGACCTTGACAACATGGCCTAGACTGCTCCCCGCCGCGAGGAGAACCTCCTTAAGGTTGTCGAGGCATTGTCTCTGGTATCATGTGTCAAAAACTACGGTTCTTTTAAAAAAATGGAGAGAAGTCTAATGGTTTTTTTTACCACGCGATCTTGAAAGGATCCCTCGATGAACTTGCCAGTCTTGGGATCGGTGGCGAGAGAGCCCGAGCAAAACACCATGCCGTTGTGCTTGATGGCTTGGCTGAGCTGCGGGATGGGCGCAGGAGCGTTTTTGGTGAAAACGGCGGTGGGGGCCATGGTGGTGATGTTTTACTTGCTGGGATAGCTGTCCAAAAAAACAAAAAAGAAAGCGATGTTGTTTGTGAAAGAATGAACTGATTCTGGTGATGAGAAGGCAATGGCTGGAACTTGGAAGGAGAGAAAAACTCCACAGATGTCAAGCTAGAGATGATGCCTGCCCCGCGTCCTATTGCTGATCAGGAAGGTGCATAGGCATCCTATCTCACAAGGCTATTACATGATGTGAAGCCGTATGTCAGCAGCTGGATTAATCTTGAGGCTATGATTGAAAAATGAGCAATTGTGCCTTTCCGGCATCAACATCATGTCTTCAATAAGACCTCACTCGGCAAGAAAGATTCTGGGTGAACGTTGACCCCCCTGCCTGGAGCAACGGAGCACGGACCACCAAAACGCAAGCCTTGCGGTAAATCCTGACGTAACCACAGCGTTCTCAAAAATTACTGGTCGACTTACACGATCAAAACGGTGTGAAATTGCAACGTCTCTCATTCACTCTCACAACATATAATTTTTCACCCCATAAACCACACTTCTTGGACTCCATTCTCATACATTGATCAGTATTCAACCCAACCACACCCAAAACTCGATGAGAACCCCCATCCTCCTCAGCGCCACCCGCGCTGCCCACTATTACCGTCCCCTCACCCTCCCAAAATCTCACCACCATCATGCCTCTCTCTTCAAAGCTCTCACCCTCCATCCTCACCAACTCCGCCTCACCTCCAGCACCACCACCAACCCCCCCCTCGATCTCCCCCCCTCCAACCTCCACTACAACAAAACCCTCAACCCACCCCCCACCACCCGCCCCCCCCCCTTCTCCATCCCCCCCTCCAACCCCTCCCTCTCCCTCCTCCGCAACCTCTTCACCAAAGGCAAAGCAATCGTAACCTTTTACAAAACCGGCCTCAAATCCATCCTCCTCAACCGCCGCCTCCACTCCACACCCCTCGATTCCCTTCCCCCAAACATCCAACCCCTAAAACCCCACCCCGACACCCGCGCCGCCCTCCTCCTCCGCTCCCGCCTCAGCCACGACCTCGGCCGCCTCATCCCCTTGTCTCTCATCCTCCTCATCTGCGCCGAGCTCACCCCCGTCGTCATCCTCGCCGCCCCAAATCTCAAGCTGACGCCCCTCACCTGCCGCATGCCGAGGGAGCTGGAGGCCATCAGGAAGCGCGATGGGGAAATCCGAAAACAGATGAGGGAGATGGCCAGAAACCAAAGAAAAGGGGAGGGGGAGGGGCTGGACGCAGCCGTGGGGGAGATTCTCCGGGTGGGCAGGCCGATGCTGATACCCTCCTGGCTGTACCCGACAGCGGCGAGGAAGAGTAAGCTGGATAGAAGGCTGGCGTGGATACTGGCGGACGACGCGATGATTGTGCAGGGCGGGGGGGAGGAGGAGCTCGTGGGGGAGGAGGTCAAGCTGGCGGTGGAGGAGAGGGGGGTGGATGTGCTGGGTAAAGGGGAGGAGGAGTTGAGGGGGTTGCTGAGGCGGTGGTTGGATATCGCAAGCAAAGTGGAAGATTTGGATGAGAGGAGGGAGGTGATCAAAGAGATGATAATCACAGGGGAGGACGGGTGGGGGAAGTGGGAGGAAGGCAGGGAAAAAGAGGGCGTTGCGTCTGTATGATTGATCATCTGTATAATTATAGCATGGAGCTGAGGGTTGGGAAAAAGCGTGTAGTAAACAGTTGGACTTTTGAAAGATAGCGCATAGATAAATCGTGTTGCGATGCTTCTGTATGTAGATGATAGACAGTAATGGCGCATAGACAATCATGTTGCAATGCTTCTCGGTATTTAGATGATAGACAGTAAAAGCCATACCCCACACACAACCAATGGGATATGAAACTAATGCAATAGTTAAACAGTAGAACCACCATCCTGCCCTATCAACACTACCTACCTATCCCATCCCCTTCCCCCCCCTTCCCAACACCTTTCCCATCAAAACCTCCCCTACGAACACTGATGATAATACTGATTAATATTCTTGCAAGTAAACCCAGCCGCGCACCTGGTGCAGCCCGAGTAGTTCTGCCCGCCGCACTGCTGCCACTGCGCCGCCTCGCACCCGCTGTCCACCGGCTCGGGCTGAGTCGGCACGGGCACCTCCTCCACCGGCTCAGGCTGCGTCGTCACCGGGCCCGACCCGCCACCACCGCCGCCGGCGCAGGTGAAAATGGGAGGACCGGGGATGGTGTACTTTGACGACGTGGTCATGGAGTAGATATTGACCAAAATACCCGGGTCGTTGGACTTGTAGATGCCAGGGATGGAGTACGTCTTTGGGGAAGCGGTGCCAGTCCCGCCGACGATGTTGATTTGGGCGCATTCCATCTATACCACCGATTAGTTGGAGAACTGCAAAAAAGGGGGGGAGACGTACATAAAGCTGAGCACCACCCGAGGAACCAGCACCGTGCAGGGCAATCATCTCGGCGCGGAGGAGATACTGTCCCGGGGCAATGCAAGAGGGGATATCACTGCCCAAAGTCAGTACATACACAACACACAAAGTAATACGCATAGATATAGGGAGGGGGGGAGGGGAAACAAACATGTAATGCAGCCCAGCATTGTTGATAACCTTGCTCGTGCCCCAATTCCCGCCACTGTACCCGTCCTCCTGGATCTTGAACCACCCCCCTCCGATCCCCGTGTCCGTCAGCGCATTGCTGACCTTCTTCAGATACGCCAGCGTGGGCCCCTTGTGGGAGGCATCCATCACGTTGTTCGGCCCCGACGTCAGCGTGTGCCTCCAGACAGCCTTCACCGTCGTGCCAGCCTGGACAGTGATGATCTCGTTCGACTTCATCGTCGGGTTCGGACCCCCATTGCAAGCCAGGTCATTCGAGTTGACGTTGGTGATCGGCCCGTCGTAGGTCGGCGTGCGGATCGCATGGGAGACAGGATACACCTTGCCCCCAGCATCAAGCTGAACAAAAATGGTGTGAGCCGATGCCGTGGAGGCAGCGGCAAGAATGGAAAAGAGCTTCATCTTTGGGCTACTAGAAAAAAAAAAGACCCTGGCGATAAATCAGGATGGAGCTGCAGAAATCAAAAAAATCATGGTAACGGCGTCAGGAACAAGAGTCCCTTTATAGCTTGTTCGCAGTCCAGCTCATCTTGGGCGTCAATGACACCTCGCGCCAAGTTGCGCATACCACTGTCACTTTGAATTCTGGGGAAACGTTCAAGACTTGTCCAATCGCTGGCTTCCCGCCGATGTTCTGGGGTGTTTTGATGAATCTATTTACATGGCCAAGCCCTGGTTCCGGGTCGTTTGTGTGTGTAGATGTCCCGCGAAGTCATGTTGGCGGCGTATCGAGGGCGGAAGGGCGACGTCCGAATTGGGGGTTGTTCATCTATTTAGATGGTTTTTGCTCCCCAACCATGCCGAGCGGCTCGACAGCCCGAAGCAGCGCCGGGGTCGTAGTTTTTTCGAGGGCACCTAGAAACCAGGAGAGTTCATCGAGTCTGTCGAAGAGGGGTGTTTTGGTGTATCTTTGGTGCATGGGGACAATGTCGAGACAGCTGATTGGTATGTAGTTGCGGTACAGCTCTCCTAGAAATCTATAATACGTCATTCGCCAGGATAACGGCCTTCCACACTTGAACAGGGAGATGCGAGAGATGTATTGATGTTGCGTGTGCGCTGCGTGCGTATGTTGAAGGCTCAATGATGATGTTTGGTATATGTGGCAGCAGTGGAATCCGGCGAGTGGATTTCCCAATGGCCTGCGATCGCTGGATGGCGGTGTGTGGTTAGAGATCGAGTAGTGATGGCATGGCGTTCAGGAACAGTCGGTCAAGCCTAGTCTGGTGCTGCTGGGCAAGTCATCTGGAGGGCGCTCTAACAAGTGTAGTCGTAGAGGAGGAAGAGAGGCTCTTCTCAGCCCAAGTTCATTGATGCTGTGAGACGCTACCGGATGTCCAAAGGTACTGGTCCAGCCGGGAATGCATCTCGACGTCGCAGTTTCCTGGGGTAAACGGGTGGGTTTTGCGGGGAGTCCCCCAAAGTGCCGGCCTTGGAGCAAATCATTACAATGTTTGCTGTGTGTTGGTTATGGGAAGGACTGGTGAGGTGTCCCTTCCTTCTCAATGCTCACTCAACAAGAGACGGTCTGGGAAAGTGCATCCAACCGCCATCGAACCACGCTTGCCCCTTCCTCGTCGGTCAACATCCTGTCTTCAACAAAAGCTGAGAAACCTGGAATGTTCGTATACCCCATTCATCAGACCTCGGCATCCACTTACATACCATTCGCTAGCAGAAAAAGGAGATTTGGATCATGCTTAACCCATCAACCAACCATCTCCAACCATCTCCATCACATCCCCAGTCCGTCACATGACCCCCAATGTCAGTTCACCCCCTCATGAATGCGTCTGTCCATCTATACTCGCATCTATCAAGCCCTAAGGATTTGGAGAAGAGGGAAAAGCTAGCGACCGAGGTCGAGACCATTGGCCGGCACACACCAATCACCAAGATGGTTTCCGTCAACTCAACCAAGTCGTCGGGAGCCGCCAGAGTCCCCGGATTGTTGCAACACGCACGCACGTGTGGTCCATCCTGTCCATCGGTAGCGCTACCCCGGATTCGCCCAGATCTAGGCAGATCCCCCCCATCCGATACTTCACGAGTCATGATGCTGGGAACACGGAGCACGACGAACACCCGAGAGTTCCTCGAGTCCACTAACAACATCATGATATCCATTCAACTCCACAAGTGGACTCCTCGCCTTCAGCTTCCCTGGTTATTTTGGTTTCCGCCCATTTCTCTGCCACCACCCTCTGATCTCTTCACTCACACAACAGTCTTCATGGCAAGTCGTCAACACCACGAAAACAAGCAGTCAGCCTCAAAACTTGGCTCTGCCCTATTACCTCGGCTTCACTGGCATGGAGCCGAGTTCTAGCGAGGGTTTCAAGTGAATCGGCGCTGCCAAGGGGAATCCAAAAGCCATCGTCGACGCCACAAAGCGTCATGAACAAGCTGTTTGGCCTGTTTGGCCTCCAAAACCCATCGTCTGAGGCCCCAACGACCTCACCATCCCCCCAGGCCTGCCCCCAAAGGCGTGGCCAAGACATGTCCAAGACTTTCCCCCGCACTCGTTCGAACCAATCGCAAGCAAAGCCTGAACTCGGCCTCGTCTCGGTTTGGACTCGCACACTCGCTAGCACTTTAGCTTCCGCGTCTAACGCAACACCAAGACGTGCTAAAATGCGGAGAAAACTGGGGCCAGTCTGCCACTGTGCCACTGTGGATTCGAGAGTCTGGGGAAGAGGAGACTGGCCGGTGGACCTGTTTTCTCCGCAGTTCTCAACGACACCTGCGAAAAGGGGGGCGGCATTGGCATGCGGCAGACTGCCCCGCGAGATGATTTCCGGTACAAAACTTCATTCATCAAACCTAGTCAGCAACACTACACTACAATAGGGTCACCACTTCCCTTGCTACCGTCAGCCCAAGGCCGCAGTTACCATTTGGCATGGACCAATAACGTTAGTCTGGTCTCGCCTCCACGTGCTTGGATGCACACGCTCAACGGTGATACCATCCTAATCTGGAAGTGAATTCCATCTGCTGAGATTCACCGAAGCCATGACAGGCCGCGAACCAAGTTCCCCCGCAGCTTTGGGCCTTGGCTTGGGAGAAGAGGTAAAGGGTCCGTCCGTTGGAAACGGGGCCGGAAAACCTGGGGTTTGTTTGCCCCATCTCACTTACACGAAAGAGGCGGTCATCGCCGGTTGGATCTGGTCTCTGCACGAAGGAAAAATTAAAAACCCAGCGATAAGGGGACCGGTGTGGGCTTCCACTGTTTGAGCGTTTGGCACTATCGGCTTGAGTTGGCAGGATGCGTGGAGTTGACTGGCATCATGGATCTTTCTTGGTGGTGTAATAAGGCAGGCTTACTGTCCGACGTTGCGGCCCTGCAATAGGCCCAGCTTCTCTTGGCGACCACCGGCCTCGGTATCTACTGCAGAGTAAGGGCAGAGGCAAGGATGCGGTGTGAGTGACATGCAGCCGACGGTTGGATTCGAACAGGGACCTGGGCTTGGCCTCGACTCCACGAACCTATCTACATACACTACACTAGTGTGGCGTGCAGTCCAGCTTGATGGAGTTGATGGAGAATGGAGACGGTAGCTGGCTGACAGGATGCGGGGGAGATGGAGTAGCTAGGGGAGCTGTGACTGGGATGAGCAGAGTGCGAGTTCCCAAAGTCGATCCAGAATACGACGGGGGCGAGGAATGGGTTGGGGTACATTAGAGACGCCTTTTCCCATGCTATCGTCCTTCCTTCTTCGTCCTCACCTCTTCACTCCTCACCAAACCTCGACCATCCAACACCCCCCTCCCCTTTCAGTCAAAAGCTCTTCTAGTCGGAGACCAGAAGGGTACCCTCACGACCAGGGAAGAATGAACTCCTCTTCGGAGAAGGTCGCCGCCGGCGAAGTCAACAACATCGAGAATGCTGACTCCAAGGCCGGCTCCAAGGCTGGCTCTGATGTCCACCGCTCGCCCGCCGACTTTGGCTTCACCCCGGAGCAGGAAAAGGCCATTCTCAAGCGGGTCGATCGCCGTCTCGTCTTGACCGTCGGTGCCATGTACTGCATCTCGCTCATGGACCGTACCAACTTGGGCGCCGCCAACATCGCCGGCATGGGTGTCGATCTCGTCCTGATCGGAAACCGCTACGTGAGTTTGCCATTGTCTCTTGGTCTTGGTTGGGCTACATGGCTAACATGGTCGAAAAATAGTCTCTCATCTCCCTCCTGTTCTTCGTCACCTACATCGTCTTCCAGCCCCCTTCCACCATTCTCGTCCGCAAGATTGGTCCTAGAATGCATTTGGCCGTCATCACTATCCTGTGGGGTGCTGTCATGATTGGTATGGGTTTCGTCGAGAACTGGCAACAAATGGCTGGCATGAGACTTCTTCTCGGTGTGTTGGAGGCTGGCTTCTTCCCCAGCGCCGTTTACCTTCTGAGCACCTGGTACACAAGATGTAAGTTGAGCTTGGATGGGCATTGTGATGAGAACTTGACACTGACATGAGGAATAGATGAGGTCGGAAAGAGAAACGCCGTCTTCTATCTCATTGGCTCTTGCGCCAGTGCCTTTGCTGGTATCTTGGCTTACGGAGTGAGTTTCCCCAGAGATATCTTGCTTGCCAACATCTGAAACAGTAACTGACCGGCCACAAACAGATCATGCAAATGAAGGGCATTGCCAACATGAACGGCTGGAGATGGATCTTCGTCATCGAAGGTATCATCACCTGCGTGCTCGGTCTTGCCGGCTACTGGCTCCTTGTCGACTTCCCCGACTCCAAGAGAGAGTCCTGGGCTTTCCTTGGTCCCACCGAGAAGGAGTGGATTTGCGCCCGCGTCAACGCCGATCGTGGTGATGTCAAGGTCCAGCCCTTTTCCATGAAGAAGTACCTCCGCGCTGGTCTCGACTGGAAGATTTGGGCCTACGCCATGATCTTCTTCAACACCACCACCGTCACCTACGCCCTCGCCTACTTCATGCCCATCATTCTCAACCTCGAGCTCGGATTCTCGGTCGGTGAGGCTCAGTGCCTTGTCGCTCCCCCCTATGCTTTCGCCTCCATTGTCATCTACCTCTCTGGCTGGATCGGCGACAAGTACCACGTCCGTGGCCCCGTCATCATGTTCAACGTTCTCCTCTGCCTGATTGGTATCCCCATCATGGGCTTCGCCAAGAGCTCGGCCGTCCGCTACTTTGGTGTCTTCTTCGTCACCGCCGGCGCCAACGCCAACGTCTCCACCGCCCTCTCGTACCAGGCCAACAACATTCGCGGCCAGTGGAAGCGCGCCTTCTGCTCGGCCACCTTTGTCATGTTTGGCGGCATCGGCGGTATCGCCGGCTCGCTCGTCTTCCGAGGTGAGGACCAGCCCCACTACCGCCCTGGTCTCTATGCCTGCCTTGCCACCAGCGGTCTCACCCTGATCCTGGTCGGCATCTTGACCCTGAGCTTCTACAAGTCCAACAAGGCGGCCGACAGGGGCGAGATTGAGCTCGAGGCCGACGGTGATGAGGATTACGAGCCCGGCTTCCGTTACACTTACTAAGTGTTCGTGTGTGCGTGCGCGAAGTTGGATTAATGATACCTGAATTGATTATGGAATATGGGATGGCAATGTTTTTTTGGAATTTTTGAGTGTGCGCGAGGAGGATATACCTGATCGATATGGGATGGTGAATATGGGAAGGGATGGATCATTTTTTACGAGTAGCTAGGTTATAATGATGATGCCGCTGAAGCAGTAATGCGAATGACATGGCGTCTTATACTTTTTGTTTTTGAGATTTGTTTTGTGTTGAACTTGATATCTGACTTGTTCGTGAGAAAGCTTGAGAGTTTAGTCCTTTCAACATTGAAAATTCAAAGAAAACCAAATGAAAGTAAGAAGGAAAAAAGAACTGCATAATCAGTCACCCAAGCAAGATCTATCTTGACTTCCACCGCAAAAGAACACACACAACCCTCAACATGACTTGGATCAAGACAATATAACAAACAAGAACAAAATCATCGATTCATGGTATCTAAAAACACATCCCGTGTTTTCTTTTCCTTGCCTGGTAACAAAAAAAACATCTAGACCTTTTCCCCCAAGATACGGGTGGTATATTCCCAAGCAGTCCCAACCAAAAAAATTCCCAACTTGCTTTTACCCAAAACAAGCAACATTTCAAAAAATAACACCCCTCCCCCCCAAAAAAAAGAAAATCAAAAGAAACTCTTCTTCAACCCCCCCAGCAACAACCCCCTCTTCTGCTCCTTGACCGTCTTATTCACATCCTCCGCCCACCCGCTACTCGCCTCCTGCAGCTTCATCATCGCGTCGTCCACAAAGTTCAACTTTTCCGTCCGCTCATTCACCTGCCTGACCAGATACTCCCCCCAACCCTCCTGCTGTGGCTGGTTACTACTACTACTACTACTCCCCCCCGCCTGCTGCTGTCCCCCACTGTACCCAGCCCTCTCCACCTCGGCCGCCTGCACCGTCCTCTTGGACGGCGGCCTCCCCTCCCCCCCAATCAGCAGGTCCAGGTCCGTCGGGCTGACGTACTGCGTCCCCGAGATCCACTGCAGATTGCTAATCGTCGGCCGGGGCGGGGTGCCCCTCTCGGGGGAGACCAAGCTGTCTGTCGACGCCGGGAGCCCCTTGCCGCTCCCATAGACCGGCATGACCGCAATCTCGGACGGTCCGTTCCACGCGATTAGCTCTCCTGTTTTGGAGATGACGGAGGACAACGTCCTGGAGGGGTCCAGCATCGACAGGCTGGCCCTGCCGAGCTCTTTGAGCGAGGGGATCGCATACGCGCGTGTGGTTCGGTCACCAAACAGACAGACAATCGACGGCGGGAGGTTAGGCGGGTGAATGACCCTGGCGGAATCACACAGCTGATCGTCAAAGGACTTGGAAGCGCCCTTGTTGCTGGCTGGTTTGAAAATCCGTATCTCGGACTGGGTGATGGCCACGACTACACCGGGGGTTTGGATGTTGGACCTCAGGCCGGCGACAGCCTGGCCGGTGGCTGTGGCGGGGAGGCCGGTTTCCGAGTTGATCGGGTTGAGGGAAATGACGCGGTCGGGGGAGGTCTTGATGAAACCCGCTGGTTTGGCAGTGTATGATTGCCCCGAGGGGAGGAGGCGGAACGTCGCGATGTGGCCTAGGTTGGTGCCGACGAAGCAGCAGATGGAGGAGTAGCTGTCTCCTTCCAGCGTCATCACACCGAAAGAGATGGCGGTGGGAAATTCCAACTTGTTGTGGGACGAGGAGGATTTCTTAAGGGAGAAGGACTTCTTCTCTTGGGCGATGAAGTCGGTTACTGCTGAGGTGTAGATGACTGACGGGCCGCGGAGGTCGATGATGCTGAAGTGCCCTCCTTCCGAGCCGACAGCAATGAACCCTACATCCGACACACAAAGCGCAGAGATGGGTCCCTGAGCCATCTCGTACAGCACAAAAGGCTGAAGACCCTCTTTGAGCGAAGGCTCAGCCCTCATACTGATATCCGTCAACCCTCCCGGGTTCTTCTCCACCGCCGCCATCATAGCATCCCTCCCATGAAACTTGTTGACCCCCCACTTAAACACCACCACCTCCCCCGTCTTCGTCCCCGCCGCCAACTCCCCCGTCCCGTCCGCCATATGCACCTCACACACGCTCACATCCTCAAACCTCCCCACCGCCCTCGCCACATCAACCTGCAGCTGCCCCGGGTTCTCAACCTCATCCCCAAACCCCACATCCCAAACCCTCACCGTGCTATCCGCATGCGCCACCAAAATCACATTCCTCACATCTACCATCTTCCTCCTCGTGTTCCCCACCTTCCCCCCCTTCAGTATCGCCTCCCCCTGACTTCTTTTTTCCACCATCCCCAACCACCTCTCCCTCCCCAAACTGGCCACCCCAATCTTCTGCACAAACGGGTGCACAAACGACAGACTGGGATGCAGCATATTCGTCGGACTGATCGCCCACCCGCTCGGAAAGCTCATAGTGATCAGCTCCCCCGAGCTTAACATGGCCATAACCGCCAGCGGATCCTGCGCCCCGTCAAAATGTGGACTCTGTCGCGGTATCAAGCAGTAATCCACCACCTCGGCACCCGGTGGCATCTCCATCACAACCCTCTCCCCCCTTCCCTTGATATACCCCCCCAACACCTCCCACGAGCTAGTAGCATACACCGGCGTCGGCCCCAAATCCAAAAAACTTATCCCCCTCTTCTCCTTCTGTTCGTTCCTATCCCACCCGCCTTGCACCACCAACCCGGTATCATCAGGGTTACTCCCCTTGCAAGCCCACTTCACCCTCCCCAACGGCACCAACTCCCTCTTTTGCTCCGTCCCATCAACCATCCCATACACATCCCTCACCCCCACCACCCTCCCCTCCTTCGCATCCCAAAACACCATCACCCCGTCCTCATACCCCCCCATAATAAACGTCCCCGACGGGTGCCACACCACATTCGTCAGCCTCCTCCCCTTCAACCCCCCCCTCGCCGCCGGCGGGGGCTCACACCACCTCTGCACAACCCCCTGCTTAAAAGTATACACCCCCACCACCCCACCCGCATACCCAACCGCCAGCTTCCCAATATCCCTCGGGTGCAGCGCCATCGCCGCCACCCCCGCCCTGTCACCGAGCATCTCCCTCGGGTACGCCTCCCTGGCGAAATTAGGCAACCGGAACGGCACCGGGCGGCCGCGGTCCAGATCGTAGACTTGGACGTCCCCCGTCGAGGAGGCGCTCCCGAGGAAGGCCCAGTCGAGGGAGGGGTCGGTGACCAGGGAGGAGACTTTGATGTAGGTGTACTTGGAGGTCTGGGCGCCTGTCGTCAGGTCCCAGAGGGAGAGCTCGTTGGCGGTGTCGAGGGAGAGGAGGGAGTGGGTGTTTACAAAGGCGAGCTGGCGGTAGGCTGTTCCTTGAGGCAGGGGGGTGGGGGGTTGGAGGACGCGGTGGACGCGGGCGCGGCCGAAGAGGTAGATTTTGGCGCGGGGGGAGAAGGGGGAGGGGGAGGTGCCGAGGGCGAGGAGGGAGTGGGTTGGGGAGTAGGCTAGGCAGCTTTTATTTCACGAAACTCTTGTCAGCGGTGTTATGGGGGGGGTAGAAGGGGGGGAATAAAGAGTGTACCTGACCTGGGAATTAATCCCATATCTAGCCAGCTCATCGGGGTTGAAGCTCCCCGGTAGCAACCCAGCCGACAGGTCGGTTGTGACGCCGCTCTGTTTGGCTCGTAAGAAGGACGCCATTTTTCTGTTCCCTTCTCTTTGCGATGATAATTTGGTTGGTATAAAAGAGAGAAATGGGAGAAATCCCAAGGTTTGGGAAAAAGGTTGGAAAAAAGATCCAACAAGCCTCACCGGAAACAGCGGCACACTCCCCAAGACCTCTCAAGGACTCAGCATGTGCTCGGCACGGCGGGGCACTGGCACGGCACGGCACACAAGAGACACCAAGCACCGCGACGGCCAGCCGCTGACGTTTTGTGGTGGGGTTACACTCACTCACCTTTGCTCGGAGGATCCTTGGCAAAGACACCTAGCTTAGGTTGTAGGCATGACATGACATAAGCTGGACCCTTGAAAACGGCCGTTGCTGCGGTGAGGTTGAGACAAAAAAAAAGGGGGGATGTAAATGTAAATAACTTGGCAGTGTGTTAGCACCAGTATCACCGTCGCCGATTCTGACATTTGAGTCCTTCAAAAATTCAACATTGAATCAAGCTTTTAGGTTCAGCTCTCTACTGCATGTCTCTCTGCTCCATTGAACTCGCATTCTAGCACCGATGTTGCAACAATTCCAAACTTCCATCACCATTCCCACCTCCTGCCAAATCACCTCCCCCATTTCACATAATCACAACTTACTAGGTACTCCAACACTGAAATCTCTCTCCTTACCAAACTAGCATGTCACACGTCACACTAGGTAAATCACCACATCACAATCACATTGTATCAGCACACAAGTATGCACAAAAAGCAACGATGGATTTCTGCAGGATGCTAAAAACTTCCTCTTGTCCTCCTCCTTACTTTCTGAAAAATCAAACTGCAATGCCAAGGTCTTCCGCGGTCAGAGACTCATCCATCGACTCCAAATCCCAAGGCAAAGAGATGCCCCTTCAACAAATGGCCCATGTGAGCAACCAAATGTCAGACTTGTCTTCCCAGAACACCTCCTCCTTTCCTTTTCCTTTTTCCCCCCAAATGTGACTCCCCTCTTGATTTGTTGTCGTGAAATCATCCCCCCTACTGCCAGGCTCAATATACATGGTATGGTTACAAAAGAACATGATGCCGTGTCGTGGTCGTGGTCGTCGTTTAGACGAACCACATGCCAGCCTCAAACATCTCCTTGGCGCCGGCCCTGGCATCCACTCCAAGGGGAATGAGCTTGGGGCAGACCTTGTTGCGCTCGTCGCTCTTGTTGGTCTGGCTGGCCTTCTCCCGGGCCCTCATCATCTTGGCAAAGTTGCCCAGGGCGGCGCGGAGAATACCATGCTTGACGTCTTCAGGAACGCGTTCGGTGAAGAGCGCCATCTCGTGGGGGCGAGCGCGGTTGCTGACCAAATGGGCGTAGTAGACAGCAGGGTGCAGAGACACCGGGGTGGTGGACCGCACATACTGATAGCACTGGTGATAGATCATCTCCTGCAGCTTGGCAGGAGTCAACTTGACCTCGTCGTGCAAGACCGTGTAGTGAACAGGGCGCGCCGTGCCCTTGATGGCCACATGGGAACAGAGGTAGAAATCGTACTGGAAGGGGTGCGTGACCTCACGCTCAACCAAGGTGCCGGGGAGGGCATTCCCGTTCTTGTCTGCGGCATTGGGCTCGGGGAAGAAACGAATGTGATGGCGCTTCGTGGCAATGATGATGGTAAACTGAGGCAACGAAACACCTGCGCCCATACACTCCTGGAAAGCCTTCTTCATGGCCGGGAATTCGTGAGCCATGACATGGGCATACTGACCCTCAGAGACGCCATCGCGCATGTAAAACACGCGCTTGGGATAGGTACCGTTTCTCTTGTGCCACTTGTGAATCATGGGCCCCAGCATCTGCACCATGTTGTACGGCTGGATAATCTCCACGCGCCAGCCATTGGTCTGGGCGGCAGCGGCGTACTTGGTGGCCGCCCTGTCCATCGAGACAGTCATGGCAGCAACCGAAGGTGACATTTGACCAGCCGCGCCGTGAGAAACATCAGCACCAATGAACATGGTAGGCTGGCTGTCAAAGTGCGGCGACACAGAGTTGGGCTTGAGCGGCTGCCCAGCCTGAGTCTTGATGGCCACCGCAGTGCACCCGCCAAGCTTGGCATTGACCTTCAAGCAGACATTGGAACAGTACTGGGCCTGGCCCTTCTTGACCTGCTGGACGTTCAGCATCTGGGTCGGCATGGCAAACCGGCAGTCTGAACTCCGCTTCAAACGCTCGTAGTACCAGGTCGACTTGTCCTTCAGAATGAAGAAGATGATCTGGGGGTTCGTCCTGAACTTGGTACCCACCGTGTTCCAAGCATTCTTGACAATCTCGGCGTACTCGCTGCCTTGGGCCCTGAAGATGACGGGGTCATTCTCAATGCGCCCACCGTGGCCCTTGAAGATGTTGGCCCAGTTCTTGTAGAAGGCGGTCACAGTAGCCTGGTCGGCGCAATCCTGAGTGACACAGAAGCCCCACGATTTGAGCGGCTGTGGGTTGGGCTCCATGAACTTGAGCCCACGGAGATCCCAGCGGCCACTCACTCCTGGGTTGACGACCTTGTTGCCAAATGAGATGCCGGGGTTGGGAATGATCCGGGCTTCGACCTTGGGCATGTTGCTGTCCATCTGAATGCCGAATTGCTTCAGGAACTTGTCGTTGCCCCACTGGAGCTGGGCAACCATCTTCTCGATCTGCAGCTTGCGGTCCTTGGGGGGCTGGACAGCGAACCTCAACATCTTGGTGGTCTGGTCCGCATCGAGCTTGAAGGGGTAAGGGCAGAAGCGCTCCACCTCGCAGAGCTCCATGGGGAAGTAACCAGCCTTGACCGTCTCAATCAGGGGGAGCTGCCAGAGACGGATGCGCATCTTGTAGTGTTTCTCGTAGTATTCAAACACCGAACACTTTGTGACCTTGATCTGCTGGGTGGCCTCGTCGAATTCCTTGCGGTCAAACTTGACATCCTTGGCCGTCGCACCGGCCGCGCCATACTCCGCCTCGAACACGACGCGCCTGACCTTGTAGATGGGAGAGGGAATTTCCACCCCATTCTTGTCCTTCTTGCCGCGATGGGTGACCCTGAAGCGAAGGTTCTGCAGACGGCGGAGGGCCTTGAAGCCGGCAGACGGGCCCCACTTGCCGTCCTTCCCCTTGACAGGCCTGACAAACTGGTAGAATTCATCAGGCTTGTGAGGACCGACATTGGGACACAGGTTGATGACCAAGTGGCGAGCCAGCTGAGCCATGTTCTGGCCCGTGAAATAGGTGTTGTTGGAGACATCCACATTGACGCCGAGGCCCTGGCCGCCCGTGATGTTGGATGAGTTGAGGCGAATGGCAGAGTAAATGCCCTTGATAGCCTCGGTGAAGGCGTTGAGCGGCATCATCTCGGAGCTTTGGGGGTGAATAAGCGTGCGCTTATTAGCAAGGAAGCCAAAGAGCCTAGTGGGACCAGCACGGAAAACATGGTCCAGAAAAGCTAAGGAAGGGGAGACAATGGTTAGCTTTCCAGATGCCATAGCACAAGCTTCTTCTGGGTGTGCGGCAACTTACTGATAGTCTCCAGTACCACGTTGTCCCAGCCCATCTTGCCAGCGAGATAGGCGTTGATGGCCTCAAGGTTCAAGACCCTGGTCTTGGTGATGGTGATGAAAAACGGCTGGGGCTTGCCACGCGAACCGCCCTCATTCTCGCGAAGGTCGATCTGCTTCTTGACAGCCTGTTCACCAATGTCGTTGCGGGACCAGAGGATCTTGCCACCATCATACAACCAGTCACCAACTCTGCCGTCCTGGGTCTTGAATTGCTTCATGTGGGTTTGCAGAGTCGGGTTCTCCCAGCACTTGCGGAAGACGACATTGGCATCGGGGTCGGGGGAGGCATCGATCTGCAGATGTGTGTTAGTGATGATTGATTGCAAGACAATGTTTCCCTGTCAAGAGTTGCTTACGTTGTACTGGAAGATGGTCGGGAGCTTGGCAGCTTGGATGCGGTACTGGTTGATGGAGACCTTGACCTTGCGGGCCTTGGGATCGTCGTTCCAGCCGGGACGGTGAGCAAAGGGACTGAGAGCCTGGCCATCCACAATGTAGGCCTCGGGAGTCAGATCAATGCGCTTCTGAACATCTTTGGTGTCCAAGGTCTTGAATTCAGTGGCCTCAGGGTAGGAAGGCAGGTCCTTGGGAGACCACTCCTGAGTGTCATCCATGTCGAAGATGGGTTGTAGGGGGTCGGACAAAAGAGGGTCTTGTCGATGGGCTTCTTGTCCAAGAAGCAGAGAGTGGTTTGCCTAAAAGGACTGTTGTGATGGATACGTTAATCGCTGTGTGCAAATAAAAGCGAAGCAGAAGAAAGGATAGAGAGTAGAGAGAAGGACTAAGTAGAAAGGTCCAGACGATAGAGAACCAGTCAATCAATTGATGACTGGGCAATGACTATTTGGGGTTTGAAAGAGAGGGAAGTTTGAGTCTTGTAGTGTGCATGTGGCAGTTGCACACGAATCAAGGCAAACAGGCAGCCATGCTAGGCCAGAGGGAAAGGCGGAATAAATGCTGAAAATATGAGAACAGGAAGGAGCTGGGTAGTTACAGGAAGAACCCCCACTTGCTGGCTGTGCAAATGCAGCGACCCGGTGCGAAGCAGTGTGGATGACTCCAACAGAGTGCGCGACCGGGAGACGATGGAGGATTGATGTGATGAAGTGTGAATGATGCCATCAAGAACATACCTTTTTTGGGGATGCCGAAGCAAGTCGCTGTTTTGCTACCCCAGATGGGTAGACTGAAGAGAGGTATTGAAGGTTGATACCACTCTGGGTGAAGGAGAGTAGAGAGTGAAGGTAGCCAATGGCTGGAGATGAGGTTGAAAGATGGGTGGTGAGAGGAAAGGTTGTGGGAGGTTGTAGGAGTGGAAGACCTTGCTTTATACCCAGGAAGTGGGAGCTCAATCAGCCCCGAGCACAGATCAGGCGGGGCAAGCAAGTGAATATCAGAGGAAGGAGCGGGAAATAGGCGTCGTAAGCACCGATAACAGCCTTGGAAGACAAAGGAATGCTCTTCTGCCTGGTAGGTAGTGGGGATGACGCGTATGACGACAGCGAGGTTGGTGATAGGCCTTCCTTTGTTAAGTGGGGATAGGACTTTGCTCCGATAGGCCTACGTGGAAGCCGGAAGAGCGGAAGGAAGAGCAGATGGAAGGAGCGTTGAGGGAGCACATCAGACGATTCACCATCAGAAGAGCGACTCTTATCTCCAGATGGAGAAGAAGCATCATACACTTTCCATGGCCTTCCTTGAGGGCATCATTGCGGACCACGAGACAATAGATATTCTGCTCCCCTCCACCAGACCACAACAGAGCAACACCACTCCCTCACCAGGGCAGAAGGGATCTCTTCTCGTGGTCCGCACTCTACTCTTCCGTTGGGTAGCTAAGTGAGGCGGTGAGCCCATTCAAGTACTATGCTTCCTCTCCCAAGATAACGGGCCGCACACACATCGAACATGTAATCAAATAAATCAAATAAATCAAAAAAGCCTTTTGACCAATTCGCTGGAGTGCACCACCAGATCTTGTACACGAACGAGTCTCTGAACTCCCTCCATGCCCATCAATTATGTGGAGTCATTGTAGGGTTTCTTTCACAAAAGGGACATACCATGGTTTTTTCTTCTTTTCAATTTCTTTTCTTCAATGATGAATATGCTTATGAATTTGAGGTTCACAGACAGATAGCATGTTATGGTACACCAAATATGGTTATTGACACTCAGCTATCCAATCCCCATCAACCTCATCCAAACCACCCCCCCAGACCCATCCCATCCTCTCCCCTCCAACACCCTGTCATCCAACTCCTACCCACCACACGTCGTCAAAATAAGCTTATTTAGACATCCTTGTATGTACAACCCGACATGAGACAAAAACCGTTGTAGTCTAACAGACAGTCCTGACCCCTGCCAAGACCTGCCCCTTTTTTTCCATGTTTTGGTCTTGGCTGACTAAAGTTCGGCCGGGCGACGAGAATAGGGGGCTCTTTGTCAGCGATAATGCCACTGGGTGTGTATTCGGCGACGTGGTATCCGCACCTGAATGAATAAGCTAGCCCGGATGGCATTTTTGTGCATTTCAGTCATATAGAAAGGGGTGACTGGAAGGAGTTGTTGACTACCTACAGCGTACATGTCCCGGACGTGGCAATCCAGTCAATTGAACAATAATACAACATGTCACACAGGCACAGATACTCATGAAATGGTGAGATAAAATCATTCAGTGTCACAAATGCAGGAGTGGTCAGTTAATTCCCACTGTCAGAACAAGCTATCTACCATCTGCCACAGACACACTTCACAAAGATATGATATTCATATGCATCATCACCAACAGCACAGACTTTGAACTTCAAAACCACATAAATATACAATTCCCTCTTTCCTATCAAACTACCTCCCAAATCGCCCATTTTACTTTTACCCCCCAACCCCAACCACAAATGCACCCTTTGACCCTGCAAAAACAAAATCACCCATCCTATACAATATGCAACCCCCTCAAAAAAACGCCATTATGAACCCCCCCCCCCCCAAACCATTACATCCCCTACAATATAACTGTATTCCTCCCACCTCAACTTCCCCTCATCATCTAAACTACCTCTAGTAGCCCCCTCCATAACCCCCATACCCCGGCGGCGGAGGCGGCATAGGCAAACCCCCATACCCCCCAGGAGGCGGCACCTGATACTGTCCAACAACAGCAGGAGGGGGCTCGTACCCACCCCCCGTCCCACTCCCCGCACTCCCCGGCCTCAGACTGCTCTGCCTGTACCCTTGCCCCATCACCAGCCTCTGCTGACCATAAGGACTCCCCGCCCTCGGCGCCGGTGACTCTCTGTTCCCATATCCGCCACCATACCCCCCAAAGTCAGTCGAGACATTTCTATGGTGGGCATACTGGGGGTTGTTCGCCTTCCAGACGGAGAACTCTGGTACATGAGTCGACTGTAGCAACCCGACCACCTTGTTGGGGTTCAACCGATGGTAATCATAGGCTTCCGCACGGGGTATCTGACCCAGCAGAAATGTTATATCGCGGGCGATAGGAGCAGGAGTGTTGCTGTAGCTAGCCCCGCCAGCACTCCCCTGCATACGGCGCTGCTGGTCAAGCCGGCGACCGGCTGCTCCCTTGAGGGGCGAAGCTCCACGAACGAACTCGGTGTTGTAATCATTCCGCTGGATTTTACGCGGGGGGTTGGACTCGTCGTCGTCGAGAGGGAGAGGACGCTTTGGGGAGTTCGTGATGTTGGGTGGTTGGAATTGTGGGGCCGGTGTGGGTGTGTTTCGCACGGAAATCGGCTGTTGAGGCTGGTGGTGTTGATGTTGCTCAATAGAGGGCATCAGGCCGGGTGGTGGGCCGAGGAGTTTTGGCGGGCGAAGTTGCGCCGTGGGGGAAACGATCACTCTCGCAGTGATCGGGTCGAACTTCTCGGTTGAGAATCGAGCAGAGAAATGAGAGAGCTTGGGGTCCTCTGGGAAGAGCTCCGCCATGCGCTTCTCAAGCTTGGAGATCTGGGCGAGTTCACCGAATTGGGACTCATACTTGTGGAAATAAACATAGAGCTGTTTGGCCTTGTGAACATTTTCGGGCTTCGAAGTCAAGCGGGATACGACGCGTTCGAAAAGGACACGGGCATCTGGTACATGTTAGTTACGAGTTGGGGGATGAAACGCAATGCAAAACTCACTGGTGAAGTCATTCAGAGAATGGAGATACTTGATATGCTCCAGCGCGAAATCCTCGTCCTCCGGAAACAGCTTAGCACCGCGATCGAAAATCTTGCCGCCCGCTGGCTCCTTGTAGATTGTCCACTCCATATGTGCGACGGCCGCATAGACATCGCTGGTAAGACGACCGCGCTGTCTGGCATCCTGGAACACCTGCCTCATGCCACCCATCTCGGTGTTGGCCTTCCCCTTGCCCTGAATCCGCCTCATGGCACGAATCAAAGCAATCCAGACAAAGGAAATAGTCCGCGAGAGCATCTTGGTCTGCACGGCATACGCCTGCTGAACAGCCTGAATCTGCTTCTCCGTGTTGGCATCCATCACCGGCTTGTTTGACTCCTCACCCTCCTCCTCGTCATCCTCATCGTCCGACCCACTAGACGAACTGTCCCTCGCCGCCGCCTTCTTGGCCGCCTCCTGAATCTGAGCAACGTGAGCCGTCTCACGGTCCTTGAGCTTGTTAATTATATCATAGAGCGTGTCAAGCACCTTGTTGTAGGGAGCGCGCACAGCCTGGCCAAGCGCAATCTTGGCCTTGTCGTTGTCCTCAGTCTGGTAAGTGGATTCAATGTAGTCACCGTACCGGAGTGCAAGGAGAACGCTCTCTGGGTTTGCTTCAATGCCACGAATGAGAAATTCAAGACCGGTGGATACGTCACTCTTTGACTCGCTAGCTTTTGTCTTGTCATCAATAATGTTGTTCTCAAAGCACCACTCGGCGGCATCCAGCCACATCTCGGGCCAGAACCTCAGGGCCATCAGGGCTTGCTGGTAAACATAGAGAATGCGCTTCTGGTACAGACCCGGCAGCTTCTCGTCCTCCTTGAGGTAGAGGGGGTCTGACTTCTCCCACGCAATCCACCTCTTCCAAATCTCAACCTGCTCCATGTACTCTTGATACCCGTCAAAGCCAGCGGCTGGGGGAAGAATGGGGAGGGTGGTCCGCTGCAGACCTCGGGTGGTGTTCTCGAGGGCGATGTAGGCACTCTTGGCCGTCATGTAGGACGGCGACCGTTCGGCGAGGTTCTTGCGGCCATTTGGCTTGTTCAGACTCATCTCGAACTGGTCATACTCCTTCCACAGGTTGTTGACGTTAGCAATGGGCACACAAATAGCCTTCTGGTAAGCAGAACGGATCTGGTCCATCTTCTTCAGATCCTCCCACTGGCTTCCTCCCAAAGTGCCCGGTCCTGACTTGAGGAACTGGATGTAATCGGCCCAAATCTTGCCGGAATCCTTGTCCAGCCCAATGTTGTTGAGCGCAAAATCGTAGGCTTGGTAGACAACCTGGCGGGCGTTGCCATCATTGAGGTCATTGCGGCGGCGGACATAATCGAGGTACTTTGTCCAGAGGGCGAGGTTCGGTGTGGATATGAGAGAAGTGCCAAAGATGCGCTCTGCCTCGTTGAAGTTGTCGGCTTCCAACTCCATCTCCAGCCACTGCACCCAGATCTCGGCCTGTTCCATTGTTAGCATGATGCAGTATAGCCAGGGAGCGCGAGACACATACCGCCTGAGGAGAGATGGCCAGGAACCGCTCGTAAGTCTGTCTCGCCTGGGCAATGTTGCCGCTGCACCGGTGTTCGGCCATTAAAGCCAACCAGGCATCCAAGGCTCCGCGAGGGTCCTCTTGAACTCGCTTTTCGAGCTGAGTGACCTTGTCGACGGGGACCAGAGCTGGAGTCTCGGCAGGTGGGCTAAGGGAGCCATTGTTCGGCCGGTCGTCGGCAGAGGCGTCGGCCATTGTGTATTGTGTGTGAAGATGTTGATAATTGACCTGAAGGACTCGGTTTCGGTCTCGATCGAGGGATCGTGCGGCAATTGGCGAGGCTGCCGAGGTTGATAAGTGGTGATGTGCCGCCGATATCAAACAGTGATGCGGTGGCAGAATTCTCAGATAAGTGCTGCTTTGGGAAATTGTTGAGAGTTGTCGGGGGAGCAGTGAGACACGGCACTTTGTTGATGGCGATGGTGATGGAGGTGGGAAGAAAGGGTGGGAGCAGGGAAGTTGGCGGAAAAGAAAAAGAAGAAAAAAAGATTACGCAGAGTCACTGAGAATCGTTGCGTCGCATGGATCACAAGAGACGGAGATTTTGACCAGGTATTCTGGCAGCGCACACAAAGAGAACTGGGGACTGGGAGTCGCGCAGTAGGCAGGACCCAGATATTGAATGTAGGCTGTGCTATTCAAGAGAGAATGCTGCTATTGTTCTCAAGGAGGCCGTCGTGTGGAGCAGTGGTTGTTGTCGTCGTCGAAGAGTTAGTTCGACACACGTCAATCAAGAGCAGAGCAGAGCAGAGGCTGAACTGGATGGGATGGGACCAAGAGAAGAAGCGCGAATCCATGCGCTCGGTTTTCTTTCTGCCAAGCTTGTGGCTAGCTCAAACTCAAATGTGGCTGGTGACGGATGGGCCTGGCCAAGTGGCACGCACAGTGGGGAAGGGGCAGCCACAAGCAGTGGGGAATTGGGCGGCAATGTTCGCTGACCTAATGAGGAGACGCGACTCCCCTGCCCGCACTCTACGCGACCCTGAGCGACACGACTCAATGCCCCGTGGCAGCGCGTGTGTGTGTGTTTGATGAGACCTGGAGGAGAAAGCTGAAAGTGCCCACACTGCGTTGCCATCCAGTGACCGAAATAAAAAAAAGAGGTCGAAGCGCTGTCCATTCAAAACAAACAAATCTCTGCTTCTTTCTTAGCGCATTTCCTGCCAACACCACCACTGTCTGGCTGTCTCTTTTCCCACTCTTCCATTTCCATCACCGCCCAACCGCTTTTTCTGATCACTACCACACAACATCTGAATTTTCAAGCACCACAGCACAGCAGGCGGCATCTTCTGGTTTTTCTACTTTCAACCCCGTTTTATCTTATTTTGAAACACACACATACTCAAAATGTCTGTCGTCACTCTTCTCGGGGTCAATGTGGCCAACAACCCCGCCAAGTTCACCGACAAGTACCTTTTCGAGATCACATTCGAGTGCCTAGAGCCACTTGAGAAGGGTATGTTTTTTCCCGACTTTCCCCCCCGACTTTCTCTTCATATCTAACTCTCATTCCCCCCCAAAAAACAGACCTCGAGTGGAAGCTCACCTACGTCGGCTCCGCCCAGAGCGACTCTCACGATCAGGAGCTCGACTCCCTCCTCGTCGGCCCCATCCCTGTGGGCGTGAACAAATTCGCTTTTGAGGCCAACCCCCCCGACACCAAGCTCATCCCCGACGACGAGCTCCTCGGCGTCACCGTTATTCTGCTCACTTGCGCCTACGACGGCCGCGAGTTCGTCCGTGTTGGTTACTATGTCAACAACGAGTACGAGTCCGAGGAGCTCCAGAACGACCCCCCTGCCAAGCCCATTATCGAAAAGATCAAGCGCAATGTGTTGGCTGAGAAGCCCCGTGTGACCAGATTCAACATTAAGTGGTATGTGCACTTACAGTTTGCGACAGAGTGGGGCGGGCGAGTTGCTAACATGACGATGAAAAATTAGGGATTCCGAGGCTACTGCCCCCGCCGAGTTCCCTCCTGAGCAGCCCGAGGCTGATTTGGTTGCCGATGAGGAGGAGTATGGTGCCGATGAACTTGCTGAGGAGGAGGCGGAGCTTGCCGAGGAGGCTGCCACCGTTGGCGAGGCCATTGGTGCTGATAAAGATGCTGCCATGGAGGGCGTCGAGGGCGAGAACGGTGCTGTCGACGAAGACGAGCTCTCCGATGACGGCAGCGTCGATATTGAGGGCGAAAGTGAGGACGACCTCGAGGAGGAGGAGCTGGAGGGCGATGCTATGGAAACCGACGAAATGGAGGTTGACAAGCCTGCCGCTCCTGCTGCTGGTGCCCCTTCTGGCGCCCCAGCTCCCCAGGCCGATGCCATGGTCCACTAGTTCAACCCTTGATGGGTTGAGGACGCGGAACAAACAAAATACAGGAATACGATGTGACGGATAATGACTTGGGTTAGACCGCCAGGGATATGTGTTTGTCATTTTTGCAAGCGGGACTGCAGGAGGTTTGGAGGCATTTCGGAATTCATACCCTTAGACGTTCTGCTGCTGTTGAATTGATCACATCGGCTGGCGATGGTTTCTGTCGCATTGACTTTTTTTAACTTCTGTCTCACTTGCATATTGTGACCTAAAACTTGTCATATCTGTTCTCTTATGCTAACCTTATTCAACCCTCTTCTCCCTTCCCACCTCACCCTTCTCCATCGTCGAGTCCAGCGATTCCCGGCCTGTCCCCCGCCAGTTCGGTATCTTCCACTTCCAATCCCAACCCTTCCACGTCAACCTCCCATACCACCTCCTCTCCCCCTCACCCCCCAACCCCGTCTGCGTCCTCCTCACCCCCCCTTCCCTTCCCAGCCCATTTCCCACCCCCCTCTCCTGATAATGATGATACAAATGCCTCCTATCCCCACTAAACCCTCCTCCCCCTCCCCCTTCCCTCCCCCCCTTCCCACCCCCCAACCCCAACACCCCCCTCCCCGTCTTCTTAACCCACCCCCACGCCACCCTCACACTGTCCATACTCTGCAGCACCAGTATCAGCAAGAAAAACGGGACGCAAACCCCCACCAGCGTCACCGAAAACCTCCAATCCTCCGGCTCGATCTCCAGCGTGGTGATGCTAAACACCCCGACCACAAACGTCAACGGCAAAAACACCATCGACACGCTCGTCAAAATCTTGATGTTCTTCCCCTGCTCAATCGCCCTCCTGCTCTCCTTGACCGAGCTCCCGCTAAACAGCTGCTCCCTCAGGCTCCTGATCTCGGTCCGCGTCGCCTCGTTCCTGTCGTACACCACCTTGAGCTCCGACACGGCCGCCTCGAGGTCCTGCCTCAGCGCGTCCAGCTTGGCCAGATACCCCGCCGCAGACTGGGAAGGGGAAGGGGAAGGAGAACAAGGCCACAGCGTCGGGTGCCTGCCCTCCCAGAAATCCCTCGTGAAGTTGTTGGCGTAGGCCGCGCTCATGGACTTGATGCCCTCGTTGATCACGCCTAGGGTGTTGTACGCCCAAAAGTAGCGGCGCGAGTAGGTGAAGTGGCTGTCTTCAAACAGGAGCTTGTCCCGCAGGCGGACGTCAAACATGAATTGATTTGGGGGGGTGATGAGCTTGGTGATGGACTCGTTCAGCTCGGTGTACCGCTTGATCGCGTCGCGGTATTCGAGACGCAAGGCGTCCAAAAAGGCGTGGGGGCCGCTGGAAAAGGTTTTTTGGCTGCCGTCGGAGCGGACGACGGGAAAGGGGGAGTGGTGGTCGTCGGGAAAGTATTGGATGTTGAGCAGGTGCCAGGGGGCAAAGGTGTTGAAGAGGTTGCCGGATTTGGTCTTGCGTTTTACTCGGACTTTGACTTGGGACTGGACGGGCCCGGAGAGGGAGAGGGCGAGGATGGAGGAGCACTCGGTTATGTCTATGTGGTCTGGGGAGCGGTGGTCGAGGGGGCGGGGGTCGTAGGGCTGCCAGGGGGTGGGGGGGGAGAGGTCGGGGGTGATGATGGTGTAGTATTTGAAGACAAAAAAGAAAGACCGTTGGCGTAAGGGAGTGGTCTCGATGGAGCGGTTGAGGTAGGCTTTGGTTTTGCCTTTGTTGCCGGCGGTGGTGACGAGGTGGGAGAGGAGCTCGTCCATGTCAAAGTGGGATTGCATGGTTAGGTGGGCGGCGGCGAGCATGAGGGGGGTGGGTTCTTGGAGGATGCTATGGGGGTGTTAGTAAAGGGGCGTTGATGTTGCGGTAGGGACAACCTACGATATTCTACCAACGGCATTCCCATCAGAGTTGATACTCTTCAGAACAGGCCACACGGAGATGTCGCTGTTATCTCCATTCTCATCCCCATGGTTGGGACAGGCCGGACCTTTCTCAGAACAAAGTGGACGCTTTTGAGTGGGCACGCCATCTGTGTCGACTTCGTAGATCTGGTAGCTGGTGTGTTCATATTTGGTACCTTCCCCTGTCTCGAAGGATGTAAACAGGTTCGCGGGTGTCAGCTCGTCTCTTTTTTCCCATGCGTCCGCCAGGGCAATGATGGTGCCTGCTTTGGTTTCATCGGACGCTTGAATTGATTGGAGATGTGTAACCAGCTCGTCTTCTGTTTTGTCTAAGCTAGGCAATGTCTCCATGACACAGGACGGTGACGAATGCGAGCTGTTGCGGGATGCAGGCGGGCTGGTCAGGGTGAGAAAGTCTGGCGAGTGTTCTCTTTTTGTGTGCCCATCATTGACGAGTGTTGGTCGTGATCTTGGAGACTCATTTGTGAGTCTTCGGGTAGATACAACGGCAGACTGGGGAGGCGCATTGGAGATGGTGGCAACTCTTTGCAGGCTGGAGGCGGACCAGTCAACACTTGATGGGCGAGGCCGCTGGGCTGGGTTAGACTGTACGTCTCGATACTGGCGAAGAGTCTTTAAGGATTGTTCATGGTGGTGCTCCAGTGACTTGAGCAAGTCATCTAGACGAGAGCTGTCCATGGCACTTGTGGGTGGTCGGGATACTGTTGACGATCTGAGTAAATAGATATTCAAGACAAGAGATGAAGGATACTGACCTGAACCAAGTAAGCTACTGTGACACAGTGGCCCTTTAATATGACCAAGAGCCCTCCATCTCATGTCTCAACCAGTCTGCCATGGTAAGCATGGCTCCCTCCAGCCTCGTCTGCCCTCCATCAACGGGTTGATGCAATAACAAGCCGGCGTGGGTGATGAAACCAAACATTGGATGGTAAACGTGGGACAGCAGCGAATAGCAGTCCTCGAAACAATCCAGCCGCAATGTAGACCATTGTAGTTGAGTGGGTGGCATCAGGCAGATGTTGGTGATCTATAAGTGAGGCTGTACGACGACACTTGCGGCTACTGACGGCAAGCGCCCGGCCAGATAGAGTCTCTTGTGAAGAGCATCACATGATGAAGCTCAAAACTTCCCGAACTGATAGATTTGTGGTAGATTGTCGCGAAGGCAAAATAAAGACGTAATATCGAGAGCCAAAGGTGAAACAAAGTTGGATAGCAGCCATGCCATGTGGTAGAAGTTGTTCGGTGTCTGGTTGGGGAACCTGAGATGCGTGTGACACACCTTTTTCTACCGACCTCCTCTTTAGGAAAGCAGCCACCTCAGCTTTCGTCTCAACCCCTCTCTCACGCAATCTGTCAAGGCTGTCATTTTTCTTTTTGGAGAAACATGAAATATTCAAGAAACAAAACGTTTATACCAATGGTGTATCAAATCCGGCCAGAACGCCTTGCTTTATCGCCTCTCTCTCTCACTGACTGACGCCCGTCACTTCCCCTCCTGCTGTCCCGTCCAACGGCGGCCCATCATTCCCTCCTGTGGCTGCCCTCTCCTTTTCGTATTCCTCTGGTGTCTGACACCTCGCGCTCCAGGCGTGTATCTGCGCGATTTCGTCTTTGAGAGCGGCATTGACCAGGCGATGCCTCTTGAGCGAGTTCTTGCCTGCAAACTCGGGCGAGACAATCAGCGATGTGAAGGCTTGTCCGCAGCCACCTTGTGATTCAAAACGGCGTCAGCTACTCCATCTTCAAACGGCACTGCCCGATATCGCGGGGCTCATCTCTGGATTGAAAATGACGTCAGGGGCATGTGACAGGGGGAAAGCAGCGGCATACCGGACATGTCCTGAACCTCGACATGAGAGGCCTTGAGGCGGTCGGCGAGGGCCGCTCTTATGGAGTCTTCGGTGATTGACTGGGCCATGGTGTGTGTCGGTGTCGATGAGGAATACTGAAATGTGCTTGGACTTTGTGAAAGTGGTGAGAACTATGACTGCCCCGCCATATATATGCTTGGCAAGATCTGATAAGGGTTGGGGTTATATGCGGGGATTTGCTCCGATCCAGGATCAGTTTGCTTTCCAGGTTGGCTCTCGCTCACCTTTCACCCCACCTCTCACTGTCTCTCTCACTGAAGCTCTTACACACAAGCATTTCACCTGTGACTTCACTCTCGCTACAAAATCTCATCAACAAAGCTCGGTCACAGATGAACTTTCCTTCTTCTCTTCTCAGAACAACACCGAAACTCATTTCCTCTTTCGCCAGCTATACCCAGCAACGAACCTTTACCATGGCCACCATGCAGCGACCTCCCTTCACCCAGCAAGTGGTCAAGGCCATGCAGACCTTGTAAGTTTCACCACAACTACCGAGTATTCATTGCTGACCCTCTCCTAGATACCCAGAGTCTCTTGCTGACCGCGCCTGGGACAACGTCGGTCTCCTCCAAGAAAACTTCACTACCCCTTCCACCACCACCCCCACCTCCCCCGTGGTCCTCCTCACAAACGACCTCACCCCTGCCGTCGCCCAGGAAGCCATCTCCCGCAAAGCCTCGGTAATAGTCTCCTACCACCCCTTCATCTTCCGCGGCCTCAAGTCCATCACCCTTGCCGACCCCCAACAGCGCATCGTTTTGTTGCTTGCCCAGCACAACATCGCCGTCTACTCCCCCCACACAGCCATCGACGCCGCTCCAGGTGGCATGGCCGACTGGCTCGCCCAAATGGTCTCCTCCCTCCCAGACCGCACCACCACCATCTCCACCGTGACCCCAGTCGACACCTCCTCCCTCCCCGACAAGTTCGCCGGCGCCGGCTACGGCAGAAAAGTCCAACTCTCCCAACCAACCGGCCTCGGAGAACTAGTAAAGCTCTACGCCAAAGGCCTCGGCGGGCTAAAACACGTCATGGTCGCCCGCCCCAAATCAGAGGGTCAGTTCATGGTCAAGACGGTGGCTGTCTGCCCCGGGAGCGGGGAGAGCGTGCTTGCCGGTGTCAAGGACGCTGATCTGATTGTGACTGGCGAGATGTCGCACCACCCCGCTCTCAAGCTTGTCATGGAGGGCAAGGCGGTCATCAGTGTGTTTCATAGCAATTCGGAGAGGGCTTTCCTGAGGGAGGTGCTCAAGGGGCAGTTGGAGGAGGAGCTAAAAGAAGTGGAGGGGGTGGAGGTGTTGATTAGCGAGGAGGACCAGGACCCTTTCCAGATAGTGGATGTGGAGGATTTGCCGAGGGATATGGGGATGCAAACGGTTTAGGTGGCCGGTCGCGGGGCGAGGGACCTGCGTCAGGGGCAGCTGGAGGAGCAGAGACGGCAGGTTCAGCTGCGGCAACATCAACAGCATCTTCAGCAAATGGAGCATCAGGGGCAGGAAAGGCGGCAGCAGCAGCAGACTCGGCATCAGCAACATTCTCGGCAGCAGCAACGACATCCTCGTCAACAACAACAACAGCAGCAGCAACAGCCTCAGCAGCAACAACAACAACAACCTCAGCAACAGCAGGAAGACGAGGTTAATTCCGACGAGGATATCTTGCTCGGATGGCCAAGGCAGAGGAGTAGAAGGCTTATCTCGGGAAGGGCGAGGCAGAGTCTTTTTGATCGTAGCAGTAGCGGCGCTGAGGATGGTAGTCCTGGTGGAGGAGCGAAGCTCTGAAGTTGTAGACAAAATGGGGTGTTTGTATAGTCACGAGATACCACACGGGTGGGTGTAAGTAGATTTTGGTTAAGAATCTAACGTAATTCCCTCCCGTCTGAGTCCCCTTCTCTTTAAAAGAAACCGCTCTATTTTGATGCCATCTCATGGTGGCCTTTCCTGCAGGGGCTGTGAACATTCCATGAAAATTTGAAAGGGGTTTTCTCCCCTTGTCATCTTTTTCTTCTTTTTTTTTATAATCTCGCCCCTTTTCTTGAGCCCGCCCTCAACAACAAACCATCACGTCTGCCATTTTTGAGCCTACCCTACCCTACCCTACCCGGCCCTACTCCCCCTCCCCAACAGCCTCCCTCTTCAACCTCTCCAGCCGTCCCTCATGCCAAGCCCTATTCCACACCTCCACCTTGCCCCCCAGGTACTCGCACCCCCCCGGCTCAAGCATCAACACCCCCCTACTGACACTCATCCCCCTTTTGAGTATCCATTTCTCCCCTATATTCGTCTGTCCCACACCAAATTTCTCCACCCTGACCAGTTCCACCCCGTAGACCTTCCCCCCTTTTGCATCCTGAAACAAAATCTTGTGCGTCGCCTTCCCTCCCCCCCCTCCTCCTTCTGCCCTTTCCCTTTCCTGTCGGAACTGAGTCCCCCCCTGCGTCGTCACACCCTGATCCACTCCCCCCCCTACCCCCCCATCGGCATCATCACCATCCCCTCCTGTCGGCAGGCGTATCACCTCCCTCCCCCGTTTCTCCTCCCCCCTGGCCTTGGCTTCCAGCTCTTCGACTTGTTCCCACTTTGACTTTGATATGTTGACGATATCCAGCACTTGGACGGCCACGTCGTGGGGGAGGGAGGTGGATTTGGTGAGGGGGTTGGGGAGGTCGGGGGGGAAGGAGTGGGAGTGGGTGTAGGAGGGGTCGAGGATGTCGGTTGTGATGTCGGAGGATAAGACGCGGGCGCGGGTGGTGGCTAGGAGGGAGGGGAAAGGGGGTGGGGGGGTGCGGGAGGTGACGAGGCGGGTTAGGAAGGGGATGGAGGGGAGGGGGAGGGGGGTGGTGGAGAGGGAGGTTTGGAGTTGGTGGGGGAGGGACATGGTTTGGTTGTTGGGTGGAGGGGGGTTGGGTCTGCTGGTGATGCCTGGGGGAGCTGGAGGGGGCATGAGGCGGCTTCGTTGGGAGGGGCGCTCGTGGGGGACGGATTGGGTGGAGGGGCGTTTTTGGGGTATCATATGGGAGTGGCTGGTGAGGGTTGGTGGTGAAGGGTGTTGAGGTGGGATGGTAGGTTTGTTGATGGTCTTCTTTTGAGGTGTTCGGGGCTGGGTGTTCTCGGTGGGGTTGTTGTGAGAAGGAGCCCGTTCAGAAATCAGCTCTGCTGGGCTGTGACTGGTGAGATTTGGCTGAGAGTGTTGCCGAGGTTGAATCACCTTTGGAGTAGTCAAAGCTTTCTCAGACTGTGGCCCGCTGTCGTTTGACTTCACCCTGCCAAAATCCGGCTGAGGGGGCACTTCTAATGGTGCAACGTTCTTCCCACCGGTACTCTTGCCAGGCGGTGTCGGCGAGTTGATGAGAAGCCCAGTCAAGTCGATGGGATTGGACAGAGACCCCAACTCATGAAGCTCTTCGGTCTCGTTACTGCCAGAATCTACAGTTGAACGCGATCGAGCATTCTGGTCGGTGGGTCGTCTCAAAAGTTTAAGCGGGGAATCAACGTATGAGTTTTCATAAGGATGAAATCGTCGATTATTGCAGGAGCGACCCGGTTCTGGAGCCATGGTGAATAATGTTAGTTTGCGATACTCTCATGTGGTGTTTTATTTGATGGATGGTGAATATACTTTTTGGTCAGATTGATCACGGTATTTTATTCCCTCCCGCCAAACGCAAACAAAGAGATGGATAGCTGTCCCGTGAATAAGTCTCAATATGTCTCTCCATCAATCAAGCTCAGATGACTGACTCCCCTTCCCATCTTTTGAATGATGGTTGTGCTCACATGAAGTGGAAGCTCTCAGCACCGAGACTCCACTGTCGTTTACAAGGTCAGCCGCTAACAAAGACCCCTGCATAGCGCATCCGCGGGGAATTAGCGCGGTCCCACTCCCTCGGGAAGGATCCACCCAGCTGCTCCAAGAGACACGACGTCAATTCAACCCTTAGCTTACCTCAGCTTAACAACTTCAACAACACCATCAACCTCATCAACCTCATCAACCTCACCATCCCCATCAACCCCCATCCAACAAAACTACTTCAACAACCACCGCTCACCACCAGCTACGGATACCACCTCTCTCAATTCACTACCAAAATGTCAACAATAGCAACCCCCCGCGACCCCACCCCCCGACGCATCCCCTCCTCCTCCGCCCTCTACACCCCCTCCTCCTCCGCCCGGCCCTCCCTAGACAACACCTCCCTCCCCTCCTCCCCCAACCTCTCCATCCCCACCACCACCAACCCAAACCCCCCACCAAAACGCAACCGCGCCGCCCTCCGCGAATACTACAACCTCCGCTCCGCCCAATCCCAATCCCTCCCCTCCATAACCACCACCTCCCCTTCCCCCTCCTCCTCCTCTTACTTAGACAACAACAACCACCCACCCACAACCCCCGCCTCCATCCTCGACTCCCCCTCCTTCACCCCCCAAACCTACCTCCCCTCCCTCCTCGAGTCCTCCTCCCTCTCCTCCCTCCTAACGACCTACACCCGCCTCCTATCCGAGATCCGCGCCCTCGACGCCGAAAAAAAGGCTCTGGTCTACGACAACTACTCCAAGCTCATCACCGCCACCGAGACGATTCGCAAGATGAGGACAACCATGGACCCGCTCAACCCAATGGCGGGCACGATTGATCTTGTCGTGGGGAGGGTGTATGACATGGCGAGGGGGCTGAGGGAGGAGATGAGGGGGCATGTGGACGAGGAAAAGCAGCGGAGGGATCGGGAGGAGAGTACGAAAAGAAAGAGGACGAGAGAGCTGGTGAGGGAGGTGTACAGGGGGATGGAGAGGATGAGGGGGTTTATGCAGCAGGGGCAGAGGGAGCAGGCCGAGAAGGAGTGGGAGCTGCCGCGGAGGTTGTTGGTCAAGTGGAAGGAGATGGGGGTGGGAGGGGATGAGGTGGGGGAGTTGCTGAGGGAGGGGGATGGGATCTTGAGGGGGGAGGGTATGGGAGAGGACGAGGGGGGAAGTAATTAGTGGATGACGAAAAGGGGGGGGGTTACAGGAATATTATGGAAGGAGAAAGGCAAGCGAGGAAAAAGGACAGAGATACCCATTGCATTTCAATTTGTTAGACGCGCACACACATACAAGCTACATGATTTATTCTTCTTGGGTTTTTAAATCCACCAAACTAGACATCTCAAACTTCCATGCCATAACTCATCGCTCCGACATGTTTGGTCCCCTAAGAACGAATAGCATCCCCCAAACTCCTCCACCCCGCCCCCTCCCAAGGCGCCACCATCACCGCCGTCTGCGCATCCATCACCTTGCCCGTCCCCGCATACGCCTTGGCCAGCTCCTCCGCCGGCAAATCCCCCCTCGGCGCAACCCCCTTGATCGCGACCCGCAACGCCATCTCCGCCGCTCCCTCCCCATCCCCCGCTGTCCCCTCCAGCCCGGCCAACTCTGCCCATCCATGCGGCAGGTAAGGGTGGAACATGACATCCGCCTGCGCCTGCCCCTCCTCACCCCCTTTACCCCCCCCACCCAAAGCAGCCACCGCCTTGAGAACCTCGCCCAGCTGGCTCTGCTCCGCAGCAGAGACACCCTCGTCGCTCGACCGCAGGTTCTGCAGCTCCGACACCACCGCCTCGAGCGACTCGTCGTCCCTGTCCAGCAAGGCGATCACCCCCAGCAGGCAGACCGACTGGACGTGGTTGGGGTGTCTCTCAATCACCTCAAACAAGACATCCCTAGCCCTCTCGCGGGCCTCGTCTTTGCCCGTGGCCCAGAGGACCTGGGCCAGCACGCAGGCCACGTCCGGGTTGCCGTCCGATTCTTGAATGGCCTGCTCAAACGACCCGACGGCGTCGTCGACGTGGTCGAGGTAGTACTGCGCCAATCCCATAGATACATGCGCAGAGAGGCGCACCCGCTTGCGTTCCTCGGCCGTGAGCTCGCTGTCGGACTCGTCGCTCGAGAGCTGGATGGCCATCTCGGCTGCTTCGATCGCTTCCACGTGGAGGTCTTGGGCCAACAGCGCGCGGGCGAGGTCGGCCTTGGCGATGGAAAAGTGCTTGAGTGCCTGGGGGGACTCGGTCACTTCGTACTCGGCTTCGACCTGGGTGCAGATGTTTTCGAGGTTGTGGGCGGCCCGCTGGTACTCTTGAGTTCGCTCCTGGAACAGAGCAGAGAGGTGACCGTAGGCCAAGTCTTGTGGTTTGAGGCCTTGGATTTGACTGAGGGCGAGGATGGGCTGGACGAGGGAGGTGACCGGGAGGTCAGAGGGAGAGGACATGATGTAGTCAAACATGGAGACCGAATACATGCGTCTGGTGGCGAGGGAGGAGGCTTCGGCAATGTCCATCGAGTGGATGAACAAGCCACGGGCTTCCTTTTGGTCGCCCAGGAGCAGAGCGACAAGACCTTGCCCGAGCCAGGCATGGGCAAAGTCGGGGTCGGCAGACTGAGCTTTGGTGAAGACCTCATTGGCAAGTTCAAGATCGCCTTGCAAAAGGGCAAGGACGCCAAGGTTGGTCCAAGAGTGCGCCCCTCTCTCGTTCAAGTGCAGACTACGGACGAAAGAGTGCTGCGAAACGGAGGGGTTCACGGTGCTGGTGACCACTCCGAGAGCGTTCCAGAATTCCGAGTTTCCGGCTTCAAGCTCAATAGCACGCTTGAAGCACGAAATAGCAGCCTTGAGGTACCTCGTGGCCTTCTTCCTCAAGTGAGCTGGGAGACATGAGTGAGCCCTGTATTCAGCCCATCCCAGGTTGTAAAACGCCACCGCCTGGGCATGAATGTCGTTAGCAGACAAGTGAACGGCGCGCTTATGTGCCAGGATGGTGGCATGCATGGCTCTGGTCAAGTCAATGCCCATCTTCTCGTTATCATGAAAGATACCGTTGGTGCTAACAACGGCAGTACCAACTCCATCAATATCCTTCAAAACCTGGTACTCGGGGGCTGCCTCGTCGCTTCCGAGCAGGCCCTGGACCAGCTCCTTCGGAAACTCTGTCAACCGGCCCTGGACGCTGGTGAAAAGGGAACAAGCATCGGCGATGGCTCTCCAAAAGTTGAACGTGTCCTTGATAGCCGCAGGAGTCACCACCGCAAATTCCAACGCAGACACAGCATGGTCGATAGACTTGCCAAAAAAGCCCTTATCTAAACTGACGAGAGCATTGTCGACCATCGCTTGCATCAGGGAAATGGCGACACCATTCTCCTCTGGTCTCTCTTCCAAGACCTGCTTGTACAAGGCAATGGCTTCGTCAAACTCGCCAAGCTCCCGCTTGACCTCGGCGAGGATGAACTTGGTGAACCACGTCTCTTGTCCAGTGATCTCCACATCAGGCGACTCCTCCAGCTTCTGGGCGTTCAATAGAGCTTTCGTGGCAGCAATGTACCGGCCTGAGCCATGGTAACTCTCACCGAGACCAACCCAAGAGTGGTAGTCATTCGGCGATATCCTCAAAGCAGCCTGGAAAGAAACAATGGCCTTGTGGTAGTCCTGCTTGTTGAGCTCCGCAACACCAAGAGCAGAAAAGGGCCAACTGATACCCTTGCGCTTGGATCCAGGCGGGGGCTTAACCTTTCCAGAATCAACCACTCGCTGGGCAACTAGTTCCACACGATCCCAATCTCCGTCATCGGCAAAGGACCTGGCAAGTCTCTCTGCAGAGAGGACTTCGGATGGAGAGAGCTCGACGGCCTTTTGGAAACATCTCCGAGCTCTCTTCTTGTCCCTGGCGTAATCGGAATAGTAGATGCCCAGGATTGTGTAGGCCGGGGCATAGTTGAGGTTGCTCTTCAAGGACTCCAAAAAGTAGTTGTAAGCACCGCTTCGGCTCTTTCTGGCCGACTTGGATGGGTCGAGATTCCAAATGCAGTAACCCAAACGGTACTGCGTTTGTGAGAGCAACTCCTTGTTGTTCTGGCCCTTCTTGGTCAGCAATGGCATGCAAGCCTCGAGCTCAGCCTTGGCGGTAGCAAAGTCTCCCTTCAGAGCCTTGACCCAGGCAGCTTCCGTCTTGACACGAAGGTTGGTGGGATCACCCGATAAGGCACGTTCCAAAAAGTCAACAGCTTCGTCGTACTCTTCTTCTTCCTCATAAATCAGACCCACGCCGATCATGGCTGGGGTAGATGTGGGATCGTGCGCCAAAACACCATCGAACAAGCTCTTGGCTTCTTGGTGATGACGGGGAGATTGGTAAAAGACAAGTGCAGTACCGAGATACAAAGAGTAGGCATCTCCTGTGTTTCGGAAATCCAGGCCTGTCTTGGTCCGCTCTGTCCTGAGGAACTCGATCGCTTTGCGCATCAACTCGACGTTGCTTTCGTACTCCTCCAGGTGCTGGTAATACTCGCCCATGAGTCGGTACGCAAACAATGAATCGCCAGAGCTGATGCCCTCCGTCATCATCAGAAGTCGGTCCTCCTCTGTGAGAGGGACATATGTCGTCGGAACACCCCCGGCATCGTCATCCTCGCTCTCGTCCTCAGACTCGCCGTCTGCAGCAGCATCATTTTGTGCTGGTGTTTCCTTGGGAAATGGCGAGATGTCACTGGTAAGAAATCCCATGATGACTCTGTTCAAATCGCTGTCTGGGAAGAACAAGCAGTATTGTCTGAGAACGGTGACATCCCACTCCTTAATCTCCTTGTGGTCCTGCCAGTTGAGAGCAATGTCCCAGGCAAACTTGAACGGATGCCTGATGATGACCATGTCGTTTGCCAGCTTCCGAACAATTTCCATCTCCTGCTTCTTTTCCTCGCCAGGAGGCCAAGCCAAGAGCCGGTCATAGCAGTACTGAAGCAACTTTTCTTCGTATGTGCGCCGGAGCTCGTCATCGGTGGTCCAGTCGATGAGCTGTCTGTAAATGTGGCCGAGCTTGCTTTGTCGGTAGACTTCCCTCTTCACCTCCAACGTGACTTCACTGACTCGAGCACCGATTCTGGTGCGTCGCTCGCCTATGAGCGTGTTTATCCGCTTCTTCTCTTCCGGCTCGACGATTTTGGCCTGAATCTCGTAGGTCTTGGCTGGATGAGGCACGCGGCCTTCTAGGGCCTCGTAGAGAGGGCTTTCTGGCAGTTGAATGTCCAAAGCATCAACGTACTGTAGTCGCTCCCCTTGAGTACGAGCATGGTCAACAAACTTGTCGACGACATCCTGGAATTTGAACATCTCATTTGTGTCCCTGAAGATCTCGCCAAGCTTGATCGCAGCATGTTTGTACTGTTTCAGCTTCTTGTTGCCCTGTTTTTGGTAGAGCTTGATCAAGCCTTGCCAGGCTTGAGTCTCGGCTGGTTTGATATTGGTGGCGGCGAGATAGGTTTCCTCGGCATTCTCGAGCATGTTCTTCTTGTCCAGGGCAAAAGCGAGGAAGATGTGACTAGGCAGAGGGTTAGTATTTCCTATTAGAGGGGAAACAAGTGCTCTTACGCATGGTAGTTTTTGGGGTCCTTTTCGAGGACCTCTTTGGCGGCTTGTCTGGCCTCGTCCCATTTCGACTGCTTGATGAAGTCATTGACGGCCTTCAGCAGGGCCTTGGTGTTGGACATTTTGAGGACTGGTGGATGAGACAGCTCTCATCGGGCTTCTGGGAACCAGTAATAGAAAAATGAAAGGAGAGCAACGATGACAAGTTCAACAACGGCGAATTCAACGGTCATGAATAAAACTGGGTTTGATGCTCAGTTCAGAAAGCCAAGGGCGTCGTACTGCAACTGCCACAGCGGCACAAACAAGGAGTGGAGGGGCAGAGGACCCACTATTTATCCCCCACCAGAGCAGAGCTGCCTTATTCCAAGACAGCAGTCGCTCAGCAATCAGCAGTCAGCAGTCAGCAGTACATAGTATGACGAGCAGTAATGGACTGAAAAAGTTGTGAGTTTCTCGATTCATGATAGGGTGTCTAAGATGAATTTCAGATTTAATCGAATTTAACTCTTGTTACCTAGGACAACGTCATCAGACATACCTAGAACTAGTCTTACTTGCCTAGTTCATAAAAAGTACACTTTCCACAAATAAGGTACTACATGTGACTCCAGTCCGCTCTCACAGAGCTCAGAACCTATCCATATATTTATGCCAGCCTATACCTTATTGAACTTGTTTGAGAAAGAAGTTCTTGAAATACCTACAAGACTGACCCCCACTCACAACCGTTCCCAGCAGCGAGCTCATACCCCACATTTTGATGCCTGCCGGACAGGGATAATCCGACCTCCGCCAAATACTGTGTGCCAAGACTAGGAGTTGGCTTATCGCAAAGCTTATCGAAACATCCCAGCAGAAAAAAAGTCCAGGGAATTGGCGTCGCAAGAGAAGCAGCAAGCATTGCGGAGGATCTCCGAACACCGCAAACATGGATTCCGGACCAGCAAAACGAAGAAAACTCGACCACAGCCAGGATGGCGCCGGAAAGGCTCTCGAAGCAGCAGTCTCTACCGGCGGTGTTTCGAGGTCTAGAGCATTCATCTTGGAGGCCGAGGAGTTGCTGGAGGAAGTGCGCATCGACTACAAGACGGCCTTTGAAGGCGCCGACCAATTGCTTCACAAGATCAAGGGCTCCATCGAAGCCATCAAGTCCCAAGAACCTCTCCCAGTAAGAAGATCAGGTTTGGTGTTGTTGTTGCGCGCGTGTGGTAAGCTGACAGGCTCAGATTCTCGAGGCAGCGACCAAGTTCGAAAAGAAATCCAAGATCAAGATCCCCTTCCCAGACCCCCAACCACCAAAGAACTCAAATTATAAACTCGCCTTCGCCAAACCGACCCAGTTCAATGTCGTCGGCAGTTATGTCTCCAAGACGATGGTCAAGAACCAGAAGGATCACAGCGTGGACATGATTGTCGTTCTGCCTCAGGAGATTTTGCAAGAGAAGGATTACCTCGACCTGCGGTACTTTTACAAGAGGGCGTATTATCTGGCGGTTGTTGCGAATGCTCTTCAAAAGGATTTTGGAACCGAGGCCGAGCTATCCTACGAGTACCTTAACGACAACCCATTGTGCCCCGTTCTCGCCATCCAACCAAAGGCGCCAGA
The DNA here is from genome assembly GCA_030512305.1 of Cercophora samala. NCBI lineage: Eukaryota > Fungi > Ascomycota > Sordariomycetes > Sordariales > Lasiosphaeriaceae > Cercophora > Cercophora samala. The sequence goes on along the minus strand of JAULSY010000005.1, from coordinate 297,199 downwards.
CGCGACAGAGGAGGAGTCCAAGGGGCGTCTACAGTACAGAATACGGATTATCCCATGCGCCCCCGAGGGCTTCTTCCCCAAAGGAAAACTCCACCTGGGCGCTTCCCTTGTCCGAAGAGGAAGAGACTCCGACTCAGAAACGCCAGCGCATCCTACCGCCTTCTACAACTCGACTGTGGCCGCCGAAGGATCCTTTTTGTCGTATCTTAAGCTTCTTCGCCAGACGGAAAAGAAGTGCGCCGCATTCAAGAAGGCCTGTATCTTGGGACGGACATGGCTTCAACAAAGAGGGTTTGGAGGGGATATCTCCAAGGGCGGTTTCGGTCACTTTGAGTGGTCGATTTTGCTCGCTCTGTTACTTCAGGGCGGTCAGAAGATGGGGCATGCGGCTTTGTCAACCTCTCTGAGCGCCACTCAGCTGTTCAAGGCGCAGATTCAGTTCTTGTCAGTCATGAACTTTTCAGAGAAGCCATGTGTGCTTGGCAGCGAGACTCTTGATCTGGAGGAGCATATCGAGTCCGGTCCTATCCTGTACGATTTTGCTCGGGGACTGAATGTCGCTTTCAAGATGGGACATTGGTCAGCTGCCTTGCTGCACCAACATGCCAAGTGGACGAGGAGCCTCATGAGTGACAGCTCGGCCGACCAGTTTACCCCGACATTCATTCTCAGGGCTGACCTGCCCTCGCACACTTTTGATTTGTTCGCCCACCTCAACTACAGCGATGTTCTGGACGAGGTTATCGGCAACGACTATTCCGAATCCCGTGGCAGAATCTGGCAACTTGGCAGCAAGGTGTACAGAGTGCTCAAAAGGGCACTGGGTGACAAGGAATTGGGTGAAAGAGCTAGAGTCATCCACATCCAGACCCCTGAGCAACCAAAATGGGCTCTTGCGGAAAAGCCCAAGGACCAAACAAGAGCCGCGCTGGAAGTTGGTGTATTGTTCGACCCAATCAACATGAGCCGAGTAGTGGACAAGGGCCCTTCAGCAGGCGCGACTGCTGAAGAAAAGGAAGAATGCGATAGATTCCGCAGGTTCTGGGGCGACAAGGCGGAGCTGCGTCGGTTCGAGCGGGACACGATCCGTGAGACTTTGGTCTGGAAGTCAACAACACCATTCGAGATTTGCGAGGAGATTATGCGGTACATCCTTGCGCTTCACCTTCGAATTGGCCATCTTGAGGACGACATCAGCTTCTACGGCAACGGTCTGGTCGACCTACTCTCTATCAAACCCGCCGACACAACCTTGTTCAACGTAGCAAGGAAAGAATTCAGCACCTTTGAGCGCGACATCCGCAACCTCGACGACCTCCCCTTGCGCGTTCGTCAGATCGCTCCCGTCTGCCCTGAGCTCCGCCATGCCTCGGTCAAGCCCCCCGTTTTCGGCTCTTTGAAGTCTGGTCCCAGACCGATGGACTGCGTCATTTCCTTCGAAGCCTCGGGTAAATGGCCCGAGAGCATCGCCGCGATTCAACGGACCAAGATTGCCTTCCTTCTCATGATTGGAAACCTCCTTGAAAACAGCAAGCAAGGGGTGAAGACCCACGTCGGTCTGGAAGATGCCCATTTTGAGACCGAGAACCTCGCCTTCCTTGACGTCGTCTACGAGTCCGGCCCGGCCTTCCGTCTGCGCATCCACAGTGACCTGGAAGAATCTCTTTTGGAACGCCAAGTCAGGGACAAGACGCAGGAGCAATACCTCCGGCAGAGAGCCACGACCCAGCTGGCCGCCTTCAAGAGGCTGTACACCAACCTCCCTCTCCACAACCAAACAATCAACACGAGCATCACCCGCTTCCCTGCTCTGGGACCAACGATAAGGTTGGTAAAGCACTGGTTCAACAGCCACAAGCTAGCCGTTCATTTCACACCCGAATTCATCGAGCTCGTCACCCTCCACGTATTTCTGTCACCCTACCCCTGGGACGCCCCCTCCTCCCCAGCCACGGGCTTCAACCGCGTCTTGTTATTTTTGTCCCGCTGGGACTGGCGATCAGAGCCCCTCATCGTCGACTCTGGCAGCGAGCTCACAAACGCTGACCATTTGGCCATCGGAACGAGGCTGGAGGCCTGGAGGAAAATCGACCCGAACATGAACCACACGGTGTTGTTCGTCGCCACGACGCAGGAGCCCACCGGCGTGGCGTGGACTAGTGTTGGTAGCGACCCCAAGCCATCCAAGGTTGTAGCAACGAGGATGACGGCCTTGGCCAAGGCGGCTTGCAAGGTCATGAGGGAGGAGCAGCTCTCTCTTGACCCTAAAAGGTTATTTGTCCCTTCGCTCAGGGAATATGACGTGCTTATTTACCTCAACAATAAGACTTTGAAGTCGGCGATGAGGACGTACGAGCGTATTGATCCTGAGGAGGAGGTAACAGAACAGGGGAGTAAATTCAAGAATTTGGACGTGGGGACGGGGGAGGAGCCGCTGCCGCTGGTGGCGCACCCGGCCGAGGTGCTGCTGGAGCAGTTTAATAAGGTGTATGGGGGCCCGTTGGTGTTTTTCTGGGGTGGGGAGGGGGATGGTGTCGTGGGCGCGATCTGGAACCCGGGGATGGAGAGGAGGGTGCTGAAGGGGGGTATGCTGGCGAGTTATGGGCCGGTGAGGCAAAAGGGCGGGGAGGAGGAGGGGGGAAAGGTCGAGGTGGAGATGAACAGGGAGGCGATGGTGGGGGAGATGGCGAGGTTGGGGGGGGATTTGGTGGAGAGGATTGAGATGAGGTAGATAAACTGTGTTTATAGTAGAAGGGGTAATATGGGTTGGGGTGCATTACTGGAGTTTTTTGGGAAATTCAGAATAAAACTTTTTTACATGTCAAAATCATTGTCCAAGACAGCACAATCATAATCCTTGGTGAAACATCCCCTCTCAGTCGTCTGTGTATTGATACCTTTGTAAACCCATAATATTACCCCTTTCTTTTCTCTTTTTCAACCACTACTACCATATCCCCCGCTTCAACCCCCCTGCACAACAGCCAAAACATCATAAATCTTCTGCCTCGCCGCATAAAACGTCCCCCTCCCCCCCGTCCCCATCGCCCCCCCACCCCCCGGCCCAACCGCAAACGGCAGCGCCACGCTCTCCAGCTCTATCCTCCCCGTGGCGCTCTTCCTCACCGCCACCGTCTCATCAATCAGCAGCGTCCCCTCCCCCCTAAACTCGGCCTTGTGCCCGCCATTCAGCATCGCCCTCCTCAGATCCGCCAGCCTCAAATCCCCCACATGCAGCGGCTGCTGCGACGCCGCCTTCACCGTCGCCGTGGCGGACGAGTTGGCGGGCGCAATATCCAGCATCGGCAACGTGCGCGGTTTGGCATTGTTGACCGCAGTAGTAGTCAACGCCGCCGTGCTCGAGGAAGGCGAGCCAGCCTCTTCTGTCTTTTGGCGCTTGTTGTTTGCGTCGTCCGATGGCGGGTCAGAGGGGACAAACTCCCCCCCGGGGAGGAGGACGCCCGTGATGGTGGCGATGCCCAGCCCGTTGACGTCCTGCCATTTGAGCTTCTTGACCAGGTGGTCTGATAGCTTCATCACCCAGGCGTTGGTGTCCACCGAGGCGTTGACGGCCTCGCCCACTCGGGGGTAAAACACGTCGACTGTTGCCGATTCGTTGGACGAGTTGGCGGCTAGCTGGGCGGATAGCAGCTTTTTGCAGTCGGCCGCGAGGGATTGGGATTCCTGCTCTGTTCCTGCGACCAGGACTAACCGACGGGGTTGGATGAGTGGGATGAGCATATGTAGCGAGCGCTTGTCGTGCAGACCGGAGAAGTCGACAAAGGCGATGCGGAGATTGATGGGGATCTTATGGGTGGTTATCACGAGTTTGGCGGGGCCGAGGATGGGGGCTTCTTCTTCTTCGTCGAGTTCGTCTACTTCTTCGGTTTGGGGGCCATTTCCTTGGCCGCCAGTGGCGCTGGCGTCGTCTGGCTCGTCGGAGTGGGCACGGGTAGGTTGTTGTTGCTGCCGTTTGTTGTTGGCTGTGGCCTTGTTGGCGGCGTTGACGGCGATGAGACTGCGCTTCTTGCCGAGATTATCTTCTTGTTTAGTCTTGGCTGGATCGGTTTCTTGACTATCGGCTACCTCTCGCTCTTCAGCACGGAGGTAGTCTTCTGGTCGGATGAGGTCGCCAAAATCATCGTGTCGTCTTCGTTGGACTACTGCTGGGAACATGGCTTCACGCCCCTTTTTGCCCCTGACTTCGTAGTCATATACACCCCGCTTTTTGATGAGGATGTTGACGCCCAAGTCTTCGTCGTTTAGGACGACCTTCTTTCTGCTGGCTTGTGTGATGTTGGCCGAGAAGTATGCCTTGCCCTGTTGCTCAGTTTCGGACTCCTCGGACTCGCTGGATGTATCAGACAGAGCATCATTGAGATCCGCCCAAGCTTCCAACGTCATTCCGCTACCACCATGTGAAGTGGCTTGCAATTGATGCTGCGTCGCAAGCCATTGTTGGTACACACTGAGATCGTTTCCTTCCAGCGCCTGTTTTGACGCATCGGCAATCTCCAGCTCTCGTCCACCGGCATAGACCTGTTCAAACGTCTCGCCACTGGTGGTTTGCTCTGTTGCCACGCCGTCTTTCCTCTCCTTCCACCACTCCCAGAGAGTCCTAGCGGTCGATGGCTTATTCTCATTCAGTGCTGGCTTCTCGGTAAGGAGAACAAGATTCCTTGCGTCACCCGCAATGGACTTGAGAACCTCCTTCGAGAAGCCCCACTCCAGACTGGAATCAGTAGCCAGAATAACCCGTCCCTTTGGTTCCTGATCCCCCAACGCTTGCTTGAGAACCCACGAAACCTGCCCCTTTCTCTCCAATAGCCGCAGATGCTTAAAGTCGAACGGTCCGGCCACCTTTTGGTCGTGATGATGCCCGCCCCTTTGCCCCCTGCCGTGGCTTTCCTTGCCACCAGCCGCCGCTTCGAACTCCCTCACGATCTTATCGTCCATCCATTCGAACAAACTCCTGGCGTGCTTCAGAGTGCTGCCGATGCTGTGACCGGCCAGATAAAGCTGTGCATTTTTGAATGTTTCGTTGTTGTTGTCCACCTCGTTCCTCCAGGCGTGCTCTAGGAGATAGGAAAGCTCCAGCACTCTGGCACTTGAATCGACTGGGATCAGCACTGTTCCGCATCTCGCAATACAGAGCTTGATCGATTCCAAGAGTTGCTCGTCACGCTTCGCACGAGAGAGGGTGGTATCGGGCGTTCGACTGCTGCACACCAGAGCTGTTGGCTTTCGTAGTTGCTCGATGACCTCGGTGCTACCTCCCCCGCCATGTCCGCCACTTAACCAAGCCGCGCCTGAGAAAACATTCTCCTTGCCTTGATTCCAATCGACGGCATAGACAATCGACTCGAGTCCGTGTTGAATGTGCCAGATAGCTCCGCCAAGTGTTCGTCCCGAGTTGTAAGCTGTGACTGTCAAATTCGTGATGTCTGGGGAGAATGGTGAAGATCGAGGCTGTTGTGGTTGCGAGTATTGTACAGCCTGAATATTAGCAAAATATCGCGTGATCTCCTCGGGGGATGGTGGCTGAAGAAGGAGGTTGGAGTTCAGTGATGGGGCCTGGGATGATGCGTAGGCGACCTCGGCGAGTGAGGACGTTGGTATTGTCGTCGCAGCTAATGGTGTGGAGGCATAGAGATCTTGTGTCAGGGTACGGCCGAGATCAATGACTGGGCGTGTCGCATAGGCGGGGATGGTTGAGAACAAGGGGATGTGTTTGCAGCAGTGCGCATAGGCTCCAACATGGGCGACAGTCGCATGGGTCAGGAGGATGAATGATAGGGTTGGGACTTGTCTAGAACAACCAGTCAGTGTCCATATTTAGTGCGGTGACATCAATGGCGGTATGCTATACTTTTCTAGTTCCCTGAGCTTCTCAACATCAAAGGTCTCGTCCCAGCCGACATCCACCAAGATCTTGACACCCCCATCGAGTTCGAGTAGCGACTGGGATGCTGTGGACTCGGAGAGGGCGCCTTGTAATGGACAGAAGGTAAACATGGCTGAAGTGGTTGGTAGCTGGTGGTGGTCGATTGCTACCGGGGATGGCGCATGTTTTGTCGTCGAGTTTCTTTTCTAGCAAGCAATGAAGAAAGCAAGGCTGAGAGTGCAGCAGAAATGCGCCTGAGACAACCCTGTCAATGGAGAGCCTCTTTGGAGCGCGTCACTGGGAAATGGGACGCGACGGATTGGCAGCAAGGAAAGCTTATCGATATCGGTTAAACAGACTGTGTGTCTGGTAGAGAATAGCTTCCTTTTTTGTTCTATTCTCTTGTCTGATCACTGTCTATTTAGTAGGCAGTTTAAAGCGGTCACCACTGGCAGAATCATACCAGCACTGAGCACTCTCACAAGGATCAATCCAGTCGGCGGAAGCTGCCGAGTGGACAGGTGGAGGTCCAGACGGCCAGGCACCGCCAACCCCTGCTTCACCAGCCGCGGGGCCTGCGACAGCCAAAAAAAGGACAGCTCGACCTTGAAGGCCAAGGTGGGACCCCTCTGTTCTGTCCCGTCATTAAGCATTAAGGACACTTTCTGCATGTCTTTTTTTCTTTGGAGACTTGCATTGCATGGTCTGATTCTGAGTCTTCTTCTTCTTCCTTTGACTATGAAACGAACTATCTATCAGCATTCAACAAATCCCCGGTGACCATCTCGAGTTGTCCAGCTTCTATCCGTATAACCCAAGCTTGCCTCGCCTCGCCTCGCCAGCCAGCTCAAAACACTCGATCGATCGATCCACAATTATCACCCCCCTACTCCGTAGTGCCGGCCCCGTATCAGCAGCAAGCAACTTACAACGGCCAACTACCGAACGAAGCTCGCAACAAGCCAAACACTCGACCTGACGAAACGAGTCGAGTCGAGCGAGTCCCCCTCTTACTACCAATCACACACCACCGTTGAACCGTCGTTTTCCCATCCAGTTCCCGTCCCGAGACTCTGACAACATGGCCGAGTTCGGCATGTACCACGCCCTGGGTCAGGGGGAGAACATCGATCCCAACGATCCCAACCGCCGAACCCAGCCAGCCCCTCCTCAGTTCCAACCACCAGTTGCCCCGAACCCCTACCAGCCTCAGGCCTCTCCATATGGTGCGCCACCACCTCCGGGACAGCAGCAATACTACGGCACCCCTTCGCCAGCTGGTGTCCCACCCCCTCCTCAGGTTCCGGGATATGGAGCTCCCCCAGCAGGAGAGCCTGGTTATTTCCAGGGCCAGCTGTCTCCGGTCGACGATGGCGGTTTGGCCGCCCAGATGGGAGGAATGAGCCTGGGTCCTGATTCGGGTCACGGTGCGGCGAGGAGGAAGAAGAAGGACCGCCACGCCTACCACCAGGTCGAAGCCGTGGGATCATCACAGCCCTTCAATGGCATTCCTCCAGCTGGAACACCTGCCACGGCCTTCCTCAACGCCGAGCCCTCGGCTGCCGGTGCTCGCTATGGTGGCTCTCAGTTCCCAGCCCCGGTGAGCCCGGGCTTCAATCCTGTTCCGGCTTCACCTGCCGAGTTTGCGGCCAGGGGTGGCGGCTTTGGCGACGTTACTGCGTCCACCACCATGGTTTCCAGCGGAGGTCACGATAGAGTTTCTCCTGACGAGATGCCAAGCGTGCCCCTATCCCGGGATTCGGTCCAGCAGTACTTCCTCAGCAACGTCTATCCCACCTTCGAGCGCCTTGTTCCTCCTCCCGCTACCACCTCGTTCGTCGCCTTTGACCAAGGAAACTCATCTCCCAAGTTTGCCCGTCTGAGTTTGACCAATATCCCCGCTACGGCCGAAGGACTGAAGAGCACAGCCCTGCCTCTGGGTCTTGTATTGCAGCCTCTTGCCCCTCTCCAAGCTGGGGAGCTGCCGATTCCCGTCTTGGACTTTGGCGACGCCGGCCCGCCCCGCTGCCACAGATGCCGTGCTTATATCAACCCTTTCATGATGTTCCGTTCCGGCGGCAACAAGTTTGTGTGCAACCTGTGCAACTATGCCAACGACACTCCTCCCGAATACTTCTGTGCCACTAGCCCCCAGGGCGTTCGCGTGGACCGCGACCAGCGCCCAGAGCTTATGCGGGGCACCGTGGAGTTTGTGGTGCCCAAGGAGTACTGGACTAGGGAGCCGGTCGGTCTCCGTTACGTTTTTGTGATTGATGTCACACAAGAGTCTTTCAACAAGGGATACTTGGAGGCCTTTTGCGAGGGTATTCTTCGCGCTCTGTATGCTCCTGAGGATGATGAAGAGAAGGATGAGAATGGGGAGGTGAAGAGGAGGATACCAGCCGGCGCCAAGGTTGGCTTCGTGACGTACGACAAGGAGGTTCACTTTTACAATGTGAGCCCGTCATTGGAGCAGGCTCAGATGATGATTATGCCGGACATTGAGGATCCGTTTGTCCCGCTCAGCGAGGGCTTGTTTGTGGATCCCTACGAGTCCAAGACTGTCATTACGTCTCTTTTGACGAGGCTGCCGCAGATGTTTTCGGATATCAAGAACCCGGAGCCGGCGCTGCTTTCTACTCTGAACGCGGTTGTGGCGGCGTTGGAGAAGACTGGTGGCAAGATTTTCTGCTCGCTGGCTGCGCTGCCTACTTGGGGTCCGGGACGTTTGTTTATGAGGGATGATGGCAAGCATCCTAATGGTGAGCCGGACAAGAAGTTGTTCAGCACGGAGCACCCGGCTTGGAGGAAATTGGCTGAGAAGCTGGTTTCTATTGGTGCTGGTGTTGACTTTTTCATGGCGTCGCCTTCGGGGGGGTATCTTGACATTGCTACTGTTGGTAAGTAATAAATAGCCTTTGGCAGCTATTGAAATGTCCTGCTAATTTTGAACTAGGCTATGTCTCTGCCACCACTGGAGGCGAGACCTTTTTCTACCCCAACTTCATCGCCGGCAGGGACAACACCAAGCTTTCCCTCGAGATCAAGCACGCCGTAACCCGTGAGACGGGCTACCAAGCCCTCATGAAGGTCAGATGCTCCAACGGCCTGCAAGTCTCGGCCTACCACGGCAACTTTATCCAGCACACCTTTGGCGCCGACCTCGAGATCGGTGTGATCGACGCCGACAAAGCCCTGGGCGTCACCTTTGGCTACGACGGCAAGCTCGACTCCAAGCTGGACGCCCACTTCCAGGCCGCTCTTCTGTACACCACCGCCTCTGGCCAGCGCAGAGTCCGCTGCTTGAACGTCATCGCTGGGGTTAGCGAGCAGGCGAGAGATAGCATCAAGTTTATCGACCAGGATGCCGTCTACACTATTCTTGCCAAGGAGGCCTCCACCAAGCTTGCCACTACCAGCAGCAGCTTGAAGGACATCAGGGCTAGTCTGACGGAGAAGACGATTGATGTGTTGGCCATGTATCGCAAGAATTTCTTGGCGCAGGCGCACCCGCCGGGGCAGTTGGTTATGCCCGAGAGGCTGAAGGAGTTTGCGATGTACATGCTGGGGATGATCAAATCCCGCGCGTTCAAGGGCGGGAACGAGACCTCGGACCGGAGGGTGCACGAGATGAGGATGATTAGGTCCATGGGGTGCCTGGAGCTGTCGCTCTACCTGTACCCGAGGATGATTCCCATTCACAACCTCGCCCCCGAAGATGGGTTCCCCGATGCTGCCACGGGACACCTCAAGATGCCGCCTTCTATCCGGACCACCTTTTCGCGGGTGGAACCGGGCGGGGTGTACATTGTGGACAATGGGCAGCAGCTGCTCCTTTGGTTCCACGCGCAGACGAGCCCCAACCTGATTGAGGACTTGTTTGGGCCCGGGCTGGACGAGCTGAAGAAGCTGGACGCGTACACCAGCCAGCTGCCCGTGTTGGAGACGCACCTGAACGCGCAGGTGAGGAACATTTTGGAGTGGCTGAGGGGGATGAGGGGGAGCAAAGGGTTGACGGTGCAGCTGGCGAGGCAGGGGCTGGACGGGGCCGAGTATGAGTTTGCGAGGTTGCTGGTGGAGGACAGGAACAATGAGGCGCAGAGCTATGTGGATTGGTTGGTGGCGGTGCACAGGGGGGTGCAGCTTGAGGTGAGTAAAGGGACGAGGTTGAAGTGATTTATTTTCTTTGGGCAGAAATGTCAGTGATATGACGGGGGTTGTAAAAGGGGGAATACAGAGGCTGACGTGTTGTGTGAATAGTTGACCGGACAGAGGAAGAGGGAGGATAAGGATGGGGAGGGGGGGGTGATGGGTGGGTTTTCGGGGTTGAGGGCTGGGTATTGGTAGGACCATTTGGTGGAGGGAGTGGAGGAGATGACGGGAAGTTGAAAGAGGGGGGTGAGTAAAGGGGAGATGTTGAAAGTAGATACCATAAAAATGAGATTGGTGATGTTTGGTTGTTTTTTTGCTCTAGTTATGAAGATTGGGAGAGGTGTAGTTGTTGTTTTTTTGATGATGAGTAAGTTACTAGTAGGCTGTGCAACAGCCTAGGTAAGAGGGTTTCTTATTACAAACCATGATTTTACGGCGGGACGAGTAGGCGGGGGTTGGGTGGGCAAGGTAGAGGGTGACTAAACTGAACCCAGGGATTGAGTGGAGTGGACTGGACTACAACTGGTTGCACGAGGCTACTAAAAGGTATGGGCTTTGTTGGAGGTTAGGTGAGTTTAAGGTGGGAGTAAAGCTACAAGGTTGAGGGAGTTGGGGTGTGGTTGTTTAATGTAGGTGTATATTATGGCTGGACGGCTGGGGGATGAGCTAGAGGTGTGAACTGTGTTTGTAGTGTATTAGTTGAGGTTGGGGTTTGATGAGGTGAAATGGTGGTTGGGTGGGGGTTATTTGGTTGATGGTGGTTGAGCTGTTTATCTCTACGGTGGTGATGTGGTAAAGGGGGAATGTGTTAATGTGGTAATGTGGTAATGTGGTAAAGGAATCACAGCTGCTCTCAAACTCATTCCACTTTGATGGGACGAAGAGTGTTGATTGAGTGGGTTGGTGACCTAGGGTGAAAAGACTTGGTTGAGTTGTGAGTTGGTGAGTGAGTGAGAGAGTGAGAACCCGGCACCGGTGAACGATATCACCAACACCAACCCCCCCCCCCTTCCTCTCGGCTCTTCGGCTTCTCTTTCGGCACACTCGGCTCGGCTTCTTGGAGTAGGTAGGTAGGTGGGGGGGTGGTTGGGGTGGAAGTTGGCAGGAGCCGAAACTCTTTCATCATCTTCCCCTTCTTTTCTTCTTGCACTGATGTCTTGTCCCTGTCTCATTGGTGGGGAGCATGAAGAAAACGGGCTAGCAAGCTAGTCGGACGCAGAGAACAGCACAGAGGTACATACATACATATATGAGATGTGAGAGATCAGATAGGTATCTAGGTACGTAGCTTGCCGATGCTGCAGGTGGGGGAGTTTTGTAACTGCAGTAGCGCTGTGTGGTGGTTGGGTAGGTAGAGGGAGGGAAAGTTGCTTTTTTAATGATGGAATTTCCTGAGGATGTGTTTAGGTGGAAGAGGGTGATCACGTGGGCGGATGGGGGTGGTTCCCGTTTAGGGGGTGGAATAGGGGTTGTTAGGAAAACAACCCGGGAAGGTAAAGAGGGGGCTGGGTATGGGGCAATGTGGAAGGTGTTGTTTTCTTTTTCTTTTGGCATTTCCTGATGTTAAAATCTCATGTTTTCTTTTCTATGCAAGGCGTTTTTGGGCAGGTTGTTAGCTTCCACTCAGGCAGCTATACAGATTAGGTGTTCCAGCTGCCATTGTTGAAGTGTCTGAGGAGAACGACGAGAAAAGAAAACAAAGAGCAAAAGCCATCTCTTCGTAGCTGCCTTCCTTGTTTACGATCTGTGGCACTCGATCTCAGACATCCCAACACGCAGCAACCCATGGTTTTATACAGGGCGGTACCGAGGAAAAGACTTGTTACTTTTCTCGATTACACTTACACAGCACGCGGCTATCGACTCAAGTTGTAGTGTAACGTGGTACAGACGTGATCATTCTTGTGGGACCTGTCTCGAACGTGGCTTTTGGGGAAGTGTGTCCTAGTTTCCTGGTTCAGTGAATTTGTGGAGGCGAGAAAGGACCCTGAGAGTAGACGTAGGTGTGTCAATACTTCTCGAAAAACGTGCCATTCTTTTCTCGTACGAGAATGACGCATGTGTGTAGCTTGAACGAGCGCGTTTCAAAAGCCGGGCAGACAAATGATAGAAGAGGACTCGTAAAGGGTGAATCCCGGGGATACGCCGGTGCCCGAAGAGGAGGGCTGGATGCTGGGTAGGTAGGTACCTATATGGAAATGACATAGCTTCGGTGGGGGGAGTAGAACGGAGATGTGTGTGTGTGTGTGTGGGAGGGAAGATAAGGTAGGTAGGTTATGGTACGGAAGCGGATATGTGCATTCTTCTCTCGAGATGCCTTGCTTGAAGCGCTAGCGTATATGCAATGCACCTCTCCTTGTACAGCTAAAGCCAAGCCCACCTCTCATGCAGTCGACATGTACCATGTACGCCCACAAAGCAAACATGACAGCCTCCCTGCTTCACACCGCCATCTCCTATTCGCCCGGGCTTTTGCCTGTCGAACCATGTCCCCCCTCCGCAAGAACTTCGATATCACATGCGCACGGGGCAGGGGGTGTTTGTGTGGTGGTAACTTGCTGTTGAATGATATCAGCGTATGTATGCCACAGGAGAAACCTATATGCAGACCTATCCCAAACCAGGAGGGTCGGTGAGCGTCCACAAGCATGTATGTATGTAGTCGTGCGTTTGCCACCATGGCCCTTTGGAGGAAATCTCGCGCATTCTTGCCCGGTTTTCCTCTGACACCAATCGTCAGCCGGTAGCAATGGTGGGGTGCGTTCGTATGACTGCCTCTTCCTGTACCATGGTACTGCTATTGCCGTCAATGATCGGCCCGCGACCCAGGGTCCAGGCTCCCGGGGCTCTTGTCAGCCTGGCGGCAAAGCAGGATTTTCTGATGGACACAGCATAAGCAAGGGAGGACCGAAATGGCAGCTTGTATGTATAACGTATTATTGTATCCCCGAGAACACACGGTATTAGGATAATGATGAGTAAATGGGACCAACCCCACCCATGGCCAACGCCCTACAGCCAAGCTGCCAATCCAGCGTGCTGTGATGTGTGATAGATCAAAACCGGAAGAAGAGAAATATGTAAAGAGAACCAAACAGCAGACCACAACGGAGTTTTTGTTACATACTCCTACAAATGCTGGCATAATCCGCAAATGATTTTGGACCAACCCAACTCCAGACGCCCGTTTGACTGTATAGTAGGAAAAGCCTAGACAAGGAGATTGTCTAGTCCGTATCTCGCATCCGGCCTCGCGATTACTCTCTGAATCTCGGCATTGTCGAATACTTGGTTGAATATCTGAAAGTCGGTGGGGCAGTTGCTGTTGGATGAACTGGAGCCGCCCTTGGTCTTCTTGCTGGACGAACCTCCTTTAGCCTTCTTGGCAATCTCGTCGAGGATGAGCTGCATGGTGCTCTGGGCGGGATCTTCAAAAACAAACATGACGCATCGGATACGGCCTCGGAGGTCGGGGTCGTAGAGGAACACTTCCCGCCAGAGCTCGGCCAACTCTTGTGGTGGGTTCCGGTAGCCGTTTCCCAGTCCAAAGTCTCCAATGACGACGGTATCATAGCGGTAATACGCGCAGATTCGGAGGGCTCCCCGGAGCTTGTCCCTGACCATCTCCCGCTCGTCGGCAAACGAGTATTTTGTGCCGTTCTGCGTCAGTTTGGGCCACCGCGGTGGTGGAACCGACACAACCGGGAGAGATCGCCATTGCTCCAGCGGGAGCTTCTCGTACTTGTCGTGAGGTCCTCGAAAGACGACTGTGGTCTGCATTAGCCACCAGCCGCAGTCAAGTAACAGGCCAAAAAAAAAAAAAAAAAAAAAAAAAACACTAACCAACATCCTGAGACATGATCCCGGCACAGATGGGGATGGGATAATGGTCGTTGAGGTCAGAACCCTGTCCTGGGGTAGCCAAGGCCGCAGCAAGGGTGCTTCGACGGCAGAGGCGTTCCTCGTAGCCAACTGCCCCGGTCTCCCAGTCGCCGCCGGGGCGCCTGTCGTTTGCCGCGCAAATGAAAGGGATAGAAGTCCCCGATTGGATCTGCCAGTTGATCGTCATGTCAACCGGGTCCCCGGTGGACACGTCTAAGTTCGGGTTAGCATGCTGTATGACATGGCGGCCGGCAGTGGAGCGTGGTGCTTACAGAAGACGGGGGGTGTCACACTAGGGGGCCTGTCTTCGAACTGGATATCTACCAGAGGCTGACGGCAGATGTAGGAGCAGGTCTGCCATCTGTTTGCGTATTCGTGTTTGATCAAGGGTGTGTAGTACTTCTTCGTTTCCGACGCAACCTCGGAGGGCTTGGGCTTGGAGGATTTGGAGCTTGAAGAAGGCATTGTGTATGTATGTGTGTGTGTGTGAGTGTGTGTGTGTGTGTGGGTGTGGGTGTGTGTTGTCCTCGAGTGTTTGCTGTGACAAAGAAGGCAGTCCTAGAATATCGACTGAGTATAGTCCCGGCAGAAACGGCACGATATGACCAGGCCAAGGCCGAGTTTGACTTCAGACGGCTGCTTGTGATTGCTGCTGACGGACAAATTGAAAGTAGACATGAGCTGGGAGGGATCCAGCTGCTTTATATGTGGCAATGACAGCAGCAAATCCGAGATGTCCAAAGCCCACAAGTCGACAGCGGCCTGGGATGGCAACCTTGTTGCTTTGGGCGAGTCCATGTGTCCATGTTGCAGCAGAACCCTCCTTTCCCCGTGTAACTCGACGGTTTGAAACATGCAAAAAAGCAAAGAAAGAGCCCAAAACACTTGTTTCGTCAGCGAGCATCTCTAGTTCACAGAGAGCGCCGACACACCGCAAGAGCTCCCGGGTTGACGGAAAGCCGGGACCTGGTGACGGGGGGACAAGAGCCAAGCTGTAAAGCCATGGACCTCAGGCCGACGCAAGCTGCCGAGACTCATGGAATTGCAAGTGTCTGCCGTGTCGCATCGAGTGCGCCATCTTTGAGTCTGAGTCAATCTGGTATTCCAGCGCCTCTTGGGAACCAAATGGTAGCATACATAGCTCCTCGAGTCCGAAGTGAACCCCGGACAGCTGCTGAAACCAATAGACCAGCAGTTGCGGTGAAGGCCAATGAAGGCCAATGAAGGCCAATGAAGGCCAATGAAGGCCAAGACATTGGATGTCCAGGTAGGTCTTCCTCTTTCGATCGAATGAGACGGCAATTCCTCCAGGATCTCTGAGCAATACAGGATCGACACCCGGGCCGTGGGGGAACCTAAAGAGAAAAAAGATGCGAAAGAGCTGCATGTCTGACACTTCATGACGGACTATTGCCTATTGCCTCGCGGGTGAGGTGTGGAGGGGGGGGGGGGGGTTATTGTCGGGAGCGGGGCAGGTGATCGCCATGGTGTAGGGTGGTCGAAGACGCAGCGGAGGTTTCCAGAACGAGAGAGGGTTGGTCCCGTCCAGTGCGAGGATGAGCGTATTTCAGATGTAGTGGAGTGCCAGTGTAGAAAGGTTGCATGAGGCTTCACTCTTTTCAGGTCTGATGCCATAATTAGTGGTTGGATGGCACGCTGTCAGTGACGGCAGCCGCTAACCAATCACGACCAAGAACCGTCTCGAGAACGGCAGGAGAAGCTTCGGATCAAAGATGGGACGGCCGCGCGGGTACCTAGCTGCCCCCACTCTCAACTCCAACTCCCCACTTCTCAGAATAATTAGACCCACTCATTCCATGTAGAAAAAATGCCAAGACTACAGAACCACTCACCCACACACTCACTCACTCACTCAACTCACTCACTCAACTCACTCACTCGCTCACTCACTCAAAGCTTGTACATACATACTGTAGGGCTACGAGGAGGTGTGTGGACGACAGACGGGATGCACCTCGCTTGATCTGGAATTTCTGTTACTTTGTTACCCTCTACACAATGCGGCCCTCCGTCCTGGGGTCTGCCATGCGGCCATCAGCAAATCCCCTTGTCTCGCGTATCTCACTGTTCTCGCGCCCGAGTCACAGTTCCCGTCGTTGTCTATCACACCAAGCAACACCAGCACCAGCACCGACACCAACACCGGCACCAACACCGGCACAACCAAGCCGTCCCATCTCTCAGCTCCTCAAGTGGAAACCTGAGCAAAACGTCGACCATGTGGTCGTTCACGGCTATGTCCGGTCCGTTCGTGGTCTGAAGGCCTGGCGCTTTGTCTCGCTCGGGGACGGTTCCTCACTGGATCCTCTGCAGGCCGTTATCGAGTCCGGTCTGGCTGAAGGGTGGGAGCAATCATTCCGATACCTCTGTCTCGGCTGTTCATCTTGCTAATTCCGACATCTGTAGCCTGACTGTCGGCGCGGCCGTCCGACTCACCGGCTCCTGGGTTGCTTCTCCTGGCCATGCACAAAGCCACGAGTTGCAAGTCAGGGAGGTGAAGGTCTTGGGTCCTTCAGATGCCAAGGTATGTGGCTTCCGTGCCATCCCTCCACCGTCATTTTTTTGACAGTTGGCCCTCCAGACATTCCCCATTCAAAAGAAATATCAGACACCCGAGTACCTTCGTACTATACCGCACTTGCGGCCGAGAACACCGCTCAATGCTCTCTTGCTGAGATTGCGGTCCGAAGCCGTAACTTCCTTGACTCAGTTCTTTGCTCGTCAGGACTTTGTACAGACACACCCGCCCATCATCACATCGTCCGATTGTGAAGGGGCGGGCGAGGTCTTTACTCTAAACCCGGCCAGTGACCCGGCCGAGCAACCTGACAAGGAACCTGCCGCCGATCCACAAGAGTCTTTCTTTCGCTCCAAGAAGTACCTCACAGTATCGACCCAACTTCATCTAGAGGCCCTTGCCCAGTCAGTCGGCAATGTCTGGACCCTGTCCCCTGTATTCCGCGCCGAGCAGAGCGACACGTCAAGGCATCTCAGCGAATTCTACATGCTCGAGGCAGAGATGAGCTTTGTTGACGACATGAACTCTGTCATGGACCTCGCTGAGAACATGCTACGTCAACTCGGCACCGATCTATACCAGTCAGACACGGTCAAATCCCTCCTTACACGGACACCACATTTCGGCCAGGATTTGGCTCCAGCGGAGGAGGTTGCTCGTCGTTGGGAGGGCTTGATGCAGCCAGACTGGCCCCGTATCACATACACGGAAGCTATTGACATCTTGAAGCAGCATGAAGACAAGTTCGAGCAGAAACCCGTCTGGGGCGCCGGGTTGCAGTCGGAGCACGAGAAGTTCATTGCTTCGACGGTTGGCAAGGACCGCCCGGTCTTCGTCACCAACTACCCCCGTGACATCAAGGCCTTCTACATGCGCCCGACCCAAGAGTCCGGCTCCCAGGATTCTTCTAGAGTCACGGTCGACTGTTTCGACCTTCTTGTCCCCGAACTCTGTGAGATTGCGGGTGGGTCGATGCGTGAGCACCAGTTGGAACCTCTGTTGGACATCATGACGCGTCAAGGGATCATCAAGTCTCCGTCAGAAACTGCATCCGAGAACGATTCTGGAAACGGTCTTCAGTGGTATGCCGACCTGCGCCGATGGGGATGCCCTCCGCACGGTGGCTTTGGTTTGGGCTTCGATCGGCTGCTGAGCTATCTGTCGGGGGTTCAAACGGTGCGAGACATTGTCTCATTCCCACGCTGGTATGGGCGATGCGACTGTTAAAAGCATGGCATTAAAGGATCGGAATGTCTCTCACTCTCATCTTTGGTGGCGCTCACTGTGCACTCTGTGCTACCACTTGGCCGCCACAGCCTGCCTGTCTCCCCTGGCACGTTATGTGAAGAGAACACCGCGTTGTGACACCACGGACCATATCGCCGTCATTCCTCACGGTGGCCCAATCCCATCCAGGCCCCTCATCGCGCGATGTTGGTTCCCCTGGCAATACCGATGAGATCCGCCCGAAGGTGCACATCACGCGAGGGACATCGGCCTTCTGTCAGATTTGACACGGCTACTCAACAATGGAATCTATCCGTGTGCGACGTTACCAGCTTTACGGCCTTAGATGATGTTGGAAGCAGCGAACCGCTCCTCTCCCCTGGGTCCAGCCCGCGCGACCGGTTGCGTGCATACAAAAACTCGAGATCAGTTGATCTGCGGCCGGCCCTCAAGAAACCTCAGAGATACCCAGCTCAATCCAAGTTTTGAATAACCACCTTTCTCCCCACCTTCCTCCCCAAGCTCAAGACATTTTGCTACAGGGTACATACATTGTCGATTTGTCTGCTAACCGGTGAGCAGCTGCCGCTTTGCGTGTTGCTTGTCTCGGGCTCCCAAAGAAGCGGTCAACGCGGGCTTGCTCGTTCTGTTGAGCTATGTTTTATATGTGTGTCGGTGAGATCACCATGTAGACATGTGGTTTCAGACGACGGAGTTTTATTTCCTGCCCTTTTCTTCATTTATTTTGAGTGCTTGATGTTTATGGATGTCTATCCTGACCGACGCCTCGTTTTGCCTGGCAAGGACAAGTGTCTTGGACCCTGATATCCTTTTTTGGAGCTCAGTGATGCTCGGCCGTAGTACTGTTGGGAACTTTTGAGGTCTTGTGGTGATAGGATGAGATGCCCGCGTGGACGCCGGTTGTCTTGTATACGGATATGACAAGGTGCAAGTGGCTCGCGAAGACTACTTGCAAACATGGCGTCTACTTGTTCACAGCATTCCATCTTCTTACATGATGTGAAGTTGTAGAGCCATCTGTGCCATGCCTTGAAGACGCGTCATACAGGCATAGCGACACACAGCATCAACTAGAGCAGATGCTATCAAGCGAGTGCGTACCTTACATTGGCAAGCTCGTGAGACAGTCCACTATCGTAGTCAGCCACTACATAGCCAGCCTCAGTCTCACATCTTGAGATGTTATGTCAGAGCTCTACTAGACACCTCTCATCACACATTCGCAGCAAGCTTTTGACTTGAAACACCTGAACCTTTCTGGACTTCTTCCTACAGACGTTTCTCCACACAGATTTCCCCTGGTAGACCTTTCTTCACAGACCTCCTCCCAACAGACTTTCTCCTTAGAGGCCTCTCCTTACAGACCTCTCCTTACAGACCTCTCCTTACAGACCTCTCCTTACAGACCTCTCCTTACAGACCTCTCCTTACAGACCTCTCCTTACAGACCTCTCTTCTTACTAGGCAGTGTCTTTCTAGCAAATGTCACAAAACCTCTGTCACACACCACACATCCTCATACTGGCTCGTGACTATGGCTTGATCAGAAAGATTCTCCGAGTGGTCCAAGAGCAGCCATCACACTGCTCCAAAGCAAACCCCCTGTGATAGCTTATCAAAAGTCACAAGTGAACCAAGCTGGCCCCCACCACAGTGATGCACCGTATCTACCTAAGGTAGGTATGATCGATCATAGTAAAGAACCAACCCCAGCTTGGTACTCCAGTGGCAGTGGGTTAAGTAGGTAGGTAGGTATATTCACACAGAATCAGAGTCGCCACTCCCTATTCGCCGCGTCTACCAGGTCTGTCCATGGATTTCCTGCCCTTCTCAGCACTTTCATGTTATTTTCCTACCGTTTTGATCCTTTTTTTAAAAGGGAAAAAAAGAAAAGAAGGTCAATCACTTTGCCTTTTCCATCTCAGCGTTTACGCGGGGTTAGGTTAGGTAACCCTTTGCTTTCAGTTGGGATATATAGACACGGCAGCCATCATCATCATCATCATCCCCACTTGGCTGTTTTTCCGCCCCCAAAGTTCCCATCAGTCCGATCAAGGTGAATTATTTGCTCATTGCAGAGTGGGATGCCCCACGGAACGGGGAGATGCTAGGGGGCAGTTCCAGAGCAGTGTTGCCGAGGTTTCTTTTTACATGGCTCGTATAGATGGACCATTGAGAGAGAGAGAGAGAGAGTTTATGGGGGTTGGTGGATGATGGGGTCTACGGAGAAGGGGGCTGCCGGGTCAGGGGGGTAATTTTGTTGCCGTGTTTGTCTACTTTGATACTTGACGAGGACATTGATGTGGTAGGTTGGGTTATGGGATGAGTCGATGATGGGTGTGTGGTTTGGGGGGGGAGGGGATGTGTGGTGTTCACCGAAACGCCCCCTGGTTTCTCAACTAGGGGATGTCTTGGACAGTCACAAAAAGAAAAAAAAGAAAAAAAGAAAAAGAGAAAATGTCAAGTGAGCGAATACTTTGGTCAATGTAGCCTCGCAAGACAGCAGGCTCTATAGACACTATAAGATTTTACACATCTCAATAGTATGCCTAGGTATCCAGGTAGGTGGTAGGAGTGAAACCGACCCCAAGCCCCTTGTCTCTTCTTTTTCATCGTCAAGTGCCGTGGTCCAAGATATTACAGCACAAATCAATCAACATCCACAGGCCTCGGAGTCATCATCCACCATCCCCCCCCCCCCCCCCATGCCAAGCTCGGACCTGACCTCCAAATTCTCGATCTGCGTCAATTTAACCTTTTCTGCGTGGCGTTCTCGGCTGGCTGGCTGGCTGGCTGGCTGGCACACAACGGGATGGCTATTCTACCCCTTGCCTCTCCCTTTACGCGAGATGCTTGGCTCGGTCTTTATTCCATCTTGGCTTTTTCTTTGTCTGAGGTATTTTACCGGTTAGATGTTATTTACCCCCAGCCCTTGTACAGACTGATGGAACGATTCTTGGAAGCCTTGGCTTTGTATAGTCATCGGGTGAGTTCATAGGGCTTTTATATTGTGAGCACTGGTGGTCGGTGGCTTGGTGTAGCTTGGCTCAGGAGATGTTTGCGGTTTTGGGAATGTGGCAAGAGGTGTCAAGGAACTTGGCCTTTTTCAATCGCGGGTGGGTTGATATTGGATTGAGGGGTGATTGGTAGAGGGGAGGGAGGGCGGTTTGGTTGGGTTAGGGCGGTGACAAGTGTGAGGGTGTTGGTTGGTGGGTTGTTGATGCTTACGGAGGAGAGAGGATGTCTATACCTACCTATGAGGAAGGAGAAGAGAGTGTTATCTAGGCATCCTTCTCGTGTTGTCTATCAATACGTGTGCCTAGCCACCTTTGAGAACTGAGATGGTATCTGGTTGGTTAGCAGCTGCCTAGTTGGCCACGTGTATATCTATCTACCTATCTTGAAGGGTAGGTACCTAGATTCCACATTACGGTCCCAATGGAAGCCTTGGTGTCCAGATATGCCCAGAATAGGTACTTGCTTTTCAGCACTCTTCTCTGTATGATGCCCTTCACAAATGCAATGAACCGTAAATTGAGTCGTCTACCTAGGAATGACATACATGCAGCCATCACCTTCAGTCATTCCCCGAGAAAAAACGCAGGAGAACTCAATGGACACTATACTCCCCTTTATTTCCGCCTAGGCAACCAACCCATCTCTGAGATCGTTGTCTAATAACCTACCCACCACTTACCGTGATCAAGTGCCGAGCAGCAGCTTCCTTCTCACCTCAACAGTTTGTTGTTATCGCAGACCATTCCATGGTGTCTACGTGCTTCTTCTGCCAGCACCGTCGATCGATCACCATCTGCGGACATTATATAAACTCCGAAAAGCGACGTTGTATCCCTCCCAGACGCCGACCACTACCACTACCAATATCAACAACCCATCACCTACCTCTTCCACGTTGTTCCCCCGAGCACAAGTGGCAATAATACCACACACTAACCCCCCCCCCCCCCCCATAGTCTCCTCTGAGTGCCGATCAGATCGCTGCCGACTCAGTCTGAATCCTTCCATGCCTGATATAAAACTCTCTCCAACCTCCCGACGCCGGCAGATGTCTTGGCCCTTTCATGTGTTACTGTGTCCGCCATTCTCAACATCCACCCCCCCTTACCGATCTTATTCCCACGGTAAATCCCCAACTACATCATACCGGCTGTCAGCGCGGGGAATGGAGGGGCGGGAAAGGGGGGACCTAAAGAAAAAGGCGGATAGATAGATGATCGAGATGATCATCAACGGGACAACTTCCCGTCAATACAACCAACCAACCAAACCTGTATGGTGCGGCAAAAAGTTTGATCAAGCAGGGCAGGTTGGGTTTGGGTTCACCCTCGTTCCGTGTCCGTGTCCCTTCGGTGCATATTATCAGAGGCGATGTGACTCTCCCTCTTTGCATGAAAAGATCTTTGCCGATTGATCACTAGGTAGTGTATGCCCCGATCAACTCTCACTCAACTCGAGTGGGTCGGGCAGTCGCTGAAAGGGAAGGCAAAAATTTCGAAACTCTTTTTTTCTTTCTTCGACTTCCCGCTCCGGGAGTGTATGTTGATCATGCAGCCACACCTTCTTTTGACGCTTCCAAACTAAAAGTCGATCCACGGGCACCAACCTTGCCCTGAGATACCTAGAAACCCAAAGTAGGTACCCCGGGTGTTTTAGCATCTGGTTTCTTTTCACGCACCTACTTGTACATTTCATGATGCCTACCTACCTTAAGGTACCTACCCTGGGTGAGGTGTACGCCATCAAAGCCTTGCTCGTGCAGTGTAAACGTAAAAACCCCAAACAGCCAAGTCGGGACAAGTCAAAACCAACACCTCTTTCTCTCTCTCTCTCTCTCTTCATGCAAAATCAATCACCAGAGCGTTCGTGGTCATGGAACCTTTCCTGTGAAGAGAACTCACATCGTCATGACACGTATCCCCCCCCCTTCCCCCCTCCCCCTCTACCCTCTCTACCACCTTCCCCATTCCTAACCTCACGGCACTCAAGCCTTTTTTTCTTTCTCTTTCCGCCCGCCCGCCCCTTCTACCGACATGCCTCCCTCCCGCTGTAACCATAGACGGCCTACATACCTCCCTACCTACATCATCGTAAAAAAAAAAAGAAAGAAAAGGGTGATACCCGGCCAAAGTTCGGCCTTTGGTCAAGAGACAGTATAGCATGATGTATGCAAAGAAAAAGAGAGAAAGACGGTCACTTGTTCCCCCCCCCGCTTTAAACCCCTTTTTACAAATCATCATGGGAGAGCAGAGGGGGGGGGGGGGGGCGTCTGGTCTCGGTAGTTGCAGCACGCACACAAGTTCGGAGTTATGGGACAATACGAAAAGTGAAGATCATTACCTCTTATAGAGAGAAGAGGGGTGGGGAGACACCCTGCCCACAAATTAATCGAGACACTAGCCAGTACTTACACAGATACGTTGATATTGAGATGCGGTTTTCTCAACCACTACTCGGCCAAACTCTTTCAAATTTTGAACACTAAGGCTGTTGGTGGTGTATAGGCGACTGTTATTTTTGGTAGAATTTTAAAGCGTCTTTTGCGCGAAAATGATGTGTACGAAAAGCTGTCGATTGTATATGTCTCAGTTTTTTTTGTGGCCAGGGTGGGAGAGCAACGTTTTCTTAGACAGGAAAACATCATGAATTACCTTACCTTGTTGACAAGACATTTTGGTTGGCGGCCCCCGGCGGGTTTGATCCGCTCGGCGTTTTCTTTTTTCTTCTTTTTCCCCCCCCCCGCAGTAGTGATTCATGTGTGTTGACATGTTGTTGGCATATGTAATGCCTGGGCTGATGTATTTCTCTCCTTGGCCCCAAGACATCTTTGGTTTGTTTTGTCTCTTGGTCTCAAAACTGGAGAGAGGGGGGAAAATCTTTGGGCAATATCTCCGGGAATAGAGTACGTAAAGTCACACCATCCTCCCCCCCTTGGCGTCATACCTAAACTTGACACCCCTATATCAGAGCCTTCCTCGCCATGTTGCAAGCCGTGTACAGTACAGTACCTTTTGTCGAACCAAAACAGGTTGTGCACGGCATACTCCGTCTCTGTAATCTGTACGCCATGTGTTTGATAAATAATAAGCAGCAGCCGCCTGCTACACTAAAAGAAGCCGACGGTGATCAGCGCCCTTCCCCTCCCCCCCCCCCCCCACACGACCCAATCTTGATGTGACAGAGCAAGGGGGAGGGGGCATTAAAAAAGAAAGAGGTTTGTGTCGCACAAAGTTTGGAGGAGTGGATAAGTGCTCTTCTTTGGTTGGTGATTGGGACCTGATCCGATTTTGCCGATTGAACCAATCCATCGTTACCTTACGGCATACGGCATACGGCTTTTCCTTTTGGTAACGTCGTGCAACAGCCGTGCGCGATACGCCGCTAGATACGCTAGCACAGAGAGAGAGAGAGAGAGGCATGCTGTGAGTGACAGCGGATTTGTGTCCCCCTTGAGCCCTTGAGACGACGTCCCTGACTCGGGGGTTTGGGCGGCCGGGGGGGGGGGGGGGGCAACCGTTACCTTGAAAACCTACCGGCCGAAAGGTCCGACGGGGAAAATCAAGTTGTGAACTCGTGCGTGACAGTTACCTGCTTTGGTGTTCACTTGTTGCCCGTAGGACGCGCGTAGGTCGTTTAACACCAGCAGCATCATAAAATAAATGCCCTTCACAAATGGGAGGGGGAACGCAAGATCGGACTTGACATCCCGCATTCCAGAATATCGCATTGTGTTGCATGAGAGGCGTTGATTTGTGCAGTAAGCAACTCATCTCGGGGTAGGCTTGCGAAAGTGAGGCTGGCCATGATGAGTCCGAGAAAAGAAAGAAAAAGTGACAAGGAGAATTTGTCCTGATCAAGAAGCTGAAAGGTGGTCATCGTGAGCGCTGTCCCCAACCTGGAATTCCAACGCTCGTGTAACGTCGGTGAGTGGAAAGAAAAACCCTGGTCGAATTAAGCTTAAGCAATGCTAGAGCCTCGTGGGGAATCGGTTTCGGTGATAGTGCTCCAGAGAAGAGCTGTCCCCGCCAAGATGGTTTCGGGGTGGTCTTGGAACCCGAGTTGCGCATGGTAGAAGTTGGTCCGCTAGCTGGGTGAGCAACGTGCATTGGACGCCCGCATTGCGCCTCATCGCCGAGCGAGCTCTTTCCAGTTCCTCGTAAAACAAACACTGGTCTGTTTGCCCAATGTGCTCTTCTTCCACGACGGCAGTGTGCGTCCACGCGAGCAGCCGCAAGCCTGGTGTGGTGCGCGTCGTTACTAGGTAGTTACTGGCATAGCACCTACACGGACGGCAGGGCACGTCGTCGGGCGTAATCAGCCAGATGACCAACAGATACAGGTCCGCCCGCGGTCGCATGGTAATCCGTCCCAGCCGCCCGAGTCCGACTGTGACCTTCCTCGGTGGCTTTCTGGCAATTCGGACAGATAAGGTAACTCGTTTTTTTGGAGCGTGGTTGGTGTGTGTGTGTGTGTATGTAGTAAGCTCAGCCAATTTCTTGGCTTTCGGTGACATGACTGAAAACCAACATGGCCACGGCAAGGCTCGCACTCGGGGCTCGGTCTCGGCACCTCACATTCCCAAAGGGTTGATCATCTGTAACCATTGTCCCTCGAGTCGGGGTGTGATCCGCTGCAGGGCTCCTCCGCTTTACGTCCGAGAAGCACGTCCTCCCAATCCATCGAGATATTCCTTTTGTTGGCGCCCAACTTTGTGCCACAGTGGCTCGCAACAAGAGACGTGTTTCTGTGTGTGTCTGGATGAATCGACATTGGCGGGGAAGAGGAGGGCCGTTCCGGGGAGTGTGTATTTTTGGCGTCGCTTTTGGTGCGTTATTAACCTTAAACAGACGACATGTTCCCCTCCATTGCATGCGAGGCTGACGGAGGCCGCCGCAAAGCTTGGTATGCGTATCGGCCACTGTATGTAAATTACATGGATTACATACCGTGGATGAATAAGCGGCCTGCCGCCATTGGAATAACACGTGTGATACTCCGTAGTTATTGACGCTTAAAATCATGCTTAACCAACAAGAGGCTTGGCGATGATTAGTCGTATCTCCTGATTAATCATTAATGTAGGGAAAAAGAGAACAGCGGATAGATCGGCCTGCATTTCTATCTACCTGTATACTGTATACTACCAGTCACACCTTCCCTTCAGCGCAATGCTCTGCCAGTGCCACCACCCGCTACCATCAACAACTGCCACTGCCAAGTTTCCAAATGCCACTTTCTCTTTTCTTGGAGCTGCCAATCACCACAGCACTTTGCTGTATGAATTTCAATCTGCCTTGGCTCACCTTGGCCGCCGACAACCTGTCCTTTCTTTCTGCACGGAAAACCGGCCTCCTTTGCGGTGCCCCTCAGCTTATCTCCAACGCCAAAAGTCCGTCCCCTGGACTCGATCGACACTGACACGACGGGTAGCAGTTACACACACTCAACCTTGACGCCCACCAACAGAACCAACAACGCAACAAGCAAAGGCCCCGATGTGATGGCCGACCTTGTTGGGCTTGCCAAGCTGCGAGGATCTTTCCGAGGGCGACGCCTTACTGGGCCAAATATCACGACTGCCACACTGGTCGCTCACTCACCTTTCCGAGAGGCGAGAGGCACAGCTTCAACCTTAACCATGTTTTCCCATTTCCAACAGCCGCATCTGTTGTTGCTATTGTTGCACAAGAACACACAAGGTCCCTGCGCCATAACCATTCGCTTTCTGATCCAGCCTCCGGCACACACACAACAGCCGTGGTGGCTGGCATGACGAGAGATCAAAAGGTATCCATCTGACTTCACCTCAGCCTTCCCCTTTCACCGCCGTCCATGTCAACAGGCAGCGAAAATATGTAAAAAGAAGTGGTCGTCGTCGTCATTGACGAGTTGTCGGTTTCGCTTCCGGCAACCATCTTCCGCCGTTGCCTACCCCAGGATAAGCATGGATCGCGGCGGGCGGGAGCAGTGACGAATTCCGATCTTGGGTTCGCATCTTCGGAACGCGAATACGATTCACTTGGTACGCTAGTGGATAAAGGATCTGACTAAGGGGCGCCCAACTGCAGACACCCTGCCCACAGGGCAAACAACTGCCCACGACGTTGCTTCTTCTTCAGCAGCGGCGGTTGAACAGGTTGCAGAACAGACGACGGGAGCACGCCGCACACAGGCTTCACCACCTCGTCGAGGCTCATTATGTGGTTACAGAGAGTGACTGTCCAAATTATTCGATGCAGTCAGTGTACTACACTACTCCGTACCGCACCCCACAGGGTACTGGTACTCCGTGTGTAGTGTATGTAGTGTACCTCGCGGCAAGCCACACTCCAAGTTTAAAGTGTTGCCCAGAAACGGCCAAGGCCATCACGGCACATCCCAAGACAAATGGGACAAATGGTGACAGGGATGTCTCCTCGTGTGGGGGCACTCGTGTTTGTAATCAAAGTCCACAGCTTTTCCAGAAGGCCTTCACACCCGTTCGAAAACGTTTATCCGTACGCATGTCCTAAGCGAAGCTTGCCGTGCAGCGTGCTGTCGGACATGTCAACAGCGATGGGTCAAGGAGGGGATGACACGAGGGCGATGAGCCTCTTCGTCGCGAGCTGGTGGAGCGGTTTCCTCTTCGGATTCGGAGTCACGGGGTCTTGTCAGCGACCTTTGATCCGAAAAAGATGCCAAGTTGGCCCAGAGTCGCAACATTGGGCGGCATGATGGACGGAGCATGGAAGCCAAGGCTGATGGCTTGAAGGGTGATCCAGGCAATGCCAATCACGCTAGCAGGGCAGAGAGAAATAAGCTTGAAATCCTATCCCAAGCCGGTATTTCCATGGCAAATCCGTACAGGGGTCCATCTGCTTCTCTCTCGTTTTTGTTATTCACACTTTTTCTCTCCTGGATGGACCCTTTCTTTTTTTACGTTTGACATGACAGGGCGATTGCCTAAACAGGCAGTTTCTTGACAGACCCAATGACAGTGTGTAAGCCGACAACATATGTCAAGTTTCGGCTTCGGAGGTAACCAAGGTGCTTACTCCGTACACCACTAGTTCCGATGAGAAAGTTGGTGGGAGCACAAGGGTCAGCAAGTGCAGTGCAGTTGACAGTTGACCTGAACCGCCAACAAACATTACGGGTGATGCAAAATAGTGTACCTACATACATGGTAATACTTCCTTTTCCAAAAGTCCAACACCCTTCGTCATGACAGCTGACACTAGCACCCTTCCAAGTGAACAGGTTGCAGCTTTTGGAGCACCGTCAGTTCCACGTGCGCCTTTTTGGACGTTGAGATAATGTTTTGGCCTAGACCTGGATAGGGAACTGGAAGCGGGCACTAGTCAAACTCGAGCAGGACCAAGTGTTGGCGTGCGTGGCCCAAGAGTCTTGGGACTTTGGGGGGGGGAGGAGCTTTGATATCACCAACACCAACTGAATATTGATAACCACGTTGGTAAAATGACAGCAACGGCACAAAGGCTCGGCAGGAAGTTGTGCGACATCATGGACCTTTGCAACATCTTCAATGGTGCTGGTACGGATACATACAAGGTCCAACATGTGGATTGGGGTGTGTTACACCCATGAGTCCAGGTCAGGTCCGAGGCCCAAGCGATTTATAACAGCAACAGTTGGTGGAGTAATGATGAGAGAGGCAACTGCTCGTCAACCATACAGAGACGACCAACGACATGAATAAACGTGACACAAGGACCTATCTAGTGGACATTGTAAGAGAGCGGCGTATCGTATCTCCATATCTGCCTGATGGACTGACTGATGAGTGAAAAAGGAGGCAGGAATGAAGCGAGATCTAGACCTCCCCCCTCCCCCCTTTCGTAGGACTCATTGATATGTAAGAGCTTACGACACACTTTGCAGAACGGTGGAGTGGTGGACCAAAAAGTGAAGTAATTTTGGCCAGGGAAGAAGGGACGGCTTCGCGCCTTTTCACTGTGGAGTTGGTCTTGGCCGTCCTTGTCTGGTCTGCTCCGCTTTTCTTGGCTCTCTTGGCCTCGCTGCTTGGCCCTCTTGGCTTTACTTGGCATTATCCGGCCAGGTAAGGGGGGGAGGGTGTGGGACGAGTGATGAAATGACAGACAGACATGATGGATGACACCTGCCTGCCTGTGCCTGTGCCAGATCACAACACTGACAGATAGACTGACTGACAGACTGACTGACAGACAGACAGATAGACAGACAGGAGGCAGGGAGTGTCGCGGACCGAATGCTCGTATCTGACAAGGTGGAGGTGCAAGATTGTTTCAAAATGGTGCTGTTCACGGCCTCATTTTCTCCAATTTCCATCTGATGATCTCCTCTCGCCTCTTTCCCCTCCGCATTGCCCAACCAAGCGGTTCCAAGGCTGGTAAAGCAGCCAAACCAAGACGCCCCCCAGTCTAGCCGTTGCCAGACCTGAGGCATCGCTCGGCTTGGCATGGTGCTTGGTGGGCTTGGGGGTGGGTTCATTCCATTCATAGCGGGACGCCCTTCTCTGAAAGCTCCAGTGGCTCCCACATTCCGAGACACCCATGTGCCAGTGGGCGCATCGTCATCGACCTGCAGCGGATCCGCACCGCCAGCCGCCAACCGCGGTCCCTCACGCACCTTATTTCCACTGCCTTTTTTTTTTTTTGGATTTTATTTCTCTCGATATAAGTCCAAGGTCCCGATACAACCCGCACCGCCCTGCACCCCAAAGACACTTTTTTTTCGGTTTTTGCATTTCTCTGGGTCTCACCGTCCACCGACCACCGACCACCACCACCGTTGCCGTTACCTACCTAGCTCTCACACGCTCACCGAAATAGCTAAAGCTAATAAACACCACTGCTCTTGGTGACACATCATCACATATCTGATAGGTACGTTTGGTTTCCCCTTCGTTTCTAGCAACGCGTTGCGAGTGCGAGCGGAAGTGCAAGTGCAAGTGCATGGGACTTGTATCCCCTGGAAATTCTCCATACCGGATCTCAAACAGGCCAAAACAGTTCCCATCAAGTGTATGCGGACGGGGACATGGTGAAGCGTGGGACTGGTGCTTCGCCCATGGCCGTGCTGCTGTAACCCCCTTCGCGTCTCGTGAGCCTGACGTGGTCGACGACACAAAGACACACAAGGGAGACTGTTTATGCGCCCAAGAGGCTGCTTGTTGCCTGCCGTGTGCCGTCGTGTACCACTTCCAACCGCATGCTTCCATCAAGCTTCTGTCACTCTAGCACGCGCGCCTCCAACTTATAACTCCACACTCGAGTTTAAAACGCCCGTCTCTTCGCCAAGCCCCACACTCCTTACACGTCTCACCTTTACCTAATTCGTTCTCACTCACACACACACGTTTGAACATACTCTCGGCTCGGCTTGCCCTCCTCATGACTCTACTATAGAAAAGGATAAACATTGACACTGGTTACATCATATAGGGTTTGTGCTGTGTAGGCGCCTTGAAGCTTCTTTGTCGATAAACTTGCTCGAGGCTTCAGCCCTGAATGGTGGCGCAATACGATTTTCAGTTTTGAGGAGGAAAGGAGGAAATCTTGGTCGACTATAAAGTCTTGCGTTTCTTTTGGCCAAACGGTCCTGGGCTGCATTAACCTACACCTCAAGGCTGCTAAACGCAATCGCACTATTGCCCGCCATGACGACAATGGAGACATACTACGGCATGGTTAAGACGCCTGCCGACGCTATCAAACTTTTCGAGGCATGCCGGATGGGAATTCTGCCCCGGGTTCAAAGGAGATTGTCAGAGAAGGAACGCCAACAAATTCGATCGGGGTCCGTTTATGTCTGGGATGAGAGGGAAGCTGGCATGCGGAGATGGACTGATGGAAAGTCATGGAGCGCTAGCCGCGTGTCTGGGAGTTTTCTGACATACCGGGAGATGGAAGGCAAGAGGGGCAATGGCTTTGGAAACTCGAGGAGAGGGGCTGGGAGAACGCCAGACTCGGGCC
This sequence comes from Cercophora samala, assembly GCA_030512305.1. Lineage (NCBI taxonomy): Eukaryota > Fungi > Ascomycota > Sordariomycetes > Sordariales > Lasiosphaeriaceae > Cercophora > Cercophora samala. Next base: position 266,520 of record JAULSY010000005.1, on the reverse strand, counting down.
GCGGTAGTGATGAGGATCAGGATGACGGGGAGCCAGACAGTTTGGCGGCGGGCTACCGATACAAGACTGACGGGCTCATGAAGCAATCGTTCAGCATCACCACCTCCAACTCGCAGCATCTTCACCTCATCTCATACTACACCAGAAATTCACAGAACTTGCAGACGCCCAGCACCGACCCCCAACTGCGGGGCATTATCCCTCAGAAGGGCATGTACCCTGAGTCGAGCCTGAACGATCAATCGGCCTTGACACGGTCGCCGATGCAGCAGCCGCCCTACCCAGCACAGGTACAGCAACTCGTACATCATCTTCCTCCTGGCTACCCAAGTTATGCCCCACATCCGGCTCATCATGGCCATTATCAACCGTGGCCACCATCACCCGGAACGACACCACCCTACGGCCACCCATACAATGGTCACCCCCATCCCGGCCATCCGGGTCATCCTGCTCATCCTGGTGCTCATCCGGCACCGTACGCTCACCATCTTCCTCAGCTGCAATATGGCCCTCCGCCACCACAGCAGCCGTATAACCCAGCCAACCATCACCACTACGAGCGAGAAAGAGCGCCCACTCTCCCGCCATTGCAACTCCCTCCACAGCGACCACCACCGCCCCAGCTACCTCTTCCCGCCCCAACTCCATCTCAACCGCCTCACAACGCCCCATATTCCCAGCCAGGATCAGTCTCGGGACTAATCTTGTCACCACCCAGAGTAGCACCCCTCGGCTCTCCCCGGTCTCAGCAGCTGCAAGCCAAGGCCAGAGAGGCCATCTCAAACCCTCGACTTGCTCTCAACGGGGGGATCCAGCTCGCCCCGGTGCAGTCACCACAGCAGCACCAACCACCACCAACGCGTCCCATCATCACCACAACCACCACTAGTCCTCCTAACAGGGCATTGTCGGTGTCTCCAAACTCTGACAGCCGCAACCGTGATCCAACCAGCGCGAGCACAAAGGCCAGCCTGTCAGCACTGCTTTCTCACCCGACGCCGCCGCTGACTAACGGCTCCTCGACGGTGTCTTCGGAGCCTAACAGTGCCGGGCCGTCGGTAGGTGGTGGGTCAAACTCGGCGAACAGCTCGCCGAGGACGGCGCATGGGGGGGTGCAGTTGCCGCCGATGAATTTTCATAGGGATGACTTTGCGAGGGTGGAGGCAGGGAGTATTGGGAAGTTGAATAGTAACTTTCGTGGCTAGATAGCCGGAAGGACAGGCGGGGGAGGATGAGACGAGATGGATGGAGGATGAGGAGCATACATACACACAATGGTTTGACTTTTCTATGTGATGGGTTACATGGGTATGGAGCATACGGGTTGGGACAGGGAAATAAGCGGGATAGGGAAGAAAGAGGAAGTAATACCCCCAAAGCAAGAAAGCGGAGTTTTTTTCTTTTTTCTATTCATTTTTATGTCACCAGGTTCATACATGATATGGCGTTTTTTGAGTTTTTAAAGAGGGGGGGAAGGGGAAGGGAATAATACCTTTGCATGAAAGTGTGTTTTTTTTTTAGGGTTGAGGGTCGAGTGTGGAGTGATGATGGAGGGTTGGGTAATTGGGTTGTACATAGCTGAGGAGAGATATGGGAGAAGAGGTGTATATACATTGGGAGGCATGATTGTATGTAAAACAGCGGGTAGGAAAACAGAATACATGGGGGGAGAAGAAGAAGAAGGAATACCAGCAGGATTTTGATGACCGGAGTAACCTTGGATATGGTGATGTGCCGATTTGTGCGGTGATGAAGCTGTGATTAATAAGTTATCAAAGGTGTTGAAACAAAACGGCATGGAGGTCTTGGTGGGACGTTTGATATCGGCGGGGGGGGGGGGGTGGACCAGTAACCCATTCCTCCAGACCTGGAAAGGCTTATGATTACCACATTTGAGAATGATGAGAAACCAACACAGGACATCAGAGGTTTGGTCGGGTAACGTTTCTCTTGCTACAATTATAGTTTCTGTCAAAGGCCAAATTTCAAGTTACTGATTACCTACCTACCTACCTTGGCGAGTCAAGTCCCAAACAAGCCTTCAGCTGTTCCCAACTCTCACACACACACATGCACTTCAGCTGTAATGACTCCACCACAAACAAGTAACTTTGAGAAAAAAAGTGTCAAAAACATACAACACCAGGGATTCCCCAGTGGTCACCCACCTGAGTACTGGTCTGGCGGTTCAATTGCTTGACTAGGGGAGAGCGGACGGGATCCCGTGTATTCAACTGCCTATGGTCGTATGTGTCGTTCCTAGTTAGAATATGCCTTCATAATGGTGCAATAGTTGTGGCCGACCAAGAATGCCTACCCACCACCCTACTCGGGACGAAGCCCGATGATTTCCATCACATACACCCCCAAAACAACACCAATCATACCAGTGCGTAACAAACAAACAAACAAACAAACAGACAAAAAAAAACATTTCATAAAACATCACAACTACAAAAAAACACGAGGCATCACCCCCTTTCCTATCCATGCATCACATACCCAACCCATCCATCCCATGCAAACACCATCATAAACCAATCCAACAAACCCCCCCCCCCCCCCCCCCCATATCCCCTCTCCCCACCCCAGTGTGCTTTCCTCCCCTCAGACATCAAGAACCCAGAGCCTACCTAGGCCGATGAGTCAAGTTGCTACTCGCACTAGAAGAGCTCCCCAACCTCTCCGGCTCCTTCCCCGGCTCCTCCCGCCTCGCCATCCCCGGCCCAAACACCCTCGTCGTCTGCTCCGTCCCCCCCCTTTGCGACTGAGACGGCTGCTGAGATGGCTGCGGCTGCCGCCCCTTGACATACTCCTTATTCTCAATCGTCACGCTCTTGGTCATGTGATTGACTTTATACACACCCACGAGACGGGCCGCGAGCTCAAACATGTTGTTCCTCAGCGAGATGACAATAAACTGCGCGTTCTTGGTGCGCTCCTTGATGTAATTCGCCACGATGGAGACCTATAACCGAGGGGTTAGAAACAAACTGTTAAGGAAGGGGAGGAAAAAAAGAAAGAAAAAAAGAAAGGCTTACGTTTCGGAAATCCAACGCAGCATCAATCTCGTCCATGACATATAGCGGTGTAGGCTTGTAGTGATGCAGCGCAAACACCAGCGCAAGGGAAGAAAGCGTCTTCTCACCACCAGACAAGTTGGAGATGTTCTTCCACGACTTCTTCGGCGGCATGACCGAGAACAGGATACCCTCGGAAAAGGGGTCGAGAGAGTCGACCAGCTCCAACTCGGCGTTGCCACCCATGGTGATCATCTGGTACATTTCCTTCAGACGCAAAGAGATGGTCGAAAAGCCCTCCATGAAACCTTCCAACCTCAAACGGCGGAGGTCGTCGCATCTCTTCTTGGCTGCGTCTCTCGATGCAACGGCAGAAGCCAAATCCTGAGACCGGGCGGCGTGCTCTTCTACTCTGCGCCTGTACTCAGCCAGGACACCAAGATCAACATTGACATTCTGGGTCTTTTCCTCCAGGACGGCAATTTCACCCTTGAGGGTCTTTTCTGACATGTCGGAAAGCTCGTCGCGGGTGTAGCGTGGGAGTTCCAGTGGGTTGGAGGCAGGATTTGGACCGCGGCCGGAACCGAGGAAGGTGGCTTCAGCCTCTGCTTGGAGCTGAGCGGCAGGGTCTTCGTCGTCTGAGTCGCTGGCATCGCCCATGGGAGAGTCACCCTCGGCGTCGAGCTCGGGTTCTTCCTCGTCATCGTTACCTGGGGTCTTGGGCCGAGACTGAGGGGCGACAGGCTGGGAAGGTTTGCCGGACTCAAGATCCTCGATATTTTGAAGAGAAAGCTTGGATAGTTTGTTCTCCCAGTAGGCAAGCTGCCTTTGGGTTTCCTTGAGGACCTTTTGGTTCTCTTCAAGCTTGTTGCGCATCTCAATTTCGACAGCACGGGTGGCGTTCAACTCGGCAGTCTTCTCATCAAGCTCAGCCTTGAGGGTGGAAAGCTCCTCCTTCTTAGCGGCGAGAGCCTCCTTGGCCTCTTCGACTCTGGTGGTGTAATCCTCAGCCTTGGTGCCTTGGTTCTCAATCTCCTCCTCAAGTCTCTCCAGGTCCCGGTTGGCAGCCTCGAGTTCCTTGGAAGCCTTGGCGTGGTCCTTCTCCAGCTTGACCTTTTGCTTCTCCGCCTTGACCTTACGGACCTCGGCGTTGGAGACCTCCTCGTTCTGAGAGCGAATCTCTTCTTTGAGGTTGTCCACCTTGGTACGCTGTTGCCGAAGCTTCTCACCACCAACCTCCATAATCTTGTCCTGCAGCTCTTTGATCTCCTCCTCGACGCTGGAGGTCTCACCATGGAGCTTCTCAATCTCCTTGTTAAGCTTGGCAATCTCCTTTTGCAAGACGGCAACGCGGTTGTCATCTGTCTGGGAGGGCTGGTGCTCCTTGCTGAGCTCCTTAATTCTGCGCTGAGCATCCGCCAGATTCCTCGATGAACTCTCAATCTCGAGATTGATCTTTTGCATCTTGGTGTCAAGCTGTGGGATTTGCTCCTTGAGAGAACGGAGACGGGCCTCAAGCTCCCGCTGATGGTCTTGGAACTCTTGGAATCTCTGCTCAAAGGCATCACGATCAGCTTCGACCTTGTCGACTTGCTCCTTGCTGATCTCGGCCACCAGCTTGGACGACATCAACCCCTTCTTGGCTGTCGTACCACCACCGGACATGGTACCGGATTTGTCAATCAGCTCACCGGCCAGGGTGACAACTCGCCATCTTTTGGCGCCATAGGCAATGCGGTTGGCCTGTGCAAGATCTTCGGCAACCAATGTATCTTGGAGCGCATGGTAGAAAGCAGGTCTGAATTTCTCATCCTTGGGCTGCACCAAGTCAAACAGACGGGGCGCATCCTCGGGTGTCTTGATGGGTGAGAAGTCGCGCACTCTCAGCTTGTCCAAGCACATAAAGTTGCCACGGCCCAAGTTGGTCTTGCGCAAGTACTCGATGCACTGCTGACCAGCCTCAACAGTGTCGGTGACAAAGTTGTCAAGCTGACCGCAAGCCGTCGAGATGGCAACGTCGTACTTCTTGTCGATGGCACCAAGGTTGCCAAGACGCCCGTGGAAGCCATCAATACGGCCAGACTCCTTCATGCGCATAAGCGCCGTTAGGACATTGCCCTGCGTCTTGGTAGCCGAAAAGCTTGAGCGAGCCTCGTCCGCCTTTTGCCGCAAGTTAGACAGCTTAGCGCGGAACTTTGGCTCTTCCTGAGCAAGCTCCTCCAGCTCAGCAACAACTCTTCTGCCCTCCTTCTTGAGCGCATCCTTCTCAGCCTGGCACGCCTTGAACTCTTCTGCCTTGGCCGCCTGAAGTTCCTGAATGGCCACAATCTTGGCCTCCATCTCCTCCAGCGCGACGCCTCCAGCCTTGGCCTTTTCCTCCAAGATGGCCAATTCACTTTCCGCCACAGCAATGGCAGACTGCTTCTGGTTGATCTTCTCCTTCCAGGGTTCAAGCGACTTTTGCTTCGCCGCAATCTGGTCAGACAGATGCTGAGTCTTGCCCTTGAGGCTGTCACGGATCTTGGTCAGCTCCTCCTCCTCCTCCTTGATCCACCTTTCGATGTTCTCAATCTCGGCTGCACGCTTCTCGATGTCCTCAGCGCACTCTTGGATGGTCTGATCAGCCTGTTCGGCTGAGTTCTCAGAGTTGGTGATGGTCTTCTCAAGCTTCTTACGCTTGTCGGCCAAAAACTTCCGCTTCTCCTCAAACTTGACGCGCTCCTGCTCAAACTTGGCCATCTCCTTGATCAAAGCCTGGGTTTCCTTCTCCTGGGCATCATACTCCTTGCTGCCCTTGGAGTGAGCCTTTTCAAGCTGCTTGATGATCTGCTCGCTGCCGTTGTGCTTTTCGAGCTCGGCGTTGAGTTGTTCCTGCATCTGACTGATGGCCTCGTCTGTGACAGCCAGGTTGTCCTCACACTGGCTGATGTAGAGTTGGTACAGAGCAGACTGCTTCATGGCGAGCTCATTCTCATCACGAATGAAAGCCAGGGCCTTATTCTTCTTATCCTCAAGACTCTGCTTCTCCTTCTCAACGTGCTGGACACGACCGCTCTTCTCCAAGCAGATCTCGTTCAGCGTTTCGACCTCGGCAGCTGATTCCTCAATCGGTGTCTTGTACTTGGATGTGCCAATGATGTCCTCAAGATACTCTAGAAGACCATCATCGTGCTCGTTGGCGGCCTTGGCCTTCATCTGCGCGATCGACTCGACTTCACCCTGCAGGATCAAGAAACGCTTGTGGTCGAGATCGACCCCGCGGTCCCGAAGCAGTGTTGTGACAGTGGTGAAGTTGGAAGTCTTTCCGTTGATGTAATAGGCGCTGGAGTTGTTTCTGAAAGCTTTGCGGGAGATAACCAGGTCCGAATCTGGAATGACTTCGGAACCTCCACCAGGAAGGTCCATCACCTCCCGGAAGTGCACCGCGACCTCGCAGTACTCCAGATTTGGGTACTTTGCCGAGTTGTGAATGAGGGCCGAGATCTTGCCTTGTCTCATCTTGCTTGCTCTGAAACCAAACACGAACAGCAGGGAGTCGATAACGTTGGACTTGCCGGAACCGTTGGGACCGACGACCGAAGAGAATGAAGCATGGAAAGGCCCGACCTCCTGCTTGCCGGCGTAACTCTTGAAGTTGGTGAGGACAAGGTAAGTGATGACAATGCGTGCCTTTGGCCCGGTATCCTGGATCACGGGCATCTGCATTGTGCGCGACTTCAGCATGATGTCCATGGGCTTTTCGAGGACCGTGTCCATGGGCTTGATCGGTTTGATGGGCGCAATCACGGTATCGTCTTGTTGTGAGCTCGGCGGGGCATTATTTGTCGCTGAAGTGATATCGGTAAGCGGGGCATCGCGGAGGAGCTGTGTTGATGGCGAGACAGATGCCTTTGGAGATTGGGTGGGAGCGTTCAGTTCGGGTGCCGGTGTGGGTGTCTTGCTGGCACGGGGCGCGATGCTCTTTCGTGGCCTTCCGGCGGGCTTCTTTGCGGTGGATGGTGGTGGTCCAATAGTGTCGTCGGCTGCCGCAGCAGGCTTCTTCGCTGTCGATGGCGGGGGCCCAACCGAGGTGTCGTCGACATCGACAGCTGAAGCTGCACTTGCTACACTGGCGATTGACTGATCGGGGTCTACATTCTCGGTGCTCTCAATTACGGGTGGTGCAGGAGGGGGGGCCGCAGGCGCAAGACTCTTCTTCGGGCGACCTCTGGTTTTCCTCACTGGTGTTTCGGCGGGTGCAGCTGCTGCAAGTTCGGTAGTGGTGGTCCTCCTACGGCCTCCTCTTTTTTTCTCGACCGGTGCCGGTGTGTATTCCTCCTCCTCGTCCTCCTGCTTCACTTTTGGGGACGCGTCGCCCAGCTCGTCCTCGGAACTCTCTACAATGGTGGTGTTGCGCCGGGTCGCAATCCGGCGGGACTGTCGCGTCGACATGATTGCGGTGTGTGTGCTACAAAAGTCAAAAAAGAAATCAAGAAAGACAACAACAGCACAACAGATCGCTGCGCAAATGCGAGATACACAAGCGCCTGGCAGATCTCACACGCAAAAAAACAAATGCGCTGGTCGTCGTCGTCGTCGAGTTTTTGTCGAGTCGTTTCAGTCCAAAAGTCGCTGCGACAAATCCCAAAGCTCAGGCCCCGCTTTCCCCAGTTGTCGTCTGTTGACATTGATTGATTGTAAACAAATCACAAGCCACGCCCACCCCCCGCCAAAGCCACTAGCCACTAGACATCAGCCACGACAGACTTATCGAACGCGTTCTTATCGCGCGTTTGAATTGACTTTCTTGAGCACACGCTATCCCGTGACACTTTTCTGCTTAACGGCATTATCAGCTCCACCACACCCCGTTAGACAAGCTAGACCAAGCTCTTTTCCTCCAATTCATGAATCAATCGGGTCGGTCGCACGTCGTCGCATCTGAAGCTTCATCAAGCTTTTGACCCGTCACTGTTTACATTCCCACCATCAAACCCACCCCCCTTCAATACCGCCAAAATGAACATGCTCGACTTCACCCACTTCAACGCCGCCTTCCCAACCAACGGCCCGTCCCCCTACGACCCAACCTTTGCCCGCCAAATCGAAACCTTTCGCAAATCCTTCGATGGCGTCCTCTTCATCGACCGAGTCCTCCGCGCCCTCGGTATCAAAGATGGTTTGTCCCCTTCCCTACCTTTCCCCCCCCTTTTCCATCCCATTCACTAACTCCTGTCCCCCAGCATCAAAAGTCTACCCCCCTCACTCCCCCGCCGCCCTCCGCTCCCTCCACAACCAAATCATCACCTCCTCCCCTCACATCTCCCCCCACGCCCGCCTCTCGGTCCTCTTCTACCTCCTCCTCGACTTTGACGAAAAGCGCGGCCCCCGCACCTCCAACCTCGCCCTCTCCCTAGCCGACGAATCCGGCCTCCCGTCCAACTACCAGATCCTCATGCGCGGCCTCTGGCACATGGACCGCTCCGAGTTCAAGTTCGCCCTCGAGCACCTCTGCCACCCTTCTCTCCCGTCTGAATTCGCCGACGACATCATCACCGTCCTGGTAAAACACGCCAAGAAGACGGAGGACGATTATTCGCTGCCGTTGGCGTATTATCATACCGTTCAGCCTGTCCTCAAGACGAGCGAGAGCTTGGAGCTGCTTTTTGGGGCGCTGGCGAGGACTAGTGTGACGGAGGCGTTGTATTTCACGAGGAAGTGGCCCGAGGTGACGAGGAGGGGGTTGTTTGAGCGGTTGGTGGGGAGTGTGATTGATGGGGGGGAGAATGTTGGGACAAGAGGGAAGGAGTTGGTTAGTTTGCCGTTGGAGGGGAGGGAGGAGGAGTGGTTTAATGAGTTTGTTGGGGGGAGGGAAAGAGGCGGGAGGGGCGGGAAGAGTGCGAGGGCTGTTAGGGTGATGAGGGAGGTTGTTACGGGGCGGGGGTTGGAGCAGGTGGGGGCTAATGGGGTTGGGAGGTGGTGATTTTTGCTCGTGGACGATGGAATCTGGATTGTGAATTGTAAGGGTGGAGAGGAAATAGTTGGATTTTGTAAATACGGCTTTGGGGTTTGACGGGTTTGTCTTGTGTGCTGCTAGGAAGCATAGCATATTTAGCGTGGCGTTCTGGGGTGGTTTGGTAACGGGAAAACTAAATGCTATTATGACGGTTTTCAATTTGAGATGTGGTCGTGCGGGTGATAAGAATTGCGATGAAAGCTGTACAAGTTTAAAGGCATGGTAAATAAAGTACTGGACTTTGTTGAAGAAAACCGAGTCTTTGCGTCAAATGAAAGCTATGTCAAATAACAACATCAAAGCGTATAGCTAGGTAATAATGTGCGACTTGGAATATTACTCGAAGTGATCACCCATCATCTCCAAGGCTGCATACAACAAAAGTCGAAATAATACAACCAAACCAGAAAGCACCGGCTTGCCTTGAAAGTCGCTAAAATACAATAATCAAACCAATCGAATCAAAAATCACAAAAGGGTTCACCGGCCAGCCCCCCCAGACGGTACTGAGAGAGGTGGTCGGTTACGAAAAACCGGTTGGTTTTGCTTCGGAATCGAACCCCGGGGTCTATCGGTTGCAAGCCCCCGCAGCAGCTCCGACATCCTGACCATTTGACCTGACCACAAGTGGCGCCCTGGTTAGATAATTCGGAGCTGCTGTTGGGAGTTGGAGTGTGGGAGGTGGTATATATACTGTGGGTGGTTGCTCTTGGGTGTTCCACGGGCGGTGACAAGTCTGTTGGTTTGTATTGGATTGTGTGTGATATGTTGTTTGATTTTATTATGACAGACACACCTAGGTTGGTGCTAGCTATAGGTTTGAATATCAGATTCTGATAATGAGAGGAACGATGATGTGATTATTTCTGTAACAAGGTAAAATATGATTTTGAATCTGGACTAGAAGTCGGTTTAGAGAGAGGGAGTTAACCATGCACGCCCATTATACATGTTTGCCTGACCGTTTAGCGGTTGTTCGGTGTGCCTTACAAAAAACGATTAAATATCCCAATTCCTGTCGATCCTTCAGACTTAACAAACCAAACGCAATGCTAAATTCAAAGTTCAAAACTCTAGGTCCAGATCTTGAGTGGTATTTCCTCACTTTCTCCGACACCTGCAAAGACACGCAGCAGCATAGCCTCGAAAGATGCATCATGTACCCCAGCTATATACGATTCCTGTTAATGATGATGCTTCCAGAGTTTTGTTGTTTCTTTCTTTCTTTTTTGGTGATGATCAGAATGTTGTGCTAACTTTCAAGCCTAATCCTCATACTTTGTATTTAACCAAAATACAGAGACATCCCCTCCATAACAACCTCGATCGCAGGGCATTACCGGAGGGAGATGAAGGGGTACCTGTCGCTTTTGCAGAGGCAGCAGTCCGCAACTGCATTTTCTAGTCCAAGGTTTTGCATGCGAATTCCACAGATGAGGTTCTTGGGTGTGTCAGAAGTGGAAAGGGTTTGCTACCTAGACAGACAAGCGACCAGGGCAGCGTCTTTGCGACTGGTGAACCCCTAGATTTGAGAGGGGAAGGGGAGAATGAGGTGGTGGTGTTTTCGGCGCAGTTGATTTTGAAAACCTAAGGAAGGTGCAGGTGTAGGTAGTAGTAGTGTTAATCAAAGCAAAAGTACATCGTAGGTAGAAACCTTATCGTGATGATAACATACATTGGCTAGAAATACAAAGTTTGGGCCATCTTTACAATTTACGTTCTGAAGTGTAATCGAAGCAAGGAGCTCCATAAACCATTTCTAGTTCAAACTTTAAATGCTATGGCTATTAAGTCGACTGACAAGTTCTTCAGATCGTTAATCGGCCGGAAATATTCCAGTCAAGTTATTGTGGTCACATGTTCAGGTAAACGGCATACCCAAGCTGCCCGTTTCAAGAAATATTCACTTCCGATCTCGATTGAAATTACTAATGACTTTTCCCAGTCACCTCCTCCAAAACATGGGCGGCAGATCAAGTGTCGACGTAATCATGGCAGTTGGTCAGGTTGAGTCATTACCTAGACGACGCCCAACCACCAAAGTCACCCTGAACATGAACGTGAAATACTCGACGCCTTCGGTGGCGCAATTGACCACTTTCCAGCCTCCTGAATTATCAAAATACTCGCTCGAAATAATCTCTCTTTATCATTCATCGCTCATCATTCGTCAAAAACATCATCTGCTGTCCATGCATGTGTGGCTGATTTGAGTCCAGGAACACCAAGCAGCTGGGCGGCTCGCCTCATGCCAAACCCACATTTACCGCGTGACGCGGCAACATCAAAGTGACACACACGCACACACACACACAGCAATGTTGCAAAAGACGAATTCCCAAGAAAAAAGATTTGCGCACAAGTGAAGATGGCATGCAGAAAAAGAATAGCTACCGTTTCATCTTGGGGGAAGGGGAAGAGCTGTTGTGGTGGACCAATCGAACGGTGAATGAGCTGGCCGAACGTGCAGATCGACACGACATCACTTTGCTGGCATTGGAAATGGTGCCTGAATTGGCAGCAATTGACCCGGAACAAACCCAAAAAGTGACCTAAACATAAACAAGAGCCCCTCGGAATGATCTATCAATATTTGAAGAGTGAAAATAAATGTGGTGGGTGGTGGGAAGAGGCAAAAGTGCGAAAGGGTTGAGATGCGGATAGCTTCAACGAAGCTTCACGAGCGCTCGCGAGCCGCCCCACCATCAGGAGTGACTTTTGCTTCCAGTCCAAAAAACTCGGGCGCCAACGGTGCAATGCGCAAAATAAAGACATGGAAGAAACGGTATCAATTGCCCGATCGAACCGATGTATTCTTTTACGACAAAGCAGGGGTTGGCGAGCTGCTATGTTGAATGCGCCAGAGGGCTTCCGTTTGGACAGACCGGGGCGCGTGAAGCCAAATCGCGTCCGAAAACAGTGCTTGAATCCCAAACTCGCCTCTCCGAAATCGTCACCGGTATTCGGAACAATCCCCCGCGGCCCTCGGGCGGAAAAATGAAATAAAAAACACACAAAGGAGAGCAGAGTCGGGTGATTCCAACCATATGCTGGGGACCTGGGGAGAGAAAAGGGAAGAAGCGTGGGAACTCGAATCAAATCGAGGGAAGGGGAGTCGGGGCGAGCTCGAGATCAGAGATGCTCTTTCGACAGGCGGGGTGCGCATGATTGACAACTCGAGGTACAAGGTGGATCCGGTGTCGTTGAACAGGCCAATCAGAAAATAGGCACGCTGCGAGTTTTTTGTTGTTTCCGATTTAAATGCCCGCCCAAAGGGGGAAAGCGCCAAAATAACGGGGAGCGGCAAGTGATCGAGGAGAGGGAGGGACCCAAGAATCCCAGCACCGCTGCCCCTCCTCAGTCCTCACCCATCCACCCATGATCCATCTGGCATTCTGCATCCATTTCTTTTTTCTCCGTCTCCCCCCTTCTCCCCGTCTGGCAGCGGCATGTCACCTGCTTTTTTCCTTTTTGGCACTGACATGATCCAGGGTTCCTTACCTTCGGGTTCTTCTTTTTCTGATCTGTGATCTTGATGACGATGACGAACAGCCCAGGGTTCCAATTTCAACCTAGCGGCAGATCCAGAAGGCTTCCCCGTTCGGATGACCCCGTGGTAGATGATGAATGATGAGTGACAGCCACCCTTCCCATGTTTAGGGTTGTTGGGTACGTAGTAGATAGTACCTAGATTACTAGATATATGTAGCTGTATGACTGGTTTCCCCCGCCATGCACTTTGTGTGCCTCGTCCCTTGCTCCTCCTCATCATCTTCTGTGAGTAAGACGGTGGTGATTGGGCATCCAGTCCATGCCGTCGGGTTGGGGTTGAGTGACGAGAAGGGTGTGCGTAAAACAGAGATGGCATCACCTCACATAGGGACCTAGGTAGGTACCTAGCCACGCACGTTGGGCTGCACTCACTCACACACTCACCCGCCCGCCCGCCTCATGCACTTTGTAATGCAGGCATATGATGCCACCTCACAGAGTCTGGATGGTGAGGTGACATGCCCGGAACGGCGTGTCTGTCATTTGCTTGGGAGCTCCCAGGCATGCTCCTAGTGAAGGGCACGGGCCACACCTTGCACCAAAGATGCGAGCTTAGCCCCGGGAATTTGGGCCCTGCTTGCTGGAGCTCCAGGGCACAATCAGCACAATCACTCGGGGGTGCGCGAGACCCCCGCTTCCATATATAAACACCCGATCATCCCCCCCGAGCGCGACAGCCCGCTCACCCTCCTGTCCCTGGTTTCTCTCGTCCATCCCGCATTTGCAAGCCGTTCTTCAGCATCTTTGTCCGAGTCGTCCATTTCCGCTTCGCATAGCATCTCGCATCTTTACTGTACATCTATACTTGCATAACAAACACCACTCCAAACCATCACCATGCCTCCCAAGAAGACCGAGACCAAGACCGAGGGCGCTGCTGCCCCCAAGGCGAAGGCCGCCCCCGTCCACCCCTCCTACCAGGTATGAAGAGTCTATGCATGGGACCATGTTCATGATTGATCAATCGTGTCTAACTTTGCTTTAGGACATGATCACGGATGCCATCATTCAGGTAATTTCCACTGCCACTGTTGGCCCATGCCGACGCGTCCGGTCGCAAGTGAGATGAGGATGAAGCTCATGATGTCTTTCATCCCACGTCTCACCACGCTCGGATTTTGCCCACTTTGCATTCATGATCACTTTTACTGACGCTGCTTTTTCTCAAACTGCAGCTTAAGGATCGCAATGGTTCCAGGTAAGAAATTTTCTGCATTTTTCATCCACCCATCTCGCGTAACGAAAACATCCACAACGATGCGCGCGTCGCAAATGCGACCGCCCACCACAACGCTCCTTGGCTCACCCGCCTACTCTCACCTCACAATTATCTCATTCACACATCACATCAAGACCCCAACTAACCCAGTCGCCAGCCGTCAATCCCTCAAGAAGTATGTCAAGAGCAACAACACCATCAATGCCTCTGACAACATGTTCGACTCCCTCTTCAACAAGGCCTTGAAGTCTGGTGTCGAGAAGGGCATCTTTGAGCAGCCCAAGGGCCCCTCCGGCGGCACCAAGCTCGCCAAGAAGACTGCCGCTCCCAAGGAGAAGAAGCCTGCTGCCCCCAAGAAGGCCGCCGCCCCCAAGGAGAAGAAGGAGGCTGCTCCCAAGGAGAAGAAGCCCGCCACCAAGAAGGCTGCTGCCCCCAAGGAGAAGAAGGAGAAGAAGGAGGCCGCCCCCAAGGAGAAGAAGGAGAAGAAGGCCGCTGCCCCTAAGAAGACTGCTGCCGCTCCCAAGGAGAAGAAGGAGAAGAAGGCTGCTCCTAAGAAGGTGAGCAATCCGTGAGAGCCACGTGACTCTTCTAGAACACTCGCTGACTTTACCTGCTCAGGCTGCTGCCGCCCCTGCTGAGGAGAAGCCCGCTGTCCTGACCAAGACCAAGTCTGGTCGCGTCACCAAGGCTGCCCCCGCTGCCAAGGCCGCTCCCAAGAAGGCTGCTCCTAAGAAGGCCGCTGCCCCCAAGAAGGAGAAGACACCAAAGAAGGCCGACAAGGCGGAAGCTGCCTCGGCGTAGGAGAGCTGACGAACTGGCTTTTCTCTTGTCATGATGTCTTTTCTCTACTTTTTTGATGTGACGGCTCTGTTTTTCGTTTGGCGTTCAGGATTATCACTGGGGCTATCATCTTGGGGGTTATCATTGGGATAAGCGGCCGCTTTCTCGGCACCATTTTGCGCGCGCGCGGGTTTTGTTTTTTTTGTTTTGGAGGGCCTGTATCACTTCTTTTTTTTTGGCTGCCATTGGGGGAGAACGTGTGGGAAAAACATGCTTTTTGTCGATGAAGGTTATTGGCTCTACTATACCCCCCTTCTCTCAGCTTGCATATACAACAAACATTTTCAACCATGAAGACGAAGGGGTCAGACGATCATCACTCGCAAGCAGCCTTGTTGCATTTATTCGAATTGCGTTTGGTTTTTCTCGGCCATCGATACCCAATCATCATCGCACATTGACATCATTCATCATCATCAATCATCACTACTACTAGTACAAACACACGATTCGGACAGGGGCTTGGGACCGGGGATCGCGCGCGCAAAGGGCAGGCTTTTGGGGAGGGGTTCTGGAGGCGTTGGCTCTGGTGGTGGGCGGTTTCTTTGAAGATGGGACGGGAAAGGGCAAAAAAACTCGGCTGTGGTTTTTGGCCCGAGTTGTAATTATACCAATTGAAGCACTTTCTAACAAACTTTTGGTCCCCATCTCATTTTGAAGTGATTGTTTTGATCCTGGAACATGAAAAAAGGCACAGGGAAGGGAAAGAAGGGGTCCAAGTGGGGGGAGGGGTTCGACGCGTAGGTGGCGCGTCGACCGGGGGTTGTTTACAAACCACATTTTCGGTGACCCCATTCTCATCTTTCTGCCGCCCAGGAGGTTCAGGGGTGTCAATCCTGATTTTGTCTTGTGTGTTTTGACCGGAACTGACAGATATTCCAGATCTGCTTGCTGAGATGATAAAATTAGATTTGGAAAGGTGAGAGCAAGAGAGAAAGTGCGCGATTATTGGAAGTGTTGGGGGGAGCATCTGTTCTTCTCACCGCTTGGGATGAGATCGTGAGAAGGCGATCAGCTCATTCCACTTGAAGAACCCCTCCTGACAAAAATACTATTTGAAAATGATAGTAATATCAATATGCTAGGGATTGGGTTACATCAGAATACACATGTATCACGCCCAACTACGGCACAGGTGTCACAACACACACACACGCACAATCACTTGGCTCCTATGGTGGGCCAACAGGACACTTGAGGCTTCACCAGTTGTGGCAGTCCACTTACACGCAAGCTGGTCCGTGCCCAGACAAGCATGTCCTGCATGTTCTTGAGTGGGGTCTCCGCCGCTACCGTTCGGAGCTAGCGGGGTATGACCACTCTACTTGGACTTTCCCGTCCTTATCGCAAGCGTTATCAAACGTGGACGGGTGTGCCGGAAAGGGGATTGTGCCGAATGCCACCGTCATCTGCTTATTGCTGTGCCTGATTCGACTCGTCGAATCAACTGGTGCCCAGGGCCAGGCAGCACAGCACACACTAGAGCTCTAGGAGCTTCCATCTGTTGTTGTAGTACACCTATCTAACTAAGATACGGATGCCTATCTACACTAGAGTTTTATCGCCGGAGCTATTGTTATAGAACGACAGCATTGGGAGCACCTAGAAACTTTCCCTCAAGCGCCCAACGTCAAGATACCCCGCAATCCCGACCGCATCCGACCACCCGCGTCTCCCGTCCAAGGCAGTTGTTGGATGTGCGAACAGCAAGACAGCGAGGCATCCATCCATCAGCGATGCCCGTACCTTACCTAAGATCCTTTTTCCCCCGCTGAACCTACCAAGGCTCGCGCCTCCCAATCCATCCTTGTGCTTTTTTTGCTGTACCTGATTGCAGCAGCTAGTGCGCCGCGCGCCTTGATCCTTTCAATCTATTCAGCCTTCTATAGCTTCCTTTTTTATTCTTATTTTTCCCTACTGCTACAAATCCAAAATCACAATGGCCTCCCAGCCATCCTTCAATTCCAATAACCCGTTCCGTCGCAAGCCCGTTGCCACTCATCCTCCTCCTCCTCCTCCTCCGTCTGCTGCCGACGTCGTCCCAGATCCAACTCCTGCGTTAGTCGTCCAGTCAACCCCTCCACCAGCACCTCCACCAGCACCAACGACGACGACGACGTTGCCAAAGTTCCATGAGGATGATACCTTGAGGTTAGCTCCCGGGGGTGGTGATCAATTCTGGTCAACGCTGCAGACTGTACCTCGACCGGCCCAGCCGCCGCCAACGACGAGTTTCCAGAAGCCAAAGGTTGTGAAGAGGGTGAGGGTGCAGAGTCCTCCGCCGAGTAGTCCGGAGAGTGATGGGTTTGGGGACCGGTTCCCGCCGATTGGGGATCCGGATGATGAGGAGAGTGATAGTGATAGTAGTGACGAGGAGGAGGAGGTAGATCCATTTGGGACGGGTGGTTCGAATAGGAGCTCAGCTGAGGAGTTGGGGGTACAAGAAGAGGATAAGAGGGTAGGGAGGCCGGAGGTTGGGCCGCCGAGGATATCATTTCAGATGGGGCAGGCCGGGTTAGAGGATGAGGTGGCAGATGCGGGAACAACGGGTTCGAAGGGGGGCCTGGATGTGGATGCCTTCAAGAGGCTGTTATTGACTGGTCAGGCGGGTGGACATGGTCCGATGAGACCGACGGTGTCGACTGTTGACCTCGGGAGGACGGAGGAAAGTACCGCGGGTGAGATAACGATACAGCTGCAAGATACGCCACGTCCATCACAGGAGACACCAGGTCAAGCGATTGGGGATGAGCAGCAGAGGTTACTCACCAACTCTCAAACCACCCTTCAACCCGCACCCACAATTCTGAGAAAGAAACCCCCTCCCCCAAGCTCGCGCCACGGGAAACTCATCCGACCAGATCCAGCCCGCCAGGAAAGCAGCAGCTCTCTAGGCAAAACCTCGTCTTCCTCCTCCTTAGCCAGCCCCAAACCACCGACGCCAATCACCTCCCCTTCCAGACAGCGACCACCCACCCCATCAGACGTCAACAAACCCCTCCCGTCGCAACCCTCGGCGTCAGAAGACTCCAACATCTTTGACCACGAAGCAGCGGGGAAAATCCCCGAGCCGGCCCTGCCAGACCCGGGCCTTCACATCATCCACGCGTTACGATCCCCCACCCCGCCGCCAAACACTGCTCACCGTCCCGTCAGTCTGCCAACCCCAACCCCACCACCACCATCATCATCATCATCATCATCGAGGAAACCTGCCCCCCCGCCTCGAAGACAACCGCACACCAGGTCCGATTCCAAACCTTCCACCCCTTTTTCCCCCGAGGACCCAGAGTTGTCGTTGTTGTTTGGGACGCGGCGGTCGTCCATGGAATCCACCCGGTCTAGGTCTTCGTCGTTGAGAGCGAATATTCATGCTCCTGCGCCGCCTCCTCCTCGAAGGCTATCGCAGAGGTTGGGGGGTGTTTCGCCTGGTGGTGGTGGTGGTGGCGGTGGTGGTGAGGCTATATCACCTTTGGGGAGCCAGGTAACCGCTACCCCGCCGCCGCCGCCGGTTTCGGGGAGTGCCACGCCTGCTAATAACAGCGGTGGTGCGCCGACGGCGGAAGCAGTTGGTAGTCCGCCGGCTGGGATGACGCCGCCGCCAGGAGGGGGGCCGAGGGAGAAGTTATCGTCGCCGCCGCCGCCGCCTCCGGCTAGGGGGGCGAGTGTGAGGGTTAAGAGACCTGTGGTGGCGGCGGCAGCGGCGGCGGCGGAAGGGGTGGTGGTGAGGAGGAGCAGCAGCAGCGGGAATAATGGGAAGCCGCCGGCGCCGCCGGTGCCGAAGCATAGGGGGAGTTCCGGTAGAAACAGTGGTACTACTACTGCTACTGCTACTACTGTCGTACCAGTAACGGGAGCGGATGAGGCGGTGGTGCTGCTGCCGGAGCCGGAGCCGGAGCCGGGGGTTGGCGAAGGGGTGGATATCCTGGCTGATTTGACGAGGTTGCAGAGGGAGGTGGATGAGCTGAGGGCTGGGTTGGGTAAGCCTTGAAGAAGAAGAAGAAGAAGAAGAGGGGTAGCTGTTTTTGATAAGTGAGGTAGCCCGGAAAAGAAAAAGGGGGAAAAGAAAAGGGGATAAACAGGATCCGATATATCTACAATGGGGAGGTAAGGTGGGAATGAATGATTTGTCTTGTAATGATTGAAAAGAACTTGGATTGTGGGGGGGGGGGGGGGTGTTGGTAGGGACAGGAAGAAAACTTGTATGATAAAAGTATGGTAATCATTGTTTGAGAACGTTTTTGTGTGTACATACATGATGATGATGATGATGATTAGATATGAAGTGTGTGGACAGGCCTTTTTGGTGATTATGCTGTGGTATGGAAAGCACATGTTTTTGATGGTGGTAATGATTGAGTGTTTTTGCTACTTGGGGACCTAATGACTGTTGTGTTTGTCGCAATTCTGGCTACCTACTAGACGGTATATTGCTTGTCTAAAGGGGAGTTGGCTATCACAGGGAGGACGATTTGATTCTTAATTGCTCTTCTCCTGTCATAAACTTCCTCTCTTGTCTCTCCTCCCAGTTGTTATATAGATGCTGTGTTTTTCCTTTGCTAATGCCTTTTCTCTCCCAATCTACATCCCCCTCCACCTCTCCTTCCAACCCCCCTTCTCAAACAACCACAACGCCTCCGTCGCATAAGCATAACAACTCCTATGCCCCCTGCCCTCCTCCCCCTGCACCTCCTCCTCAATACTCTCCACCACCTTATTCTCCTTGAAGCACCTCCACAACCCAAACGCCAAATCGTCCTCCTCCCCTACCCTCCCCCCTTCGCCCTTTCCCCAATCACCTCTCCCCAACCTATACAACATCCTCCCTAGCGTTTGATAGGCAATGCACCTCTGGGCCGGAAACTCCGATCTCGCGTATCTCGCCAACTCCGGAATGGTATACCCCGCCGCCTCGGGAGCCTCCCCATGGTGATGCAGACCCTTCGTCACGGGGATTTGACGAGACAGTCTTGGGGGGATGAGGAGACCCCGGAAGTCAAAGCGGAGGGCAGAGACTGGAAGAGAGTCCTGGCCTGGGTAGTAAGGCGACTCTTTGTCGGCGGTGGAACCGGGGGTTGGAATGGGAGCCATCCAGGCGAGCTTGGAAGGGTCGGCGGGGAGGTTGGGGAAGAACTTGGAGTGCATTTTCTCGAGGAAGTCCGGGTCTTCGGGGTCGAGGTCGGGGACGGTGGGGGGTTGGGGGTAGTGGGTGTGGAAGGCGTGGGCTTCGTCTGGGGCGTTGGAGGGAGTGATGACGAGGTTTGGGTCGGTGGTGGTGAGCTTTTTGGCGGGGATGAGGTTGGGTGGGGGAGCTGGGGGGGCGGCGTCTTCGTCGAAGGTGACTGTTTTCTTTGGTTTGGTGGGATCTTTCTTTGGTGGTGGGGGGGTGTCTTCGGAGACGTCTTCGACGGTGACTTTCGGGGGTTTAGTCGTGGTTGTGCTCGCGTTAGAAGAAGGAGCCGGAGCAGGATCGAATTTCGGGGGACCGGCATCATCAAGGTTTGCGCGCCGGAGGAGCATTTGGATGAGCTTTGGGTCGAGGTTCTTGAAGAGGTCGCGTTGTTCTTCCATGATCTCGTCGGGCGACAAGGAGTTCAATAGGGCGTCATTTTCCTCGGCAATTCTCTCCTTTTCCGACACCTCTGGTTTGAGCGCTGGTGGTCGTTCCGGGCCATATTTAACCGGAGGAGTTGGGAGTATGCTCGCGTTGTTCTGGCGCTGCTTCTTGAAGGCAGAAACTCGTTTCTTGGGCGCTGGAAAACCAGAGGTCGACAAGTTGGCGGGAGTCGGGTAGCCCGGAGGCTTGACCTCGTCGGGCGTGTGCTCGAGAACGTCTCGTATTTCTAGTCCGAATCCTTCCATTTTGCCGGGTTTGTTTGTGTATTGTGATGGTTGAGTGGGAAAAAGTTTGACTGTGAATACACTAGAAAGCTAGAAGAAACGCTCCGTCATCAAGCAGCTATCCCGTTATCGTTATCAGTCCCCACTTTACTACCGAAGCTTCTGGGGTTTTTGGCAGGGTGGAGCAGGGGTGTCTGCTTATCTAATTATCCGTCGCGACTAGCGTCGATCTAAGGCCGAATGGCACCGGCCTGGTCTGTGCATGGCATTCGAAACACTCGTTCAGATGCAGGCCGATGTTTCGCGGGTGCATAAATAACGACACAGCATTGCACTACACTACACTACAAACAGCAAGCAATTGTGTCCGATGGTTTTGCCTATTTTGTTGGCCATATACTCGCACAGAGAGGGGCCGTTTGCTGTGGCAGACCGGCGCCACAGCACGTGAAGCAGAGCGGAAGATTGCAGCAGCATTCAGTGCACAAATACAAGACACGCCATGTCTCGGGATAGGGCTGCGGCAGGAATGATTATCTAGTGGGTGTCTCTGCAGAATTATCATTCCATCATCAGCTTGAAGTCTTCTTTTTATCTCACTGTGTCCTATTCGACTGATACATACCTGTGGTATACAGAGAGAGATGGAGTAGTGTACGGAGAATTGGATGTGCCATGTGCTTCGATCAGGGATGCCCTGTGCCTGTCCCGGCACGTTTATTTTTTGTCCCTCAATTGTGGGTCAGACTGGACTGGCCGGCCGCCCTGCGGAGAATGTCACGCATCGTCCCACACCGAATGCGAAACGGGGGCGGGGTACAAGATCCAGAAGTACCAGATGGGAAGTACCTCGTACCGTGCAGGGAACTGCAGGATACCGCAGGACCCAGGCCGCCGCGCGCGAGCCTCTTCCGCACTCTCGGCTCTGGCAACGAACGTCTGCTCCCCCGCCCCTCCCCTGTCACACTTTAAAGTCACTCCCGGCGGTGGGGCCTCGATTCTTCCTTTTCCATCGTGAGTGACGACAGAGAGCATTGACTGCCCGATATTGTTTTTACCTTGACCTATCCTTTTTCCATTTCCCAGCCAGAGCAAGCCATTTCCTCCGGCCGGCTAGAGCCTAGAGCTGGAGGCAGGCAGGCAGTCAGTCAGTCAGTCAGTCAGGCGGTGGCCAGCTGCCAGGGTAGCCAGCCCATGGGATTTTCCCCTAATCTGATATGGGCAAACCCGTCTGATGTATCCGTATCTGATGACTGCGTTTCCCTCTTTTGGCCGTCGCTTGGCTCCATCTGCAACCTGGCAAAGCTGGCAACATGGTGTTTAATTCGTTTTTCCAGAACAAATGTCCCTTTGGTGGTCAAGCCCCGGTTTTCCCTCGCCAGCTGCAAAGTAATAAAAAAAAAAAGTTCCAAAACAGAGCCCATCCCCGTCCTGCTCTTCGCCGCCCAGCACCCCAAAATTTCCTCCTTTTCTCACTCTCTTTTTCCACGCTTTTTGCAGTCAACAACCACCACTTCCTCGTCCACTCCCATCAGTTTCATTGACGCCTGGTTTGCCTGCATCGCGCAACCATCGTAATTCGATTCCCGAGTCTTTTCCGAATTGATTCCCACGCTTTTGACCGCTGCATCTCCACCACCAGCCCAGATACCGCCCATTTTGTGGCCGACCGTAGTCGGTTTGGCAGCGCCCTCAGCAGGCGAAGGTATTCAGAAACACCAAAACTCCACCTGCGACACAACAACCGGAGGAAGACGCTTGGACCCTTTCTTCTCAGCCAACCACAAACCAACACCTCCGCATCCCAACCGGTGCGAGAAAAAGGAGCCAATCACCAGCGGAGGGGGGTTGTTTTATTTAGTTATTCCAGGTCATCTTTATTATACGAACATACACGCCTTTGCCTCCTCACTTCATCTTTATAACACCAGCCGACCACAACCACACACAAAGGGGTGGGGGCACACCCAGTGGCGGAGGAGATCAAAACACTCGCGATGCAGCAGTATCACAGCTCATCACCCTCCCTGTTGTCATCACCGCCTTCTGCCATCTCCGAGCCTGGATCACCCACTCGGATCATCAACGCCGCGAGGGCCAACATTGAGATGGATGAGATCATCGTCGACCCCGGCTCGGCTCCCAGGTTCGGCATTATGCAGCAGCAGGTCCAGCAACAGCAAAACTCCGAGTACCCACCCGGCACACAACTGACCGCCGCCGGCGTTCCCAGGAAAAAGCCAGGCCGGAAGCCTGGCAGCACAGTCAAGCCAAAGGTCGCACCCGATGGGACTGTCGAGCCACCCAAGCAGCGCCGGCCCAGGAAACCTAAGGACCCCAATGCCCCGCCTGTCCAGAGGAAACGCAAAGCCGTTCTCACCGAGAGCAACGAGACAAACTCGGAAATGGATGCACGGGCCGCTTCTGGTCCCCCGGCAGCAGCTCGTCAGCCCAAGATCACAGAACTCACCTCGATGCGCATGTCGTTGGATGGTGGTGCAGGCTTCGTCCAGACCCCGCCCAAGAGAGAGAGCATGACTTCGATGCAAATGCAGAATCTCCTCAACAGCGACGAGCCGCCTCCCCAGCCCCAGCCCCAGCCCCAGCCGACAGCGCCTGCCAGGCAGATGTTTGATCCCATCCGGGGTAACTACGACCCCATTAGGGAAAGCATGGTATCTCGCGACCCATATGGCACTGGAGGTCCGCTTGGGTCTCCTCGCGCTCCTGCCCCTGCTCCCAACAGGGCCAGCGCATCGCCATCTATCGCCAGCCTAGTTGATCCCCCAACCTCCATCATTTCACCCAGACCAACGCAATCGTTCACAACCACTACTTCACAATCACGTTTCCAGGAGCCCTCTTCTGTTCCTGCTTCTCCGGCCAACCCAGTTCTGGCCACCCCTACCACCATGCCCAAGCCCACGTTGGCTGAAGCGAGACGTCCCCCGCCGCCACCGCCGGCGCCTACGTCTGTTAGCAAGCCAGAACCCAAGATGAATTCATTTACTAGCATGTCGTCGATCCCGAGCGGCTCCTCGCTTGCCGCGGTTGCTGCCCCGCCCGCGCCTGTCCAGAGCAAGAAGATCGCGGCGGTTGTCCAGCAGGAAACGAAAGCCAACAAGAAGGCGCGCAGCAGCACCAGCAGCTCGCCAAAAATTAACGGCGTCAAGGAAAAGGACTCCTTGCCGCCCCTTCCAGGCAGCGAGCGGTCCATTTTGGATTTCGGCAGGGCCAAGCCCGGTGAAGAGGTGGAGGCGCCGAGCATCGCTCTTCACATCCCGCTCAAGCAAGGTGAGAACAACAAGTATGTCAATTTCATGCGCATGGCCGAGGAACGCTACGGATGGGACGCTTTGCATCCCAGGCTGGCTGCCTCGCGTGAGCGCAAGGCTCTCATCGCGGCCGCCACGGCTGCTTTGGAGAAGGAAAAGAATGGCAGCGGCCGTGACACTGGCGACGAGATGGAGGAGGACCTGAGCGAGGCCGACAACAGCAACGTGGAAATGGGCGGCATGGGCAATGGAAATCCGGCCAGTGGCCCCGAGGCTGCTCCCGTCAAGCCAGCGAGGAAGAAGCGGAATTTCAAGGAGGACGAGTATGACAAGGATGATGACTTTGTGGATGACTCGGAGATGCTCTGGGAAGAGCAGGCGGCTGCGAGCAGGGATGGATTCTTTGTCTACAGTGGACCTCTGATTCCCGAGGTGGAGAAGCCTGTTGTGCCTGAAGGACCGCCGAGACGCGGACGTGGTGGGCGTGGTAGAGGGTCCAGGGGTGGTGCTCGTGGCGGTGGCGAGAGCGGACGGGGCAGAGGTGGCGGGCCCGGTTCGAGAGGCGGCACTGTCAGAAAGCCAAGGATCACGAAGCAGGAGAAGGAACAGAGGGATAGGGAGAAGGCCGAGAGGGAAGCGCTGGCGCAGATGACGAGCAAAGCTGGTGCGACGACGCCGGGCCCGACTGCGAATACCTCTCCCAGTGGTGCGCTTAATCTGTTGACACTTACGCCTCCGGCGGCTGGAACAGGTGTTACTTTGTAATATGCCCGACCACTTTTTTGTTTGTTTTGCAACGATTGTCAAAGTCATCATCACCTGACGCGGAGTTTGTGTGCCGGCGCTGGGATGTGGGGAGTTTATTTGTTTGTTTTACATTATTGCAAGGGTGTATTTATCTTTAATTGGGGGCAAGCGGGGCAGGCATTGGCGTTGTCTTCTTTTTGGGGGGGAGGGTGTTTATGGATGGGATGAATATCAGCACTCGCAACACACAAATACGTTTTTTCTTTGTCCGTTTGAGTTTTGGTGGTGGTGTAGGTGGACTTGGAGGTGATGGGTGTGAGATATCGGTTACTGCTCAGCGACGTTCCATCTAGCGCAATGCCCTTTGCTGGGGTTTTCGTTCACGCAGCTTGGGTTCACACATTTGTGGAGCGGGGAAAGGATCGGATAGACGGTGCTGGGGAGGAGGGATGGGTGTGATGAAATGGATAATGTATGACATTGATGGTGGATTGGGTTGGAAGAAACGGGGGCGCAAACTTGGACGGCACTTGTTTACCTTGTTTAAATGAATACATCATCGAATACAGCGGATTTAATTCACGTTTTGGTTCGAGTTCTATCTCTTACCACCGTCCCCTGTTGTTTTTGTTTGTTATTATAACAGAGGAACAACGACCCCCTCCACATCAGGCCCCCAACCACCATTTCCCGGTCCGGCAACGACAATCTCGTTGTTGCTCCCCTTTTTGAGTTGGACGTGCAATACACTGGCTTTGACATCCCCGGCCGTGCCCTGGAAGGCGAGTCGGTGTTGCTGGCCGTTGACAGTCACGATGGCATACCGGGGGTTCTTGTCACCGTTTGTGTAGCGGATTTGGATCGTGGTGGGAACCCCGGGCTCGGCGTCGCTTCTGATATTTGACACCGTCAAGCTCCCGTTTTCGGCTCCTCCTATGTAGCCCACCGCCGCTCTGTTGCTGGCGCACTTATTACAGGTGACCGACCTGGCCGATCCAGAGAGTCTGGCCGATGCGGCGGGATAGGTGTTTGACGCTGGGGCGACGGCCCTACATACATAATTTTCATCAGCATCTTTGCCCCCCCCCTCCCCCTGGAAGGGGTTTGTTCAGGGATGTTTTTTACTCACCAGCTTGTCGATCCTGTCCCGGTGGCAGGATCCAGGTTGGGGACCCAACCCGAGGGGCGGTTCTTCAGCCAGGGTTTTGTCCCCGTGATTTCTAGCGGGAGCCAAATATAGGTCGAGGCTTGGAGGTTGGTGCTCACCCAGCGATCGCCCATGTACATGAGGCTTTTGTTGTTGTTGTTGTTGTAGGGGCCGTAGGGGAGGATGTAAGTGGTTTGGGAGTGGTAGGTGTTGCTGCCGTCATCGGCGAATTCCTGCCAGGATGACCACCCCCCGCTCAGGCTGGTGCTGTGGCTGTAGACGTTGTCGTTGGGGTCCCAGCCGGTGAGCTTTGATCCAAACATGTAGTACCGTCCCTGGTGCTTGATCAGGGCGGGGGACTCGATCTTTTCGTTCCAGCGGTGGACTGAGCTCCCGGGGACGAGGTCGAGGAAGTCGTCGGTGAGCCGGTTGATGCGGAGGCCGTTTCGGCGGTCTTCGGTTAGGAGGTAGCCCTGGCCGCCGCCGCCGTCGTCGTCTTTGAAGAGGCCCATGTCGCGGGATTCGAAGCCTAGGGGGCGGAAGCTTCTCAGGTAGCCTGCCCGTTGTATTGTACTACTGTCAGCCATATCAACGTTTGGTGTGGTCGATATTTGCGAGAGGCCATGGCATGTGGGTGGTGGAGAAGTTGGAAAACGTACGGTATCGACCGCAGACTGTGTCACTGACAGCAACGCCCACTTTGGCCTCGGAGTAATCCCGGTTGTCGATGTGTAGCCACATGACAAACTTGCCCGTTTTATCGTTGTAGATAACCTTGGGGCGTTCGACAATTCGGTTGGGGCCAATGTCACCCCCGTTCGGGGTCTGGGACAGGAGGGCGCCCTCGAACCGCCATTGGACAAGGTCGGAGGAGGAGTAGCAGTTTATGTTTTGGAAGACGGTGCCGTTGGACTTGTCTTCTCCTATCAGATAATAGCGGTTGTTGTGCTGAATGAGGCCGGCGCCGTGGGCGTTGAGGTGCTCGTTGTTGGAAGCCGTCCAGGTGCCGCCGGGGACTATTTGGAGGGAGGCGGTGATGGGGGAGGTCAACCCGAGTAGGGAAATGAGAGTCGGTAGCCTCATTTTGAAGTCATATGTCGACCGCCGGGCGAGTGAGTAAGTCAAAGTTCATCACAGGACGGTAAGTGAAGTCGGACATGTGGTTCATTTTGAGTATATGCCAAGGGTCCTTTGCAGGCCTTCACTCTGTTGATGAGCTCTATATGGTGGTAGACGAGCCATAAGCGCGTTGTAGATATAAAGACAGGTCATAGGCGCGAGGATGTGGTTCGCGGATAGAAATTTTGCCGTTACGAAGTACAACCCAAGAACCGGGTGGTCCATGGTGGTGAGGGGCTTTGGGGGCGGTTATATTGCAAAGTTGGAGAATATACTGTACATATGTGACTTTGAACGTTGTAAGAAAGGTTTGGATGAGCAACGGGTTCAGATGAAAGTCATCAACGCCATCCCAACTCAGCAGCAGCCCTACCATGGTTCTTGGCACTCACCGTTTCTACACTACCAGCCTTCCAGTTGCATAAAGGCGTTCCTGGATCAGTTCCTGATGCAACTCATGGTGTTTTACACTGTCTGTCTTGGCGGCGCCAGAAGAATTCCGAAATTCCGCACCCTGTCAGCTACCGAGGCAATGCAGGGATAGTGTGGGGCCTTGCTGTCGTGCTTCTGTCATCCGCCCTGTCCTTGGAGTGTCGTGCTCTGCCAAGCACCAGTCGGTCAGGGGCGGGAACTGAGACTTTGCTTTGTCGGAAGACGACCAGACGTACAGATGAACTGGAGGAGGAGGAAGAGATTCCACTTCCCCGGATTTCCCTAACCCAGGGTGGCTTGCGGACGATGATATCGCAATGGAAATTGCCCGTCTGGGAAACCGAACAGGGGGGGGCTGATCAAGGAGGCCCACCCCATCCATCCTGCCGATACCGCGCTACTTTAGCAGTGGTTAGCTCTCTTTAAGTCCGCACCCACCTCCCGTCGCGCAGGGGAGAAAAAAGGAAGAAAAAAGAGACAGGACGGAAATGCGGACGGGGATAACTTGCATGTGAGTGGTCTGGACAGAGAGAAGGGGGCGGATAGGTGGTCGGCATCGGAACACTCGCCCGGCCCGTCTGTTCTTCTCCTCTGCTGAGCTCACATCCGAGTGTAGTACTATTACTATTACTACTCACTACTACTACATACATACAACGAATTGTAATCCTCTCACTCGACCACTTCTGTTTACTCATCTGCCCATCCTGCGCTGTGTTCCCCAACCAAGGCACGCTGCCGAAGGAAAACAAGGGAAACAGGAAACGAGGCTGTCGTGTGTTCGCCAACCTTTCATATGAATATGTTTACCACTAGAACTAGGTCTTGAACATTTATACTCAGTTCTTGTTCATCAGAGTACTTAAACCATCATCATGGCAGCCGACTCACTCGACCCTGAGAAGCACCAAGGCGCCGCCCTCACCACCTCTCACACTCTAACCGGCAGCTCCTCCAACAACACAACCCTTGACAACCCCCAATTCCACCCAGAAATGGAATCTCACTCTCACCCTTCACGACCCTCCACCCGACACACTCACCTAACCACCACCTCCTCTGACTCCTCCAACAGCGACCCCCTATCACCCCTCGAGCACGCCCTCGGTCAGACCACATCGATCCTCCAGACAGACGCCATCTATCAACAAGATGCCGACAACAACCTTACCCACACCCGCACCGGCCGCACCTCCATCACCTCGGCCGCCTCCCGTCCCCCAGACTACGAAATCACCATCTCCACCGACGACCCAGAACATCCCATGAACTGGCCTTTATGGTACAGGACTTACATTATTGCCACAGTCTCCTACTCCACCTGGGTGGTCGTCCTCTACTCAACCTCTTACACAGCCACTCTCCCAACAATAATGGACGAGTTCGACATCACTTCCAAACCCGTCGCCACCTTGGGTCTCACAACCTACCTCCTAGGCCTAGCAGCCGGCTCGGTCATCGTGGCCCCCATGTCAGAGCTTTATGGCCGCAGACCAGTCTACCTCGTCTGTTTGGCGGCATTCATCGTGTTGATCATCCCCTGCGGCTTAGCGGACTCTCTATCAGAGATGATCATCGTCCGTTTCTTCGGGTTTGTCCCCCCCCCCTTTTATTTCTACAGTTTATCCCCACCCCCCATCTAACAAATCTTCGTGCAGCGCCCTCTTCGGCTCAGCCATGATCTCCAACTCCCCCGGCACAGTAGTCGACATCTCCTCGGACAAGTACCTGGCCCTCTGCATGTCGTTGTGGTCCATCGCCCCCCTCAACGGACCAGTTACTGGTCCTTTGATCGGTGGTTTTGTCAATGATTACCTCGGTTGGAGGTGGGGGAACTGGCTGGCTATCATCCTCGCGGGGGTAGCTTTTATCCTGACCTTTTTTGTCAAGGAGTCTTACCTCCCTACGCTGATAAAGCAAAAGGCTGCCCGGGTGAGGAAAGAGACGGGTGATGATAACTGGTGGTGTAAATACGACCAGAGGTCCATTTCGACATGGGGTCTGCTCAAGCTGAATCTCTCCCGCCCTTTCATCCTCGCCATGACGGAGCCAATCCTGTGGTTTTTCAACATCTGGTACGTCCCCCCTTCTCTTTTCTCCTCCCCCCAACGTTCTGTCTCTCTAACATTTGCAGGATCTCCATCATCTACGGCATCCTCTACCTCTGCTTCATCGCCTACCCCATAATCTTCACCCAGTACCGCGGCTGGTCCCCCTCCCTGACGGGCCTCTCCTTCCTCGGCATCGGCCTGGGCACCCTCATCTCCATCTTCCTCGAGCCCCTCTGGCGCCACCTGATCAACTCGTCCCCCAAACGCGACCCCCTCAACCCCTCCCGCCCGGCCCCCGAGGCCACCGCGCTGATCATGTCCATCGGCGCCATCCTCACCCCCGTCGGCCAGCTCATCTTCAGCTGGACCTCCCTCCCGGCCTCGATCCACCCGTCCGTCTGCCTCGTCTTTGGCTCGGTCCCCTTCGGCATGGGCAACACCCTCTCGTTCATCTACGGGAGCAATTACCTCGCCGGGACCTACGGCATCTACGCCGCGTCCGCGCTGGCGGGCAACGCGGTGATGAGGAGCGCCTTTGGGGCCGCGCTGCCGCTGGCGGGGCCGGCCATGTACAAGGCCATGTCGCCGCAGTGGGCGGGGACGTTTTTGGGCTTGCTGGAGGTGATGCTGGTGCCGATTCCGTTTATTTTTTACAAGTGGGGGGAGAGGATCAGGGGGAGGTCGAGGGTGATTAGGCAGATGAGGGAGGAGAAGGACAGGGAGGAGAAGACGGTGGAGAGGAGGCAGAAGAGGGCCGCGAGGAGGGCCGCGAGGGGGGAAGGCGGCGGGGTGAAGACGGAGGTCAGGGAGGAGGGAGGGGGGAAGGAGATGGGGGTTTGATAGGTAAATAGGCATGGGGGAAATGAATATATTGATGCCTACCAAAAAGGGATGGTGGTATTTTTTGGTTGTGTGTATATAATGGCATCGGGTGTATTGTAAATTACCTAGACATGATAGGGAGCGATTCGTGAGCGTAAAAAACATCTTGTCAAAACTTGTTGACATTTTATACCAGCTTGTTGTTCTTACTGTCGTGCCAAAAGGTCCTCCTCACCACCAATCTCACACCCAAAAGAACAACCCAACAAGCAACACACGCAAGCAACTCTTCTCAAACCTCCACAAAACCATACCAGATCAAATCAACACAGGGAGAAAAAAAAAAGTTATCTCTTTCATAAAGCATCAATCACAAAATAATAAACAAAATTTGGAGCCCTAATAACAACACAATTCGAAAACCCGCCTTTCATCTTTCCTCATCCCATTCTTTTTTGCCGTGTGCTACCAACAATAACAACATCTTTCACCGGACCAGCCGCCGCAACTTTCATCTCCTCCTCCCCTTACCCCCTCAAGACACAAATAAACACAAGAAAAAACTATCGTACCGAAAAAGAAGAAAACAAAAGTTGCAGCCCCCCCTCCCCTTCCCCCTTCCATCTTCACACGGCAAAAAGTCAACACCAACAAAAAAGCGTGATAACAACAACAAAACAGAAACAAAAACAAAAATAAACAAAAAAAAAGGTATCATCACCCTTCATCCCTCTTCCCCCCCTCCCGCTTTAATCCTCGCGTATGCATTCCCCCTCCTATCCTCCCCCCTCCCAAACCCCAAATGATTTCCATGCAATCAATTCAATCGTTTGTGTGTGTGTGTGTGTGTGTGTAATTTGTGTATCGTTCACCCTCAAGTGTGTGTGTGTTCGTTCTCCAGTACAATTCCCCCCCTTTCCTGCAACATGCCACCGAAAAACACCCCCCAATCTGAACCATCCCCCTCTCCATAAATTAGATTAGATATCAGCCAGCTGACCACAAAGACTGTATAACACGTAAGTAGGTCTCATGGCTAAGGTATCATATCGTTAAAAGACGAAGAAGAAAAAAACACAATCGCAGTGGCGCAGGCTAACAATCGCGCAAGTTAAAAAAAGACCGAATGTGCAGCTGATCATATCGTCGCCATAAAAAAACCAAATCAACGGAAAAAAACAAGCAAAGAAAAAAAAAAAAAGGGCAGAGCGACAGTGGTATCAACGGTCAACCTCAAGACAAAAAAGAACAAAACGCCTTCCCCCCTCCCTTTCCCCATTATCATAGCCCCCTCTCCACTACCACCCCTTCTTCCTCGCGAACCTCTTGTTCAACAACGCCAACACCTTTGGCACATTAAACTGGACGTACTCCAGATCCAAATCGTCCTGATTATCCTTTTGCATCTCCAGCAAGTCGTCCAGCTTCAAATCCAGCTCCAGCAGACCCCTATTCCGCCCTTTGTAATGAAGTGAGATGACAAACGTCCCCGGCAGGGGGCTCGTAAAGTTGAAGTAGATATTCGCCCTCCTGTTGTCGGGAACATTGCTCTTCTGGATGACGCCCTCCTTTTCGAGTTGTTGATGTGTGAATTTGTAGGGTCCGAGAACCTGCTGTTTTTGTTGCTTTCGTCGTGTCCCCTCGCTTTGGCTTCTGACGTTGTGAAGGTAGTTCTTGTATGTCTCGAGCTGGCCGACGAGGTACGAGTTGTGATCCCTAATCGTCTTGTACACCTCCTCCAGTTTCTTGGTTTCCAGATCAACACCCTCCTTCAAGCTGCCCAGATGTTGCAGCTCTTGTTCCACTTCGTCGCGCAACAGCATGAATCCGTCGCTCTTATCCACCACCTTCAGCTCCTGCAACTGACTCAACAGCTCCATCGCCCTGATGCCCTTCCGTACCATCACGGCATCGTTCTTGCTCGTCGCGGCAGCATCCGCGATCCTTTCCAGCCTCAGCGGTCTCTTCGCCACCGAAGAGCCCGCCGGAATGGTCCTCAAAATCTGCACAAAGATCGACTTGGCCTCCATGAAGAACACCTCCTCTTGAGTGATGTCCAACGCAGCCGTCAAGTCGTCAATCGCCGTCTCCCACCTGCTAAACAGCGGCAGGTTGATCACCCTGTTCTCCTTCCTCGGCACCTGCTGTGGCGCGGGGCCCAGCTCATTCACGATGATGGACAGGTGAGAGTTCGAATCCTTGCAAATCTCCCCCTTGTGCTTGTCAATCAGCGAGTGCATGGCGTAGATCTCGTTGAGGGTAATCGACAGCTCCAGGTCCTTCTTGGACAAGGCCACATAATTATCCATCTCGAGGCTCTCGTAGAAATCTTGCACTTCGCACAGGTCAAGCATAAACTTGTTGATCCGATCCTTGTTCTGCAGAACGAATGGCTGCAACTTGGCCATGTAGGGTTCCTTTGCGTACGATGGCTTGTTGGCCAGGTTCTGCAGCATCTTGGCGATATAAGTCAGTGTCCTTCGGGGGCGGTCGGCCGGGGTGCCGTCGATCAGCATGTACGACTTGGGCGTGACGATGGCGGGGTTGATGAAGCGCAAAAAGAAGAAACCGCCGATCAAGGTGCAGATGAC
This sequence comes from Cercophora samala, assembly GCA_030512305.1. NCBI lineage: Eukaryota > Fungi > Ascomycota > Sordariomycetes > Sordariales > Lasiosphaeriaceae > Cercophora > Cercophora samala. Next base: position 233,866 of record JAULSY010000005.1, on the reverse strand, counting down.
CTGGTCGTTGGCGTCGGGGTATTTCCTCTTGGTCAAGCTGCGAATCTGCTTGCAAATCCATCGGATTCCGTAGGGTGCCTCGTCGAGGCCGTCGATGATGGTGGTCAGGAAATTGTTGGCGATCTCGGTCAGCATGGTCAATCGCGGCTCGATGATGGCTTGAACCTGGGGGTTCTCGGCGGCCTGTTCAGCCGTGATGCCCTTTGGCAGCGAAGCGGGGAGAGTGCCTGTATCCTCTTCAATCTGTTCAACCATGCGCTCGTAGACCTTGAGGGGGTTGATCTCCAAATCCAGATCCTTTAATTCAATCAGACCATTGATCCTGTCGGCAAGAACAGCCTTCAAGAAGCTCTGGCCGGGACCTCTCCTTGTGTATGTGGTCATCATTCGCGAAACAGGGGTATTGGCGCGCAGGAGCGACGAGTATTCGGGCGTGTTGTCGAACTGGTATGTGAGGACAGACTGGTGGCCGTTAGCAGAATTCTGTCCGACCTTTCCATCGCGCAAGACATACCTGAAACATGGTTAGCAGCAAGTGCTCTTCGCGACTCTCGTACTGGTTTCCGTAAATGGTGAACATGACGGTCTGCAGCAGAGAGTCAATCTCGGACATGGAGACCAGCCGACATAGATGGGCAATGTGTCTGGGTTCGGACTGCAGGAGGAACAACAGGTTTCCATATCTCTGCGTCTTATCGTCATTGGGGAAAACTCCCTCCTGCATTTCGGCGGCATCTTCGAGATGGCTGGCAACTTCGTTTTGCTGTGATAATCAATGTCAGTGATTGCCGCCAATATTCCCCAAGGCAAAGCAAAGCATACCTCTTCCAAGGCCATGCGGTTCTGGATCAGCAGGGCAATGCGCGAGTCGAGGTATCGAACGTCTTTTTCGAGCACGAAGTTCTTCTTTGACTGCGACGAGATCTTGGCTTTCAGGTCTCGCAGCGTCTTTTGCGCTGTGGGAATGGTCAGCACAGGGTTCAATTAGGAACCCCCCCCCCGCCCGGGAATGAATGAACAAACCTTTGGCAAGGTCATCTTCAATCACCAGGTCCGACTCGTTGGCTGACATGGACATGTACAGCGCGGACATGGAGTACCGCTTGGACTGGCGGGCAGACCGCGAGCCATCGTAGGAAGACATGGTGTTTTGGCGGGATATGGGCTGGAAGGAGGAGGAGGAGGCGGTGGAAGCTCTGGAAGGTGTCTGTAACATGACAGACATTGTTGGCGCAACCGCGCCGAGGACAATTGGAGAGAAGCGCCGAGTGACTGTTTGAGTGTTGGAGGGTGATGGATTGATGGATGTGTGCGATTAAACGAGAAAGTGTTGTCGGGGTCGACGAGGATAGCGCTGCGGGCGGGTGCTGGCTGGGCTGTCGCTGTGTTTTGTGACCGTGCACCGGTGCTTGATTGGCGACACCTGAGAGATAACAGGGACAGTGTGGCGGTCTGGTGGTGTTTGAAACAATATGGACGGTGAGAGTGAGTGGTATACAGAAGAGAGAGAGAGAGACAGAGAGAGAGAGAGCAAAAGGGGGGCGGGATGTTTTTTCCAATCGTCAATCGGTTGTTCGTGTTCGTTCGTGGTCAGAGAGACCTTGGAAAACGGGGGTCGGTCGGGGGGGCGGTGGGGCGGGTGGCAGCGAAGGAGAAAAGAGATGCGCGCTACGGGGTGTGAAGGGTTGATGAAAGACCTGGGACAAGACTGGGTGCCGGTTGGGTCCCGCCGTCCTGAAAGGGGGTTGTAGCCCGGTGCCTGTTTCTAGGTCGCTTTGTGGGTGTGCCGCTGGCAGATGCGATGGGATGGATGTATGAGGTGGATGGATGGATGGAGGTTCGAGGATGGATGTTCAATCGAGGCGAGGCAAGCGAACGAGGAGATGGGACTGGAGAGGGAAACTTGGGGGTTGAATGCGGATTGCGGAAACGCGTCGGGGGGGCACCAGTGGAGTCCCTGTGCAAAACTAAACCTCCGGTTGGTGTTTGGGGGGGGGACCTTGCTGATATCACAGCGTCGACCGAACTCCCCTGTTGATGCAGCTGGACCAGTGAAATGCCGGCCGAGTGCAGCAGTTTCTGAAGAATGCTAAGGTACCAGTGGTTTGGCCTCGGGCGGCGAGGGGTGTGTGAGGGGTGTGAGGTTACAGTGCGCAAGAATGAAGAGAAGAAAATAAAAAACACAAAAACATAAAAAATAAAAAAGAGGGAAAAGGGGAAGGGGGAGTGGGAGTGGGAGTGACGCTTGAGCCCAAGACGACCGGCCGCGCAGCAGCTGCTCTCATTTGGAAATTATAACTGAGCAGATATGGGTTTTATTGTGTCCGTGCGCGCCTTGCTCCTCCAACGGTTTTGGCTGGTGTCCCCAGGTCCTCCACTTCTCCAGGCTGTGATATATCAGAAAGTATGTAGAAATCTCAGTTATCAAAAAAACAGGGAAAGGCAGGTTTAGAAAACATGTTCGGATGATGGTTGCGCAAGCACGGTAGCATCAAACCGGGGCCCCTTGGAACCACAGGGAAACGGGCAAGCCAAGGGCGCATTTCAGAGCCAAACATTGAACACAATCATCTATCTCTTTTTTCCTTCTTCCCTTCAATTTTGATTCGAAACAAATAGCTGGCGTACTGTATGTATATCTCATCTCTATACTATTTCCATGCATCCCGTCACCCCTCATCCCCCCCGCCTTGGACTAGTTGGCTAGTGTAGAGAGAGGGGGGGAGATGATCTTCGCGACCAGAGGAGGCCAACCATGGGAATGAAAAGTGACTCCCGCAGCTCGCCGCAAAGTTAGGTCGTGGGTGGTGTTTCGGGCCCCAGGGGGGGCAGCGAATCTTGTTGTCGCAATGCCGAGAGGCACCAGGGCCCAGGGCCACACGATTGGCTGGTGACCTGCCATGGTGTTCTTGGCGCTGTTCAACACAAGCGTGCCCCTCTCTCGTGGTGCCCCTCTTCCACGTTGCCTTCAAAAAGGCGGTGATGGGTTATTTTTTCGCATTTTTCTTATCACCATCCCTATCCGTATCCCTCCACATGATCATTCTCAGGTTCCATTCTAGTGTAGTGTATATTACTAGGTATCATCTCCAATCACCTCTCAAGAGAATGTCGTCAATTAACCACCCCGCACCCGCTCTCAAGATAGATACCCCAGATCATAGCGGGGTACACTAGGTACCTCTGCTGCTGTTCCTGCGTTGCCGCTGCAGAGACCCCCCGAGTCAAGCAATCGCCTGTCTCTCTCGCTCCGACGCCGCCGCTCGGGCTTTTATTGCATCTTCCCTCTCATGATGTGCATTGCCAATAAATGCGGGAAATGCAGACAGTCGCCAAACATGAAACATGTAATGTATAATAGATAATACCGTCCCAACAGCCTGGAACAGCTTTTCCTCCCAAGGATCAAGGAAGCAACAGCCTCAACGCCACAAATTCTACATTTGGAAATTCTACTCAATAAATATCCCGACCTTTTTCTCTCTGTCTTTCCCCTGTTACGGCCGTCCAGCCATACCCTCCCCCCCCTTCCCTCGGCCGGATCCGAAGAAGAAAATCTCCATTTCATCGTCATCTCCAAGAAACAATTACACTGATCCAGATCCTCTTGTCGGACTGACTTATACACAGCAGCTGTCAAACTCGCCGTTTCTGTCCCTCGGTCTGGATTTGATACCAGTAACACAAAGACACTTTTCTCCCCTCGTTAACAACCAAAACCCATCATCCAAATAATCTCCATCCATCTGCATGCTGCCTGACAAGAAAAATAAGGATATGACTGTGTCCGGCCGCGGTGCAACCACACAACTTTTCTTTTGCTCTGTCCTATCCTGATACCTTCGGGAACCTCTGACCCATGTCCCCTGTTGATGATCTTATGGGGATACAATGTACTGCGTATCACAAACCGTCATGACTACCTTACCTATCCCCCCAACAAGCCATATCATCTGGGGAAAAACCATGCATGTACACCGTCCGTAAACCACCACCCCCCGCCCCCATCCCACTCACTGTTCACACCACCAACCATCAATGTCACAACCGTTGCCTCCCACTCACCAACAACTAACAATAAAATAAAACAAAACAACGAGGTCCAACAATGTGTGTGAAAAGAACAAACAAACAATCGGAGAATGCCGAAAGGGAGGTTTACCTACACAAGGTCGTCACCTGACGGTACCTACCTAGGTACCTACCTACCTTGGGGGACAAAAGGCCAAAACAAAGAATTGTCGGCCGCATGGGCCAAAGAGAAAAGAGAAAAGAAAAATTACCGACCTACCTCGGTGAAAGAGACGGTGAGTTACCTAGTCGAGTGTACCTACCTACCTATCCGGTGAAAGCCCGACTCGTACGAACAGGACGGCGATAAGGAGTGAGACATTGGGGGGGGTTGTCTTATTTTTGACCTCGATTTGGCCGTGACGGGGAGGGGAGGGGAGGGGAGGGGAGGGGGGGTTCATGTGTGGCAGGTACCGGGGAGATGTGGTGGTTATTTCTTGTTCGTCTGACGGAAAGTGTGAATATATAGTCATCGATCGTTGTATAGATGGTGGGATTTTCATGATCATGCTACAGTTTTAGATGCTAAAGCACTGCGGTCATTTTATGACCTCTTGACATGAAGAGACAGAGAGAGAGAGAAAAAGAAGAAACATGACATTTTCTATCATGAGAAAAAAAAACTGAAAAAAAGTATCAAGACTCCAAAACCCCTATATCCTTCCTGATGTCGTAAACCCCCTTTCATCATCAATGCCTCCTCTCACTCCAAAGCCCCCCCCTCTCCCTCGGCCACGCCCACCCCGTCACCTCGGCCGGGTCAACCCCCTCCTCAAACGCCCTCTGCTGACACCTCAGCTGCTCATCCCTCAACACCTCCCTCACCCCCCCACCCCTCCCCTCCAGCACCCCACCCTTCCCACTCAACCTCTCCACCGCCTCCATCGCCAAACTCCACCTGTCCGTCCCGTTCCTGATCGCCAGCTCCAGCGGCGTGTCGATGTTCCCCTTCTCCCTGTACCCCTTCACCACCATCCCCCCCGCGTTCGGCCGCCCGTGCGTCAGCCTGTACACCAGCCAGGGGTAGCTGTGAAAGTTGAAAACCACCGGCTTGTCCTCGGTGAACAGGGCGCCGTACTCGGCGTTGGTCAGCCCGTGGGGGTGCTCCTCGTGGCTGATGAGCTTGAAGAGGTCGACCACGTTCACGCAGCGGATCTTGAGGGTGGGGAAGTGGTCGAGGAGGAGGGAGATGGCGGCCAGGGACTCCTGCGTCGAAATGTCGCCGCAGGACGCCATGACGAGGTCGGGCGAGGAGGAGACGGGGCAGGAGGAGAAGGCAGGCCAGATGCCGATGCCTTTGGTGCAGTGGAGGATGGCGTCGGGCATGGAGAGGAATTGGAGGTGGGGCTGCTTGTCGGCGACGATGACGTTGACGTAGTTTTGGCTGCGGAGGCAGTGGTTGGTCACGGACAACAAGCAGTTCCCGTCGGGAGGTAAGTAGATCCTGACCACCTCGGGGGATTTGTTGGCGACGACGTCGAGGAAGCCCGGGTCTTGATGCGTGAAGCCGTTGTGGTCTTGTCGCCAGACTACTGCCGTCAAGAGGATGTTCAGCGACGGAATAGGATGTCTCCAGGGAACCTCGAGCGACTTTTCGAGCCATTTGCAGTGTTGGTTTACCATGCTGTCAATGACATGGATAAAAGGCTCGTAAGAGTTCAGCAGACCGTGCCGGCCAGAGAGGAGATATCCTTCTAACCAACCCTCGCAGGTGTGTTCAGACAACATCTCCATCACCCTCCCCTCCATGGCGAGGTTGCCTCCGTTGATGTCTTCATCGAAATACTCTCCCATCCAGACCTTTTTGGCTACTTCATAGACAGTCCCAAGTTTGTTGGACTCTGTCTCATCTGGGCCGAAAAGGCGGAAGTTGTTCGGGTTGAGGGACATGATATCCCTCAAAAAGCCTGCCATGTTGGTCATGGAGCCAGAGAGGGTCTCCGCTGGGTGCTCGACGGGTAAGGCGTAATCGCGAAAGTCGGGCATACGTAGTGGCTTCTGGAGGATGCCGCCGTTGGCGACAGGGTTGGCCGACATGCGGCGGTTGCCGGTGGGACAGAGTGATTGTCGGAGAGAGGAAGAAAGCTTGCCGCCGTTGGCGGCAAAAAGGCGGTCGGGTTCGTAGCTCTTCATCCAGCTTTCTAGGAGGGCGAGTTGCTCCGGGTTCTTGTGGACGTCGGTCAAGGGGACCTGGTGAGAGCGCCAGTATCCCTCGAGGAAATCCTTCCCGCTGTTGATCTTTCTTGGACCTGTCCAACCCTTTGGACTCCGAAGGATGACAACCGGCCACATCGGCCTGAATGCCTTGCCGGTACTCCTCGCCTGTTGCTGAAACTTTCTGATCTCAAGCACACAGTGCTCGAGCGTGGCCGCCATGGCCTGGTGCATGGTCTCGACATCGTCTCCCTCGACAAAGTACGGCTGGTAACCATACCCCTTGAATAAGCTCTCCAGCTCATCGTGACTGATGCGCGCGAGGATGGTAGGGTTGTTGATCTTGTACCCATTCAAGTGCAAAATCGGCAACACAGCACCGTCCGTGATGGGGTTCAGAAACTTGGTCGAATGCCAGCTTGTAGCCAACGGCCCTGTCTCGGCCTCACCATCACCCACCATCGTCACCGCGATCAGATCCGGGTTGTCAAACACGGCACCGAAGGCATGGCTGATGCTATACCCCAGCTCGCCTCCCTCGTGCAAACTGCCCGGTGTCTCTGGTGTGGCGTGACTGCCTATCCCCCCGGGAAAAGAGAACTGCTTGAAAAACTTGCGGAGACCCTCCTCGTCTTCAGAACACTCGGGATACACCTCCGAGTACGTCCCTTCGAGGTACGCCTGTGACAAGACAGCAGGAGCACCATGGCCCGGGCCAGAAATGAAGATGGCGTCCAGATCGTACTTTTTGATGAGACGGTTGAAGTGCATGTAGGTGAAGATCTGGCCTGGAGCGGAGCCAAAGTGACCTAGCAGGCGAGCCTTGAAGTGAGATTTCTCAAGGGGAGCGGCGAGGAGGGGGTTGGAGCGGAGGTAGATCATGCCCAGGGAGAGGTAGAGGGAGGCTTTGAAGAAGTCATTGTATTGTTCGACTTCTTCTTTTGTGAGGGGGGTGCCCTGGACGGTTGACCTGGCTGGGCCATAAGGACTGATTGATTTGGGTTGTGGTGGTTGTGGTTGTGGTTGTGGTTGCTCTGGGCTTATGACTTGTTGTTCGCCCATGATTGCAAACAAAATCGTTGTGGATTGTGGTAATAGTAGCTAGACGTTGAAGCTTCTAGGAAAGCTGAAGAGGGAAAGAAAACAAGGAATGAGATACACACTCAGTCTATTTTATACAGGCTCACCAATGCTATGGCAGGGGCTCTGCTCGCCCCGTATCGCGAGATAACGCTGGCCATCTTCTTTTCGTGTATGCGCAGTCGTGACGATGAGGCGAGCATCCCGCAGGAAAAAAAAGGTGGTCTGATAGTTCTAGGCGAAGAAAAGGGTTGCAGAGCCAGCCGGCCGGAGCTGAGCGACAGTGTTGCTGGAGGGCTCTGGTTGGTTGAGGGCAAGCGTCCTTATCACTAAAGACACTCCCAGCGGCTGGCTCCGATGTCGTCACATTTCCATGTTTATTTTGTTTATTTCATGAGAGTCCTCTGATAAAACAATTACTCGTCTCAAAGAGTACCTGTAGCTTCACATATAGTCTCAGTCTCTCTCCATCCCACTTTCTTCCCCAAAAATGAGATGAAGTCAAGACAAGCACTTCCAAGCTCCCCTTAAAGCCAAACGGCGCCCCGGAAAGCTATGACCACCCCCACTCGGAACCCGGCAAGCGGCGCCTTTCGGAGCAGGGACCAGGGCTCGGCACGGGGCGCAGCAGCAACAGAACAGACGAACATCTGATGCTTCCAGGTTCTCAGGTTCTCCTTCCAACATGTCTACATGGACGACGGTCTAGAACATTTGCTTCATCAGCCCATCTCGCCCATCTCGCCCATCTACAAACACCAAATTTCCTGATCGCTGCAGTCGTCTTTCGGTATTCGGCCCCCGTCTCCGAGTAAATGGCTCGCTGCACAAAGACCTCCTTTGCTTGCAGCCGACCTTGGTCACTCCATCTTCTTTCGCTGACATGAGCCCTCAATGCGATTGTTGGGTGCCTTATCGGGCCTTTTCTCCTTTTTTTCTTGTTCACGCTATCGAGAGGGGTAATGGCACCTGCAGAACTGACTTTTCAACATGCTGTTCATCATTCCATGTGGGTTATCTACCCAGCGACTGGGAACAACAGAATATTTGCCGAGTGGCAGCTGCATCAAACTGGTGCGATAGAATATCAAAATCCGAACGTGTAAGACATCAAAACACTTGGTTGGCCTGCCCGGCTAGCTCAATCGGTAGAGCGTGAGACTCTTAAGGAGTACTCCGAAATCTCAAGGTTGTGGGTTCGACCCCCACGTCGGGCTCAATTCCCGGCGATACGATCGCTATCTTTTGGACTTTTTTTCGCACTTTATCTCGGTGCCCTTCCCACTGTTTTTATTTATTTTAGATCAATTGTAAGTCTTTTTTCCCATTGCGATAGGTGACTCCTCTGCTTTGAATGCGATATCCTCATCACTTGCCCAGGAGCCAGGATTATCCAAAGAAGAAAGGTGGGGCGCGGTTGCTGTGGCAGCCCCTTTTTCTCCTTGATTCTGTTTTGACCTCATTGACGGATCACCACTTGGGGGGAGGGGGGGATGAAACCAGACACCACGCTGTCTTGTGTGCTGTGTTGCATGATGAAATATGACGGATTTATTGCCGAGATCCTTCTGACTTTATACAGCCTATCTGCAGTGTACCTGATGTAAAGCTTCATCTTGCTCAACGATGGGGCATGTATACGATGGCAAGGGTGTATACAAAATCCAGGCCCAGAACCGTCTACCGCTACCGACAAACAGGGCAACGACGCTTGGAACCTTTTTTAGAGATTGATCCAGTGGAACGGCGAGCATCGTCGATATGCCTCTCTTTTATACAGGATTCCGATCATACCTAAGCAAAACCAATTCCTCTAGAAATGCCCCCCCTCCGTCGCGAGCCCAAGACCAAGACGAGCGGCATTCTCAGGATCTTCCCCCGAGGCAGCTGTGTTTTACCCCCCCCCTCGTCATCAGACGACGACTGGCTACCTAGGTACTCTCCTCTTCCTCATCCGCATAATCCTCCATCTCATCGTAAGAAGACCACCCATCCTCCTCTTGCTCCTGCTCCTGCTCCTGCTCCTGCTCCTGCTCCTCACCGTTCTTCATCTCCCCCAAATCCTCACGCTCCTGTTCCAACCACTCAAAATACTCCTCCACCGGCTCCTCCCAAACAACCCCCAAACCCAATCCCCTCTGCAGCGCCCTCTCCGGCAAAAAACAAGTCAAATCACCTTGGATATAAACCCCCTCAAGCCTAGACAAGTCGCAGTCATAGTCGAGAATTAACACCTCCACAAAATACGCGCGGGCAGTGGAGGTCGCCTGCTCAATCTCCTCGTCATCCGCCCAAGGGAATCGCCTCCGGAGAGCCCTCTCAAGTTGCTTGCCAAAGTGGGTGTTGGGGATGGCCAGGAAAATTCTTTTGAGCACATCCTTTGGAATATCAAAGGGGGGAAGGTCGTGAGGAGGCACCGGGGGTTCGTCATCCCCTCCGCTGGATGGGGGCGGCGGCTGGGAGGTGGCAGGTGGGCGGGAGGCTCCTGCTGGCTGCTGCTTGGCTGGGGATCTGCGACGGGTTCTGAGATACAATTCGCGATAGATGGAAGCCGAGACGGCGACTGCCCAGCCGACGAGAATGAAAGGGCAAACGATGCCGGTTCTGGTTATGTGGTTCGCTAGGCAGACCATGAGAAGGAGGATGGATAGGTCGGCAATGGCCTTCATGATGGAGGCCGGCATGGTGGCGGTTTTTCTTTTGTCAATGTAACTCAGGTGCGAGTTGGATCGGTGTGTGAGGGCGAGCTACGGTTGGCATGCGGTTGAAACAGAGCTGACACGAGCCGGTAGGTAGACAGCAAATAGACCAAAGTCCGTTGCAACGACTGGGTTTGACGACGGTGCAGAGTTGAAAATGCCGTTGTGCGTGAGGGCAGATTTTATTCATTTTCAGCGGGGAGTATGCCCGGGCTGTGCGCCACAATCAAAGATTTTCCGCATCGTGCCCTAGCTGGTAGCTTGGTAGCTGGATTTCCCAGCTGGCTAGAGTTTGTGGCTTGCTAGCCACCGCTCATGCAAATACCTATCTGGGAACGTGAGATATGAATATGGAAGAACTGCTTGTGATCGTTTCCCACCCCAAGAATATGCGAGTTCCTCTATACCTTAGTCTTGCCTCATGACCAAGACTTACTTCGGCCAGTCCATTCTTCGTTTTCTACCAGACCTTGAAAAGCTAGATATGGTCCACCGATGTGAGTCGTGGACCGATATCTTGGCTACCTTTTAGAAAATTGAACCTGACAAGGGGTCTCCCAACACAGCAATGCGGCTGGTAAGGTGTCAATCGCAGTTTTGAGGTCGTGGAGGATTGTGATCTCTCAAAGGGCCAAGTTGGTGATCAAATGAGAAAAGGTGATTGATGGCTTCGAGGAAGGCAAGTAACACCGGCCACCTGATGGTGATGTTTGATGGAAGAAAGTGCGAAAACGAGCAGGACCGGCGTTGGGGGAGAAAGACCGGACTATAAGGCATATATGCAGTAGGTAAGGCACCTTATCACACGAATGCGGGATTTTGATACCTTAGCTAGGCAGCAAAACACTGGGGCTTGCCGAACTCGGGAGTGGCTGTCCACGGGAGTGCGCCTCTTGTGGAATCGCCGTCTCTACAAAGAAGATACGAGGTTAGGCAGAAACTCAACACAATCATGCGGGCGTCGACCGGTCGAGGGAATTTAGGCTCGTGTTCTAGGATGTAGACTTACAAACGAAGGTAACCATACTGCGCTAGCTTCTCGGTCTCGGATTGAGTTTGGAACCCTCCGTGAAGGATGTCATATCATGCTCAAGTGGAATCAGAAACGGGCTCAATATAAGTTGGAGTCGGGAGAGTGGAGGTCGGACGTGGGGATTGGGAGACCTGGTGGGTTCTTTGATGAGTCTCGAAGTTGATGCCTGTGGCAGTGGCGGGTGATGATGAGAAAGGCCATACTGAGAAAAGGCGTACTGTGCCCACATGGAGGTGCCACGGCAATTTCTGTCAGGAGACGTGCTTATCGATAGGCGTTTGCGGTCAGGAACTGGCACAAACGTACCTTATGAAGGCTAGCCACCTTTCAAAGCTACGACAACTGTTGGACGGATGCAAACCGGACATAACAATTCTGGATGTCGTTGAAGCCGCGTGGCTAACCACAAGACCGGGTCACCGGTAATAAAACTGCTGTTCGAAATATCCTCAATGTAAAGGGAGAAGAAGACTGTCATCTTTCCGCACGCTTTAACCTGGTTAGAACAGGTTAATCCTACAACCTGCTCTCGGGCTCAGTGACACCAAGCATACCTTATGTATTGTAAATATGCAGTAGATAATTTCAATTTTGCACAGTGCGGCAAAGCTTAAACTGGAATATGCTCCATAGACTTCGAATACACAAACGTCACGCTGAACTCATGTTCCACTGACCAGCTGAAGAATTGGTGGGTTTGTGGCGGCTTTTGGTGAGCTCGGTGAGATGATGATACACCAGGAAGCTCAGACCCCAGTCAGTTTTCATGTGTATAAGAAGAGTAGATGATCCCTCCCTACCATTGGCTACTATCATCTCTTCTCTCCTCAATCTACACCCTTCAGCGCTTCCCCGACCAAGACCTAAAGGTCTAGAGCCTCTCCCATGATAATCATTTGATCGCGGGGATGGTCAACATCACGGGTTTTACCATACCAGCTGGACCCTGGTGAGTACTTCATACCAACACCTCTCGATTCTGTCACGCTGGCAAGCTGATCCGGCCTTTACCGGGTACAGTAAAACAGACGTCCGAGATCTGGGATAGACGAGGCCCAAATTGATCTCCAATCCAGGATGGGGCCTCTGATGGCTAAAATCTTGGCCCGTGACCTGGTTCTCAAACCGACATTTGATTCGAACTCATGACCTCGACGTTTTGAGATCTTGAATTGGAGATTTCAACCTGTGTGTCGAGCTTAGGGGTTAGGGCTCAGCCAATGTCTCCGCAGGGATGATCGTCATACTTTAACACCCAACCTCTCAGTTCTCTCTCTCGCTGTCTGTTCCGCTCGGATTGATCATGATCTATCAGTTGGACGGGATGCGGTGGGGGTTAAGGCCTGAGGACTGCGTGATGAGGCAATGACGGGAATGTCTCAACTGTCCATCCCGATGAAGAGCAGAACGCCGTGGCGGAAGGGGCTTCGTGACAGCTTACGTTCTGGAAGAACCTAGGTATCTTGTCCTGTGTATGAATTTCCACTGGGAGGAAGAAACCTGGAAGCTACGTTCTATAGAAGCTGGACTACCCGACTGGAGGGATGCTGCCTGGAGAAGGAGTGACATCCACGAAGGACCTTCCTGGAGTTCACGATGAGAGAGAAACAGCCGAGAAAAGTTCTGCCGTTGAATGGAAGCTCTCTTATTCTTGAACGATCGTCGACTCGACATCGACAGTGGCGTCTCAAGTTTGAAATTTACAGCACATCAAATTCTCGTATGAATGAACACTTCTCTTCTGAAGAAGCTCTTTCTAACTACCTGAATTTTGGCCTTCATGGAACCCTGGGCCGTTTGGCTTTTACCGAGTCTCACAAGCAAACGGCAGCCTCCGCCTCGCTTGGTTTTTCTTTTTCTTCTTTTTGTGTCTTTTTTTCTTTTCTCTTCTCTTTTTTTTGTTCTTTGGCGGGAAGCAAGTGCTTGACGTCGCACCTCGAGAGTTATGATAAGCCCGGACTTGATTTTGGCTCTCGTGAAAAGTTTTGCGTTACCTTATCAGCACAAATCACCCCATCTCTTACTTGGGATTGCTCTTGAGATATTCGCATATTTTTCACTTTACCCTTCAACTGAACCGTTGTTTTCTTGGCTCACCTTTCTGCTGTTACATTCAGTCACTGAATTCGTGATTTAGCCTACTGAGCCAATGGCTTGGACCTTACACCTACCCACCCATGCACCACCCAATCATTCACATATCCTCTTGAAAAGTCACTTTATCCTCAGAAGCTTTGATTAATGGCATCGTGCCATAGCCTGGGGGCAAATGCTGTCGAGTTTGGAAAGAGGCAGTACCTATGTCAGATTGATCTCATCTAGCACCCCTGCTTTGATTTTCGATTGTAGTTGACGGCCCCTCTACATTGTTGCCTGTGCGTGAGTTGTCGGGGAATTTTCAGCACAAGGAAGCACCTTGTAATTGGCTTAATCCAACATTTCATCTGTCTTCAGGGTTCAAAGGGTCGTGGGCTCGGCTACAGACGGAGTGGAAACGGCGATGAGGTATGGGCAAGTATCTCAAGTTGACATTATGCGAACAACGGGGATCGTCTGAAGGTAAGTATAATCTACTGACAAAGCGCGGCAGTGCATTGCTAATCAAGCCCCAAGCAGCCGAGATCGGGAATCTGCCCGGCCACACCGGAATCGAGTTCAATCGGATGGGACTTTGTGACGTACGTACGTATCTTCGAGATCACCTCGCCTGCAAATCGCACAGTTGGCTTGACGGCAATCAGAATATTCTGGATCTGCGACAAAACGCTACACCTCTGCTCGCCGGATCTTGATTGATAGACGCGGACGAGAGGTGATCCCCGTAAATGGGGCTCGCTGGTCATCAAGACATCACACATTACTAGTGTGCCAAGGTCGCTAAGAAAATATCCCGTCGTCCCATGTCATTCTCCCAGCATCGTCTGTGGAAAGATTGACGAATCAGAAGCTGCAGACGGCCGGGTGGCCGTCCGAGAAGGTTTTGCGGCTCGAGAAGAATTGCCGTTAAGGACAGCCATCCCGGATCCGGAGTGCTGGGTCCACATGCCAAAACATGCCAAACATGCCCGACGCCAGGCACAACCGCATACATCTACTGTACATTAGTATGGAGGGCACCAGCAGAGGATGCTGCCAGAGGGCGAGCTACGGATTCTCACTTCCAACGGGACCGGAAGGGACCAAGTGCCGGATCATGACAGATGGATGCTTTGCAATGAATGAAAAATTCCCTAGAAGCCACGAAACTAGCCTTTGATACCCGGGAGGGGGCGAGTGGGAATAGTGTAGGTCGACACAAACACTATACCCGGATGTCCCCCTTGAGCTCGCGGGATGTTTTTTTTTGGCGACTGACTGGAGTGGGCCATCATCATGACGTGACGTCAAATGAGTGGTGGAAGGAAACTGTCCCAAAGTGGCTAGCGCGGGCTGAAGCGCTGACGTACCAAGCCCGAAAATGCCATCCCTTTGGAGATGGAAATTGCCGTGGAATCGCATGCGTGCATTTTACACTACTGGGAAGCCTTCACTTGGCAGCCACGATCGCAGATCCTGGCCAAGCCGGGACTCTTTTGCCCTCACAGTGTTCACACTGAAGGTCGCACGTGGGATTTCCGAGAACGGTGGGCCTGATCCGCGACGGCAGAAACCTGATCTTGCTGGGCTTGCACCGCAGTCAGTCACGGCACCGACAGGTCTTTCTTGATTGGTTGTGCGGGCTGTTAATGCGTGAAGTACAGCCTGCTGGTCACCCCTGGCCGGACGAAAAGTTCCGCCCATGTTCGCCAAGTTGCAACACTCACCGGCGGTCGGAACTGATGCTCCGCTCCATCCATCTGAACTGACGTCTTTCTGGTACTACAGTGCTGGAAGCGTCGGTGCATGTGGTCTGTATGACCGGGCGGGCAAGCTCGAGAAAAGGCGCCGTCCACAGTGTCCAGCAGTGTCCATCAGAGAACGGACCAAAGTGGCCTATTCTGCTTTTTAGAGTTTTGCTATCAAATGCTACAGCCTGGAATACGACGATGACGAGACGCCGTCTTTGGCTTTTCCAGGTTGCTAGGAGCTGGGAGCTGCTGGGAGCTGGGAGCTCAACAGGGGAAGACTGGGACAAAAGTGGGGCCGGGGTTCACCAAGTGGTGGTACCTTCCCCTCTAACTTAACGTCTGAAAGCTACCAAACAGAGATCGGAGATCGAAAGTTCAACACTCGATCGAGGAATTCAAACAGAGTCCTGTCCGCTCTTGACAGCGAAGGTTCCGTTAGCTTAGGCGCCGCCACTTCCCGCTCCATCACGTCCATGCCTGCTACCACAAACAAACGCCAACATTCCCTTATTAAATATCTTAAGCCTCTGTGCCTCTCACTCTTGGTCTTTGGAGCCTCTCTGCCCACTACAAAATCAAGTCTTTGGTACTTCCTTCTGTCAACAAGCCTTTACCTGTCCCGCCACGCTTGACATCCACCACGTGAATTGCAACCTGTGTTCCATCAAAAAAGTCGTCCTCATGGGTAAACGTGCAGCATCAACACGACCGTCCGAGATGCCGCAGGACAACGCGGCTGACCTGTCAATTAGAGAGGTAACTAGACTCAAGCTTGATGACATTTTGACAACACTTTGACAACATTTCACAAGGGCTAACAGTTCCCTGGTCAGAAGTCGGCAGTTTCACACAAGCGACGAGCTTCCTTGGCGTCTCAGCCAGCTAAGCACGACACAACCATGGACAAGACTGTAAAGTCCAATCTCGAGAATAAAGAGCGGGCTTACGTTGCTGCCTCCCGTCGCACGGATCGTAGCCTTGAAGACCGCCTCAAATCGGCATACCAAGCCTCAGAGGTACACTTTCAGCGCACCGGCAAGCACTTCAGGATCACAAGAGAGAACGTCGAGAAGGGATTGTGGTACGATGAGATTGACGAGTCGCCACGGCACCGACTGGCCGAAACCACCATGGACCTGCAGACGCGAGCTCGCCATCAGAATATCAACGAGGAGTTCCATCAATACTTTGGAAATGTGATGCCGCCGACAAGGCACTCATATCCACTTCAGTTCATGCCGACATATCCGCAACATTCTCCACCGCAATACATGCCGTCCATGCCAGTGCAGCAACAGATGAACGGGTATCCAGCCCGATCCCTGCCACTATCTCAGCCTCCTTCCTACGCTTCGCAGCAAGGTATCTCACTCGACAGCCTGCAGTATCGCTATGGGGGGTCCCATGATCCTAGTCGTCGCTCAATCAGCCCAGCATCCAGCTCGTCAGCAGCCAGCCGCGGACCGGCTACTTCCCTCTCGCCGGTTTCGATGGGTACCTCGAGCAACCCTACCTCTCCCGACAGCGAAATCGACAGCAGCGCGGCCGAGATGATGGCCTCCGTTTCTAGAAACAACTCTTATGACCACTTCACATCCAACTCGCCCATGCTCTCTCAGGACATGTCGTTCATCAACTTCCCCACTTCCGTACCCAACCGCAATGCCAGCGTCTCGGCTCATGCGATTGACCCTGAGCTTCACAGCCCACCCACTGCTTACTTTGCCAATATGGGGTTCGGCGAGATGGGCCCGGCGTATCCGAGCTTTAGTTTTGACTTTCAGGAGCAGCCGCCCACGGTCAATGAAAGGATTAGCGGCGAGCTTGCTGGCAGCTCTGATAGCCCGCCCGTTGACTCGGAGGACAACTGGGACGATTTTCTCAACTCTGCCGAGTTTGAGGATCCCAATGCCAGTCAAGGTGCCCAAGGCCGGGCACATCGGGAGTGAAACCACTCCCGTCCATTGCTTTTGGCAACTCTGTATCGGTATGCCAACGATTCAAAGCTTTTCATGCTGACATTAACATTATGAGATCATGTAAAGTCTTTGTTTTGGGTTTTCCGAGTCTTTTGTTATTCGTTGTCACGTTTCTGGAACACACATAATAAACGAGGAGAAAAAAAACATGGGAAAAGGGAAAAGGAATAAACAAGGGATTGGGTGAAAGCGGAATCGAATTTTGGCAAAAGGAAATCTTTTTACTTGCTTTTATTGTTACTGTTTAATGGGCGGGGAGAGGACCGAGACGGATTCACGATCAGAGCCTCACCCGCGACCATGATGATAGACTCATCAATAGGAAGAATAACGGGGACACCAGAGGGAAGCGATGGCGTCGTGAGTTTGGGAGTTTGGGAGTTTGGGAGTTTGTGAGTTTGGGATAACATGGCGTTGCGGATTAAGAATGAGAGGGTCGAGAGCCGGGACGGCTCTCCCTGTAGAGGAGACAAACCTATCCAACGACATTTCACGATTTACGAACTGTGAATGGTGGATGATTTTGATACCCGACATTATGAAACATACGACAGACGAGGATGAGGGGATGAGGAGTTGAAGGGAGGTGATAGGAGGTAATTTTGGCTTCAGTGTTTGGGACGGACGGGGATGGTTAAAAGAAAGAAGGAAAAATACAGATATTGATCAGAGTTCAGAACCAAATGTATTTTAGCGATGAAACTTTCTTGGAGCTGTACCTTGGTAAGAAGCGTGGGACGAGAGAGGGAGCGAAAACAGTAATACAATAAATGATAAAATTCTGTGTAGCTATAGTTCATTGTTTGTGTCGTGACTTTATGTAGGAAGGAAGGGTGTTGATTATGGAGACTACCTTGAGGAGAATGTAGGCTATCAACATCCTTGGATGCTCGGGCTGGTCATTGGTCACCTGGATGGGTTTATCATGAGTCAAAAACCCATTACCTAAGATAGCCGACGATACGGCAAATTTGTTACATTCCTCTAGATAGTTATATTAGATGGCATAGGTTTGGGCCATGTCCTCAGTTCACGGCAGATATCAAGCCGTTTCTCTGCAACAATGGTGTTGTTGACATGGTGAAGGAATAGGGTATGAGTAGAAACCTAACTGACTTCCCACCCTCTACTACTAAAAGCCCTCTCTCATTAATGGAGAAGGACACGGTTGGCTTTACGCGAGCTAGAATGTTGGTACATCGGCCCGGAGAATCACTCGTGTGAACAAATGAAAGATGACTTCACAACGAGATGGGGCAACAGAAGAACAAAGGATCAAAACCGCCTCAGAAGTGTCAGCCTTTACCATGAACGACCGCAGCCCTCTCACTTATTCCCTGGGAAGATTTGGCGCAAGATAGGTAATTGCCGACCATACTCGAGAATGGAATTGCGGTGTTATTTCGCTGTTTGTAACCTAGAGTATGTGACCAGGTGCGAGGCACACGGTGGGAGACGATATAGGTAGGTAAGATAGGCATTTCTTAGCACATCATATAGAAAAGAGAAAAGAGAAACAACTTTTTTCTTCCTCATTTTGGCCACATTTACAGATGACCACCTTGTGCCAGGGGCCAGGCACCTACTCTGCTATTTACCACCCTGGGGATTTTCTGAGGTATAATAGTAAATTCGGCCCTACGATATAGCTAAGGTTATTGCCAAATATAACGACCGAGGGGCCCTCAAACTCATCTTAACACCGCTCACAAACGCCTTTATACCACCCGTCAACGAAAAAGACAAAGGTCCAGCAGCGCTTACGAATGACACCTAAATGCTTCCAGCAGTGTTCACGAATGCCCTCCAAATAATCCCAGCACCGCTCACAAACGCCCCAGAAACCATCCCAGCAATAGACGCATGTTAAAAACACAAGAGACACACACATATCACTCACATATTTCACAAGCCACAAGCAAAGTTTCACATCAATACCCCAAAGTCCGTGATCAAAACCCCCCTGGTATATTCACTTTTTTCTCTCAGGCCAGAAAAAAAGGTTATCAAAAAAGCCACTCCCCGCCCTCCCCCCTTTCCCCCCCCCTCTCCACCGAAAGACCAGCCCAAACACCCCTCCTTTTCTTTTGTCAAAAAAAAAAAGAAGAAAAAAGAAAAAGGCCAGACCAGAGAACCCAGGCACCAAACACCACCCACAGCAGAGAAACCCCCCCCCAAGCCCAGACCCCAGAACGCCCAAGCCACAAACCCAGACCGCCCAAGCAGAATCCAGACCAGAGACTCCCCGCCACAGAAACACCAGAACCAAGAACACCGGAGAAAAAAAAGACCCAAGTCAACCCAGAGCCCCAACACCAACCCCCCCCCAGCCAGACTCCAAAGCAAAACCCAGACTCCTCAGCTCCCAGCCCCAGAACACCCCCAAACCCAGATCCCCAGTCCACCCTTCTTCTTTTTTTATTCTTTTAAAAAACCCAAGCCCAGACCAGCCAGCCGGCAGAGAGAGACCAGGCAGACCACCAACCCAGGAGAAAAGAAAAACAACCCCAACCCAAAGCCCAAAGGGGGGTCCCTCCCAGACAGCAAGCAAGGAGTAGGATAAACCTACCCCTGCCGCCCCTGGTTCTCCCGGCGCCACTGCTCCAACACCCTCTGCATCTCCTCCTCCGTCATCTCCTCCACCACCCCCACGCCCACCGTCCCCTGACCCTCACCCCCACCCCCATTCCCACCGCCAGCACCACCAACACCGGCACCAGCACCACCGGAAACACCAGCACCGAAACCACCAAAACCGCCACCAGCACCAAAAGCTTGCTCCTGAGCAGGCGCGGGATGCTCTGGTGCGGGTTCAGGGGCAGCCGCGAAGCCGCTCCCCTCGCCGTTGCCGTTGCCGGCAGCACCGGCCGCTCCCTCTCCCGCCGAAGCAGGCTCCTCCTCCTCTTCCTCCTCGTCGTTGTTGTTTTTTTTCTGTGGGAAAAGAAAAGGGGTTAGTATATTGTATGTAACGGAAAACAAACAATCCACCATTGTAACCTCCCGGATTGCTGGACGGGGGCAGGGGTGTGTTGATTATGCGGATATCGGTCGCCAGGGAGAGAATACAGCACAGATGGGGTAATGATGGAGTGATGGGCCGAGAGAGCGAGATAACAGGGTAGCTAGGTATATGAGGAAAGGGTGTTGAGAGGGCAAAAACTAGTTTTGATGTTTTGAAGCAAGTGTAGTGAAGTAGAAGATGACGACAGTCGGAAGCCAGAAACAAGAGGGTTCAACATGACCGTGTAAAGAAACACAGAGCAAGCCAACGCCGTCTGTCCAACGGCAGGAAACAAGTTGTGAACGTCTGAGGCTAGGTAGGCAGCAGGAAAATATCATCGTCAAAGACGACCAGCCACCCCCTCGACTGATATTAAAGAGACGATGGGTATGACGGGACCCAGACTGACACCGTCGGAACCCAAGACAAAACCAGACACCTGTCGTCCATCTCGGACGTTTTGGAGCGTCTCAATTACTCGATGGGAGAGTAAGACAGAAGTTCAGTCCAGCAAAGCCACTGAGCCAACTGACTGCCAGGGTAGGAAGAAGACGCATAAAATGATATAACAAAACAAGACAAAGCAAACAGTGCCAAAAGATCAAAAAGCACATGACAATAAAAGAAGTACTTACGGCCCTCTTGGCCCTCTTCTTGCCCGCCTGGCCGGGCGCCGCACGCTTCCGGCCGCCGCCGCCTTCACCCACCCCAGATCCTCCGCGAGGCTGTTGACAAAGTCGTTAGCAAATGTGTATCAGCATCGAATTCGATCGCGAGTGAATGCATGGAAGCGTGGCTAAACGTACAGGAGGAGGGGGGGGAGGCCCGGACGAGCCCGAGAGGCCAAACGGCCCCAGGTTGGTGGTGTCGTAGCTGGGCAACACATTATTAGCATTTGAATCTCAGATTAGGTATGTGTCGATGTGACATACCCCGACCGACCCATCGTGGTACTCTTTTTTTTTTTTTTGTAAAAGAAAAAAAAAGAAAAGAGGGGGAGAGTGTTTGTGTTTGCTACTAGAAGAAGGTGTTAGTAAAAGACTTTGAACTTTTTGACAAATCTGAGATGTTGCTGTGACTGAGAAGACTCCATTCGAGCTTCCATTGGTCTCGTGTGTAGATGCCCATGGTGTGGTCTCTCTCCGGCTTGATATACTCCAACGACCCTCGGAGGCGGCCAAGTCTGAAGTCGAGGGTATTTGCGAATGACCAAGTCTCAAGTGCAAGGCATTGCCAACAGGCAAAAGAATATCGAACCGAAGCCGAGTAAATATCAAGTCAACAGAACTTGCGAATCAAGATGTCTGGAGCCCACAGACATTTCTGACAGCCAAATTCGGAGTCGAAGACATCACCAAACCCAGGCTGGTCATCTGTCAGGGCCGAGTCGCCACGGCGATCGACCCCAAAAGTCGATTACCCCTTTTAAAGTAAATAAAAGGAGTATACGTCAAATCTCGACAGATGAAGCCAATAAAACAGCCAAAACTAAGAGAAAATGGCAACTTACTGGGTGGGCAGGCGAGCAGTTCTTGATTGGCGCCGATGAGGAAAAGGAAGAAGAGAGAGAGAACGGGAGCCAGAAGTCGGTCGAGATAACACTGATGGTGGGTAGGCTGTAGCCCAGTGCGCGCGTACAGTACAAGGACGATTTCTCCCGTCGTTCTTTCCTCAACAGCTTATCTAGAGGAACTGGGAGCTTGGACACTGTCGCCAGGGCCGTCGGCAATAAGGGCATTTGTTGGAACGAATTGGGTGGCCGGTGACGGGTTCTTGGGCATATGGAGACTTTAGAGAATACTACGGACGAAGCGAGCCAGGCTTCAAGTGTTTACGTTGAGCAATTCTCAAGAAAATTTGCAACTCTGTCCTTTGACAGGGCATCTGGCCTGCAGAGGAGGTTTTAGATGAAAGCGTCGGCATACATATTGCAGCTTGGAGCAACAAGGGACTTTGGAAAGCTCAATGTAGGTTTCCTGTGCGATCTTGGTTGGCTTGAAAGCCATCCGGAGACATCTCACTGTGTTTTGGCCTCGTATCGTTAACTTTGTTGGTGTTGACAGCGACTCGACTATCGCTACCACCACCACCTTCGATTTCACCTGACGTTTGCCCACCGTTCCCTCTATCAGTATAAAAGCACCACCAAGCTCTTCAACCTTCATGCAACGGTCCGTCATCTTTGTCCCGTCTTAAAGTCGTCACCTTTGTTCAGACGTAAAGTTGGGGTTTTGTCTTGACGCATCAGCGACTCCACTTTACCCCTGAGAAAAGACAACAAAAGAAAATAAACAAACCACCACCACCAATAACAAACATCACTACCTACAGCAACAATGATACCTTCCTACAGCCGTAACTGCGTAAACCCTCACCCCCTATCCTTCCCCAACTCAAGACCAACCTACATAATCCGCTCTACAGGCAGCTGCTCCCTTCCTTCCGGCACCCTCGCCCGCGAGAACCTCGCCCTCTTCCCGCCATCAGCCACAGCCCACCCAGCACAGCTCCCAGAACACTCCTTTCTTCCCGTCGACACCGCCCGTCGTCTTGCCCCTGGCATCTCCAAGGCACAAGCTCTCGTCTCTCAGGCCAGTGCCACGCAATACAGTTACAGCCAGCCCAAGACAATAACCAACCCCTACCTCAGCCTCGTCCCTCACTCACCCAGTCTCCCCAGCCAAGACCACGACACTAGGTACTCCATCGTTCCTTTTGCTGGAGTAGAACCGGAAGACCCGGCCGAAAAAGTCAAGCGGCGGGAGAGTGTCCGAAGAATAGCGCTTGGGCGGCTCCAGCACCAGAGAGAAGAGCAGCTCGCCAAGCGAATCTTGTTTCCTTCCATACCAAGAAGAGAAGCTCAGAGGCCGCTGCGAGAGCAAGAGCAGCGCTGGGAGGATGAGTACCAGCAGAAACAGCTGACGAGAAGAATCAGCGGTGAGGATTGGGAGAGGAGGCATTATTACCCAGAGCTGGCGAAGAAGGAGCTGAAGGAACAGCAAGAGCGGGAGAGGGAAGAGGAAAAGAAGAGGCTTGAAGAGAAGCGGAAACGGAATGCAGAGAGGTCGCGGAAGGAGTTTGATGATCTCACTGCTAGGGAGTTGAAGAGGAAGGGTTATTAGTCGATGGAGATGAGGGAATGGACATTATTGGGTGGTGGATATACCACATCAGCATCACGGTCAGGATGTTTTATAGCAGCCAGTGTATTCAATATATGTAGCACAGTAGAGATAGACACGCATCAACATTTGTATCCATTCACCCACCCTCCATCAGCCACACCTTCACCTCAACCCTCTCCTCGCCCCCTTCAAAATCCCCTCAACCCCCTCATCAACCCCCTTCACAATCAAATCCGGCCCCTCCACCCCCAGCCCCTCCCCAAGCCGATCCCTCCACCCCCCACCCTCCCGATCAACCCAACAAGCCTTCAGCCCCGCCCCCTTCGCCCCCAAGACATCAAACGGATTCCCACTCACCAACCAAACCTCCCCCCCTTCCTCACCTCCTCCTCCAGTCTGCCCAACCAAGTACTCATAAACCTTCGGATCCGGCTTATACCTCCCCAACCGATCCACACTGATCAACCCCCTAAACACACCACTTACTGCCCCCAAATCCGGACTCGTATTCACACTCGCCCCCACCATCCGCTCCGTCCCATTCGAGAAAACATACGGCTCCACCACGTCGCCGTTCTCAGCCACGGCAGCCAACGCGTCAGGAACATCCGGAAACACAGAGAGGTTGTTGTACGCAGCCATCACCGTCTCGACCTGCTCTGGCTCCATCCCGGGGACGACGTGCGCAAGGGAGGAGCGGGTGATGCTGTCAAAGTTGGTGTAAATACCTACAAGGTGATTCTTTTAGTGAATACTAGTTTATGGACAAGACAAAGCCGGTAAAGGGGAAGGGGGTTTACCCATCGAGTTGGACCGCCAGGTGTACTCTAGCTGGTAACGGCGCCATGCCGCTGCCAGCTCGTCTGCTTTCTCGGCCGGGAGCGAAAGCACCGAGGAGAGGGAGGAGGAGATGGACGAGGTGGAGAGGAGGGTGCCGTAGAGGTCAAAGGCGATGACGGTCTTGGGGGCCATTTTGTCTTTTGGGGTGTTGATATCGTGGTGGGGAAAAACGAGACTGAAAAATGAGTGAGCGTGGTAAAGGGGGTATTTATTTTCAGTTAATCAAGTGGTCGTGGTAGTGAGACCAGAATGCATGCATGCTGAGGTGATATCCGGCTAACGTCTGGCTACCCCGCGCGTCATGATCGCCGCTAATAACACTCTCCAAATCAACCCCAAAGGAGAAAACATGCCAAATGCAATCATCGTAAACCAGGCGGACAACTTCCAAAAAGAACGAGTTGTGAGAAAAGGCTGCTTATATTCTGGACTCATCTCAGTCGGGACAAGCTTACGTGCTATGCTCTTTTGCCAAGATAATATATTCAGGGGGTACGGGCGGGTACACTACCCGGGTATCATGTTTACGACGCTCAACCGTCAATCTCCATCGCGTCCTCTTCTACTTTTGGCTTCTTTTCCTTCTTTTCTTTCTTCTCCTTTTTCTCCTTCTTCTCTTTCTTTTCCTTCTTCTCCTTCTTTTCCTTCTTTTCCTTCTTGTCTTTCTTCTCCTTCTTCTCCTCCACCGGCTCTGGCTCCTCAGGTTGGTCCTCTTCCACTTCCTCAGGAGCAGCCTCCTCTTGGAACGCCTCAGCCCTCTTCTTGAGCGCCTCCTCCTGCTTCTCCAGAGTCTTGGCGCCTCCAGCAGCAGCAGCTACCCTAAACTCCTCCGGGTTCGTCTCCTTCGCCCACCTCACCCAGTCATGCCTGCGATGAGACCACAAGTCACCCTTCCATGACCTCCACACGTTTCGCCCCAGCCAGCTCTCTCTCAGCTGTGACTCACGCTGCTCGAGCTTGGCCATAATATTCTCCTTCAGGTGGAAAGGCACGACTGGGACGTCCTTGTCACCCTTGGACGCCATGGTGATGATGGAGCAAACAATAGGGTTGCCGTGGTGAGTCAGCGCCATATCGATAATCTTGGGCTGCATGGCAGCGACAAACAACTTGTGGAAATGGTTGAGTTGAGGTGGTGTGCTGAGAGCCTTGGTGATGACGCCAGCAGTGTGAGCGTTCAAGGTTGCCATGCGCGCAATCTTGTCGCCTGGAAGCGCCAACAGAGAGGTTTGCATCGCCTTGGCAGGGTTCCCTGGGATCGAAAGCAGGGTGCTGACGATCTGGCAGCCGTGGGACAGGAGGGCGGTCTTGTTCTTGACTTCAGTGGGCTCAAACTTCTTCTCCTTGGACTTTGCCTCCTCGGTCTCTTCCTCGACAGGGCACAGCTTGGGCACGATGTACTTCCAGTTGTTGTTGCAGGCCTTCGTCAGTGCTTGAAGAAGCTGGTCGATTTGTGGAGTTGCGTTACGGACATGACAGCGCTCAAAGTAGGTCTTGATAACATTAAGACGCCCCTTTTCAAGAAGTGACCCGAATTCGGGAAGGGACTTCTCGACGGCGTCTGCCAAATCTTCCTTGCTGAGGCGGTTGAGGACCTTGATGGCTGGGTATGAGGCAATGTCGTTTCTAAGGAAGCTCTGGATTCGTGGTCCAAAGATGTGAGCGTGCAACCCCTTGAAGACCTTGCCTGGGCAGTGGGTGATGAGCGTCTCGAGCAGTCTGGATCCGATTGGGTCGTAGACCATGCTGTTGACGAATTCGCATGCCGGAGAGGTCTCCTCCGCGAAAGAGGCTGGCGCTCCGGGAACAAGCTTCTCGAGCAGTGTCTCCTTAACTGGCTCTTCCTCCTCCTTCTCCTTCTCCTCCTCCTCCTTGCCCTTCTTCGCCTTCTTTTTACCCTTTGGCGCCATAGAGAGCTCCAGGTCCAACAATAGCTGCAGGGTCGGGTTCCCGGTAGGGTGCTTGGCCAGTACTCTTAGGGCGGCTCCGTCCAAGTTGGCTGTTGAGTCGACGATAATCTTTTGGATAGCAGCAGTGAATGATGAGGGAACAATCCTCGTCTGTGAACTGAGCTCGCTCGCGTTAGCCGCAGCGCCCTCCACTGTAACATACTCCTTGTTCTTTCCCTGCAGCAAAGACTTGACACCGGCCTGGTTCAGTGGTCTCCCAGCCAAAACCAACAGCAGCACGCGCAGCGCGTGCGATCCGTATCGATCCGACAGCAAGAACGAAAGATGTTCCTCAAACTCATCCAGCGTCAGCAGCAACAAGTCCTCCATGCTCATCTTCTGGTTCTCGGTCAGCTCCTCCTCCTCCTCCTCTTCGCCCTCCATTGGCACCTCCTCGGGCACATCCCCAGCCAACTCCTGCGTCACCACCGGCGCGCTCTGCAAAAACAGCTTCTCACAGCAATGACTCGCGAATCTGTGGGTAACCAAGCTGATGAAATGCCCCGCAAATGCATCGAATATGCTCTTCTTCTGCTTCGTGTTCGACAGCAGAATCAACCTCTCCATCAGTCTTGAGCAAGACTGCGAGCTGGCCAGCTTCAACTCCTTGCCCTTGGCCTCCTTGTATACATTCGCTAAGAAGATCTTCTTCTCCTCCTCGGATGGGAAATCGTTCAACTCGAGTAGTTCGTCGGCATGTCGGAAATATTCCTGCTCCTCCTCGGCGAGCATGCCAAAGAATTCCCTTTCGAAGCTGCCCGGGCCACCGCCATGGCCATGGCCATTGGTCTCTGCCTCTGCCTCTGCCCCTTCACTCTTAAAAGCCCTGCGTTTGTCTCCGACGGTATCAATCACGAATCCGGGGACGGTGCCATTGCCGTCGTCGAGGGGGATGAAATCGGCCTTGGGATCGTACTCGTGCTCTTCGTCGCCATCAGTGCGGCGCTGGCGTTTCGCATCGCGGACTTCCTCCTCGGCGTTCTCGTGGCCGCGCTTCTTGGCGCGCTTTTCGTCGCGGATCAATTGGCGCTTGGATTTTCTGTTTTTGCCCATTTTGTCTGTGTGGGAGGTGATGTACCGGGTTGATGATGCTGAACTTGGACAGAAACCTTTGCGAAAAAAGATGCTGGTGAGCTCCGATAAGATAAGAACTTTTTTTTGTGCCAAGCCCAAGATGCGCCGGTCAACAATAACCCTAACCCTTGCCGAGATCACCAAAATAGATCCGGATCTTGATCCAGATCCAACGTCATCTCCGTTTGCCGTTCAACCGTTGCCCCTGGCTGACATTCTTGGTCAGATCTCGGGGTTTGGGACGGCGCAGGTAAGAGGGGCACAGTTTCAGGCACAACCGCGATACCAGTGTATCAAGCCCCTTTGTCTCCATTCTTACGTCCGAAAGATAGCTACGCGTAGGAAGGAATCCACAGCCAGCTCCTGTCAGTGGCAGAGAAGTGACATTGACCCCTCCGTTGGCTGCAGTGCTTTCAGCTTGGCGTCAATTCTCCGAGTGGTTCGTCAGGCGTCCGACGCCAAAAGGCACCCCCAAGTCACCAGCCAAGCCTCCATCAGCCTTACCTTGTGTATCCATTCCTATTGAAGTCATCGGGCATGTGAGCATCCCTCGGGATCTGGGTATTTTCTTGGTCTTTGTCGTACATATTTCTTCTTTTCTTTTCCTCTTCTCCCATCATGGAGTTGATCTCGCTTTCGTTTCTCACTTTAATAGCTCCTCTTCTTTTGGCCATCCCCATCATGGTCTTCTTCCGGCGCAAGCCTGCGTCGTCGGCGTTGGACCCCATCACCAAGATGATATCATCGACGGCGTTTATCGGCTCTCAGACGGGAGGGGAGTCGGTCATCAACTATTCATATACGGACCTCCCGTGGACGTTGATGATGTGGGATGTGTATTATTTCTTTCATTATCTCTGGGCGATATTTTATGTTGTTTGGCCAGTGACGCCGACCGACTCGGCTGAGCTATCTGAGCTGTCGTTCACATATGGAAATGTGCTCAGTCTGGGGGTTCATTTGGTCTTGGTTGTTCTGCAACTGGGATTCATTGTTGCGCTGCCGTTCATGGTCATCTTGCCGGTGTGGACGGCGGTAGGACTGATTGCCGGCTTCATGGGGGTCAACAAGCTGCTATGCATGGTATTGAACGGCCGAGGGGACCAAGTCGAGTATCGCAGTGATCCAGAATACGCCGAGGCGAGGAAGGAGCATGAGGGAGAGGTGTGGATATTTATCAATGGTGTTGCTGCTGGGTATGTCCTTTCGATGTGTCGTTGAAACACAGTTACTGACAAGGAATACCTAGGGAACACTGGATGAAGAGTAACTTGAATCGTCTAGCTGTTACCTTCAAGCGGCCTATCCTGGGCATTCATAATAAAACGTTTGTATCCAAAGTCAGGTGAAATAGGAGCGATCCTAACACGGACACAGGGCCGGTATTCTCTTTGACGTTGTGGAGTGCTGTATCCAGCGAAACTGGCAGTGTGAGTCGCATGTGGTGTTGGCAACGGCGCTCCTTGTACTAACATCTCACTAGATGCCACCAAAGACGTCCGTGTCTGCTACCGCATTATCAAAGAAAAGCTCTACGAGCCCCAAAACACCAAAGTGGTCTTCATCCTCCACTCTCAGGGCGGCATCCAGGGTAGTCTCATCATCGACTGGCTTCTCCAAGAACTTCCCCAGGACATTCTCTCCAAGCTGGAAGTATACACCTTCGGCAACGCAGCCAACCACTTCAACAACCCCCATCGTCACGTCAGGTCTCAAAGGGTGGCCCTGCGTAACCCTTTAGCTGCCAAGACGGACTCAACTTTGAAGGAGGACGACGGTACCACTACCAATAAAACCGAAAATAGAGAACCAGAAATCAAGGCCAACCTCGCGCCTGAACCACTAGAGGAAAGGGTCCCCTCTCTCACATCTCTAACCTCCTCAACATGCTCAGCCCACCCCTCCCAAATATCCGACCGCGCAATCGGCCACATCGAACACTACGCCCACACAACCGACTTTGTCGCCCTCTGGGGCGTCCTTCACTTCACAACCTCCACCCTCGACTCGCCCACCATGCCGAGATTCATAGGAAGAGTCTTTGCCCGCTCCAGCCCCCGCGGTGGTCATCAGTTTGTACAGCACTACCTTGACGGGATGTTTCCCTTACAGCGCGACGCCAACGGGAAGCTCCTGCGGGACAGCGATGGGAATCTAGTTGGATGCGTAGAAGAGGGGGATAACGAGTTCATGGAGAGTGAGGTGATTATTGGGAACAATGAGGGCGCTGATATTGAGGGGGACTTGGAGGGGGAGCAGGTACAGGTTCACAGTGTCAGTCCGACTATTTTGAGGAAGAGGGCGACGTTTAGGAGGGAGGGGGTGGTCAAGATGAGGGTTAGGGAGTTGAGTCGGTTGTGGCAGTATAGAGATGGGGGAAGTCCAGAGGAGCATAAGGGAAGGAGGAGGGATGTGAGGAAGGGGGTTACAATGTAGGAGGTTTGAGGTGAGTTGGATGATTGATAGCATTAATGAGCGAGTGTAATGTGTATACATATAACATGAGAAGTATGGCTTATCGCCAGCAATCCATTCATCTTTAGTCAACAATCATTTAGGATTTATGGAGTTCTCAATGCGAATTAATAGTTGGCTAGAGGGGGCAATGAAGGTGAGGAGGAGTGAGCGGGAAAAGAGAGAGGGTGGGATAAGAGTAAAAAGGCAGACAAGGGCAGAAGTAAGGGCGCCGGCGAGAGAGGCGCCAATGTATCGATTTACCAGAAACACAAGAGGAATTATCAAGCCTTGTAATAACCTACGCCCTTACTCCAGGTCCCATTCACGAACCATGTTCCCGCCTCAGTCCAATCTAGCGTGGTCCCTCCCTCCCCAACAAAAGCAAATCTAAAATATTCATCAGCCTTTCTGAACCTTGGCCAACTGAACACCATCTCCTCCAACTTTGTCTCGGCAAACCACCCTCTAAACCTTTCGACATCATTCACCAACACACTTATGCCCTCTATTTTCTCCCTTAGTCTCACGATGTTATCCAACGCCGACCACTTGAAGTGTATCGTCTCCTGCTTGACACCCATCTCCAACGTCTCAATAAACGGCGCCACCACCTCCGGCACCAAACTTCCATACTGCCCATCCCCTCTGATGGAATCATATGTCTGCAACACCGAATCAAAGCCCCATCTCGCCACTCCGTTGATAAACAACCCAACCAACAACCCCTGAAGCAACAGACTTGGTCTCGTCTGCATTGCCGTCCCCGGCAGTAGGAGTAAAGCAAGAACATAATGATGAAGCCTCAACTCCAACCCCGGCATCACCACCAGAACTCCAATCACCCCTATGGCCCCGGCATAAAACCCCATAAACCTTGGCAACCTCCCTTCCTGCCAAAAATGCCATGCCTGTAACACTCCCAAACCAATTATGACTCCCACAACAACCACAAGTGCCACCACCGCACCAGGTTGCTGCCTCAAATCATGCCCCTCCAACCTCGAAATAGGGATCCACGCCTCAAAAGTATTATTCGTCAAACCCCCCAACCACAGCCCCCCCACCCACAACACCGCCTTCTCCCAAGTAGCCCCCTTATCTACCCCCTCCAACGTCCTCCTCCCCGCAACCCAATAAACCACCACCATCACAAACACCGCCGGCAACAACCTCCCAACCATAATCCCCACCAGCTCCTGCACCAACCTCCCACTCATCACCTCAATATCCGGCGGATCACTCACCAAACCAACATGTACAAAAACCCCAGTAAACCCCCCAAAGAACATCACCTTCCCACTGTTTGTCCCCGCCCCAAGCAACAAACTCAACCCAACACTCACCAACAGCTGACCCCATCTCATATCCCCCCTCCCGCACTTCTCCACCTTTTCCACCTGGTAGCTCACAGGAAAGTAACTCCCAAACTGCACACTCTCCACCCCATTCTGCGTGCTGTTCTCAAACCGGTAGTACTCCCCCTTCAACCTCACCCTCCCACAGCCCCCCCTTTTGTCACTGATGACCCCAGCATGAAGCGCCGCTTGGCAAACGAACGAATCACCGCGGTACACCCCCTCCCCCCCACCAACGACATAAGCCCGGTAGTTGACCTGCCGATCGCCCACCCAGCGAGGGTTGAGCAGCCTCACGCCCGCGCAGTCGGCCGGGCAGCGGAAGGGGAGGGTGGTGTTGCCCAACGGCTCGCACAGCCGCCCGTCCAGCCCGCACTCGGCGTTGGCCCCCCAGAGGGAGCTCACACAGCCCAGGTGTCTGGCTTCTTGACCGTCCACCACCAGCGCCCCTTTGGTCAGCACCATCGGCACCAACGTCGAAAGCAGCCAGACCAGCCCGAACCCCGCCAGCAGCAGCCCCTTCTGCCACTTTCGAGGGAGGACATGGTCAATGCTGTCAACCAGGCCGGATTGCAAGTTTGGGAGCAGCCACCCCGCCGGTTGGATACCGTGTCGCCGAGGGCGCTGCGCAGGACCCCACAACCAGTCGCAATACCTATGCCGTTTCCTCCGCTGCTGACCCTTTTGCCGTCGTCGTCGTCGTTGTGTAAACCCATCCTTTTCAACATCAGAGTCAGGCGTCGTGAGCTCATCCAATTCCAGCCCATCCTCCCCATCACTCCCATCATCATCATCATGCAGCAGCTGCGCCTCCTCATTGCTCTCCTCCTCATCAACATGCTGCCGCACCCTAACCCCCGCTTTGTCGCCCTTCCTCAGCCCATCGCTCGAACTGCTCGAACTGCTACTAGTCCTCCCGTCGTTGTCGTTGTCGTTGTTGCTGAAAATAACGTCGCCGCGCTCAACGTCCTCCTCCTCTTCATTGCCGGCTGGGTTGCGGGTTAGGGTGTACCCGCCGCTACTACCATTCCCGTTGCTGCTCATTTTCACCCGCTAAAACCTAAAACTGGTTGGCTCTTGTCAAACTTCAAAACTTCTTCAACGTTGCGCGAACCAAAAAGCCATATCGCTTCTTTGAATAAAAATGCCCGTGAGAACTGAAGAAAATGAATGCAAGAAGAAGCTGAAAAAATAAAATTGAATCACAAATTCCAAGCAGCTGGCTGGGTGGCCAGGCCCTTTCAGCTCAGTCTCAGGGGGTGAGCGAGCAAATCGAACCATGCACCCAGCCCAACCAACTGAATGAGATGACTAAGCTCAACATGGGTGTATAAGTCAAAAAAACCCATCACCCCCAGCTCACCACACCTAAAATCAATACTCTTGGCTTTCTTTCTTCCAGAAAAAGTCTCTTGCTCTCAAATCAATATCTTACAATTCATTCAAGTAGAGTTTAGTTACTTCAGTTAAAATTACAAATGTCATCATATCTCACACCCCTCTCTTTTGTCCCAGTTTTCCAGAAACCTCAAATGACCCCCAATCATCATGTCATCATTACAACCCGTCACCCACACTTAAGCCTCAACGAAGCCCCTGACGTTCTCCAACCAAGCCAAATACTCCTTCTGCTCCTTCATATCCATATAATCGGGCACAAAGAGGGCCAGCGCAGGGGTAATGCCCCTCTCCTCCAGATACCTCTCCAGCAGAATCTGAAGGTCCTCATCCAAGCTCCCAAAGGCAGGGCCAGGGTAAGCATCCTGGGCAGCGTGCACCGCATCAGGGTTGCTGCTGTGCGCAAGCTTGGCGTCCTTGTAGTAGTAGACGTTCTCAACAACGATGGTACCGTCCTGGGCGATAGCCTCGACATTGAGCGCGCCCTTGTTGGGCTTCTCAACGACAATGTTCAGGCGGCAGGGCATGGCGTCGGTATCAGCGCCACCCTCCATATCCTCCTCGGCCTCCTCAGCGAGGTCGGCGGCGCCGGACTTGGTGCTGTCGCGGGAGTTGATCTCCTCAAAGTCCTGGTCGTCCGCGAGGGCGTCGTCCTCAAAGTTTTGCTCCTGGAAGGAGGAGAGGTCGGCGATGGAGAAGGAGACGGTGATCCTGGAGAGTATACCGTTAGCTCTTGCACGCAACTAATTTCAATCTTGAAGGGAGACATACTTCTCATTCCCAAAGTTCCTCGTCAAAAACACATCCTGCTGACCGGGCACGTCCTTGAGCTCAAACTGGCCATTCTCCAAGAAATCCTTGATGCTCGCAGGCAGCGTCTCGCCCTCCTTGACCGAGGTCTCAAACTCGAGCTCGGAGCTCAGCTTGGCAGCGAGCTCCTCATCCACCTCACCGGCCGGCGCCCGTCTGAAGGCTGATGTGGTAAAGGCAGCCGAAGCCTTTTGTGTAATGGCGAAAGAGGGGCGGGCGGCAGCTGTTCTGACGACAGCAGCGGCGGGTCTGAGGGTGGAGGGGCGAGCGAGGACTCTGGGGGCCGCGCGGGCGATGGCACGGAGGGACATCATTTTGGAGAAGGTTTTGGGGGAAGGGGTATGACGGAGAGAGAAAAAAAGTTAAGGTGAAGTGGTGAAGAAAAAAGAGTCGTGAGGTGGGATGGGAAAATTTGGGTTACGCGGGTAGGATAAGAAAAATGGATAAGCTTCTCGAGTTCACAAGCAATTGGGGGGAGCTGGCAGCGCTGGGTGACCCGTGCTTTTCGAAGTGGGCGGGATGATGGCGATTTTGGAGGAAAAAAAAGTTGAGGGGCACGGACCCGGGCTGGGATCCGTTGTCCAATCAGGGGAGGTATACGTCATTGATAAGAGATAAGCACGGTCGAGAACATCGAGAGATGCTCTCTCGAAGCTTCGCAAGCTCCATTCTGGAAGCTTGGAGTTTGCAAAATGTGTGAGGTGTTCTGTGAATTTCTGTCTGCTAAATCAAAATCAATGAACTATCAAAAACGCCGTTGTTTAAACCCCCTGGTATCCCGTTTGTGTAATCCATCAACGCCTTTGCCATCCTGATCCAGACCAGCTGGACTTTTTATCTTGCCTTCCTTCTTCCTGTCTCATTCCCACTCAGTCAGTTTGGACACCGAGAAAAAGACAGCAATTTGGACATGGTAGGAAATCAACTCCAGGCCCTCGGCCTTTGCCCACCGCTGCTACTAGGCACAACACTCCCCCTTCTCCTGTGCCCGCTCCCGCTCCCATATCTCCCCTGATACCCATACTGCATCTGCTGCTGCAACTGGGCATACCCCGGCGGCGGACTGGGAATCACACTCTCCTTGCACTGCCAGCACCAATGCCTCGTCGCATCCCTCTCGCTCAACACCCCTTCTAGACAGGCCCCAAAGATGCCATTTGCTTTTTGGGCCACGGGGCAGAGCTTTTCCGAGATCAATACCGTGTCCTCGCAGCGGCAAGACCCGCAGACCCGGACGTGGGTTGTGTAAGTGCACATCTTCTGGCTTCTTTTTTTCTAAGGCGGGAAGTCAGTGAGATTATTGCAGAGAGCCTGAAGAAAAGGAGCTTTACCCTAACAAAAAAAGATGATATTGGGCCGGTAATGATATGATAGTAAGGGTTGACTTTTGACAAGGTCAAGCAGGCACCTATCCAAGGCAAGGCGTGTGTGTGTACACCTGTCCCGTCCCCGAGTCTCGTGATACAGACAAGCGATTGTAAGACGATAGATCGGCTGCTCGTCGCCGATGATGACAAGCAAAGAGTCGATGGCCGAACTGATCGACAAGATTGGAATGGTGAATATCCGTCTATGGTGTACCGTCAAATCCCCAACCTGGGTATGGGTAGTATCTTGAAAAGCAAAAGGTAGATCGATCTATGATCTGAGTACCAGATCATAAAAGGCATGTAACATACGTAGGTAGGCAAGGATAACAAGCGCAAAATAACCATCCCAACCCTAACGTCGATCACCTCCCCCTATTTATATACCCTCCCCCTCACCCCTCTTTCCACCATGATGTATATAAATAACCTCTTCACAAATACCCAAGCAACGCAACCACCCTTCATCCGATCCCCATCCCAGTGGTGTGCAACAGAAACACCACCTCCCGGGAAACCCTTCCCCCATCATCCCATCTTCACCCCCCCCCCCCCCCCCCCCTTCCCCTCCCCCCATCCCGAAGATCGAGGGGTACCCCTTCCATATTCCCCCCCTCCCCCTCCCCTTCCCCTCACCAACATCAGGTCTCGCCTTGAGGGGGCGAACAAATTTCGTGCACTTAAACGGGTAGCCGCACGCCTAGCCTTATCCTTGTCATCTCTCAGGCTGTGCCTGTGTCGTCAAATCTCCACCACACAACGCCTTTCAATCTATCTTCAGGCTGTTAATCCTGCGCTTCCAGAGAGCGAGAGAGAGAGAGACGGGGGGGTTTCCGCTACACAAATCGCCAGAATTGCAGGGTAAAGTAAGGTAGGTGGCATACCCGGCGTTGTTCCAAAATGATGCCCACGACACGATACAAATCTTCTGTAGCCCCCGTGTGTGTTCAGCAACCAAGCAAAAGTAAATATGTCAACGGGATGTGGTAATCGAGGTCGGAAGAATAGGTCATCGTTCGGGAATCGGGTTCAAGCAACCAAACAAAAAAAAGAAAGGGTAGAGGCATATGCCGCTAGATCCTACCAAGCAGACAGAGAAAGAGAGACAAGACAGAAACAGAGAAAAGAGGCGACCGTTCTCTCTCATGTGATACACACAGCTCCCCAAAGACATTGATCACATCACTCCGCAGCGGAAGAAAAACAAGAAGAAACAAGACAGCTTCCACTGCACTTTTAGTCATAAGACAAACATCTTCCCTCAGTCCCGAGGTAAGGCAGCAGACAGTCCAAGACACTTCTTCACAGCGCGAACAAGAAACCCAAAGTTCTTGCCTCAGTACCCGGTTGGTCTCATATTCATGACTTCGATTAATAATTCTGCTACTCTCCCCTTCTCCTACCAAAAACCCTCCCGTTGGC
Organism: Cercophora samala; assembly: GCA_030512305.1. Classification (NCBI taxonomy): domain Eukaryota; kingdom Fungi; phylum Ascomycota; class Sordariomycetes; order Sordariales; family Lasiosphaeriaceae; genus Cercophora; species Cercophora samala. The sequence goes on along the minus strand of JAULSY010000005.1, from coordinate 198,225 downwards.
CCCGGCGGCAAGCAGCCGCGCGTGTGTCACCTTCGCTACCCCCGCTCCCACATCCAATTGCCGTTCCGGAAACCAGAACAGAAAGACAGAACAGCCCACTTGTCGTTCGTCTTGTACTCCGCTGCAGGGGAGACCACCACAGTACCGGGCAGTTTCGTCGTGCTGACGGCCATGGAAGGTGGTGTGTTGTACCGCAGTAGCTAACCATTTGGCAGGCAGACACCCACTTCTCCCCCTCCCGGAGCGACGGACACGGGTAAGATCTACTACCCGCGAGTGCTTCACAAAACCACTTTACACAAGGCCGGCCCCAGCTGTTCGAGCGGAAGGCTGCAGATTCTTTACACATCGGTCGCGTTTCGAAAGGATGCCATGCAGGGCGTTGTTGGCATGGCGTGGCGTGGCTTTCTCCAACGTGCCTTTCGTGCGTTGCAGCTTGCTTGCCTGCTTGCGTGCGTCTGCGTGGTGGCTTTGAAGTGCGGAGTAAGGAAGCAATCCATGTTTCGTTTCCGGAACATGGAAGCTCTGGCGGGTTGCATATTGAGGACAGGACTGGACCGGGAAGTTTTCTTGAGATAGATCGAGGGCGAATTGTTGGCTGGGGACTGCTGGGAAGGAGAAGGCGAGAGACAAGAAAGACAGGCACAGCATATCTGAACCACACTATCCGCTGTCGCCGAATTGGTCATAATCCGACGAGAGTGTGCCTTCGGAGTTGTCTTAGACAGCATTCTCCGAGTCGACACGAAAGGATGGAGCAAGTGCAGCCGGCCCGTGTAGTGAAGGCTGTGTTATGAATGCGGCCCGTTGCCAAAGTAGGCCAAGATGACAAACTTACTCTCTGCCGCATAGCATGCATGCTTCATAGGCCTTGGGGAGGGAAGCTCGAGGGCTTGGTGGTGCCGTCAGCGGAGATTTTGACCCAGGTCACATTGGTGAGAAAGGCCCAGTTGGACCCGTCCCAGCGCTCGAGCATCTCAAGGTTCTTCTCGGAGGAGAGATCGGGCAGGTCTGTGGAACAGGTCAGCTCGGCTCGTTTGAGTCAAAAAGTCAGGCGGTCATGGTAGAACCGGCTTGGACTTACAAAAACCATTCTTGTGCTCCGTCTCGAGAGCCGCAATGGCCATCTTCAGCAGGTCTTCTCTTGTGCTGGGTGGGCGTCCGGCACGGCGGGCCTTCTTGAGCTCTTCGTATTCCTCGTTGTGTTGCTGGACAAACTCAAGGATCTTGGCCTGGATGGTAGCTTCATCGAGAGGCTTCAGCTCATTCTCACGAGCGGCCTCCAAGAAGAAGCGGGTACGGCGAACTGAGAGGAGGTTAGTTGTGGTACACCAAAGTCATCTCGGCGTGGCCGTCACGAACTCAGAGGCTTGTCCTGCTTCTTGCGGGCAGCAGCGAGCGCCTTGAGACGGTCATCACGAATGACGGCTGTGTGAAGGCGCTTGGCGTTTCTGCTGTTGGCGTGAAGGGCCTCGATCTTGCCGCCCTTCTTCTTCGCGATGCGCTTTCTCTCCTTCTCAAACGTCTTGGCCATTTTGAATGCTGCGTGAGGCGTTGCTGTGGTCTATTGTTTACAGCTGTCGTTGTGAGGTGCAGTGTTCAGGGAATTTTTTGATGGGGCGGAATAGATATTGGTGGGGCTGTCCCCGATAAGGTTTAAGTGGCTGCAGGACCCCTAACCCTGGTCAAGCTTGGAAGGTCACATTGGTCTTTTGTAGGGGGAAGGGGGGGGGGGGGCGGAAAGTCAAAAAGTCATTTAGTCAACATCACAGAGTAAACATTGTATTGTTGCTACTCAGACGAGAGCACACAATGAGCCACCGCAACTATTGTCCGCCCGTGAATAAAACTCACCTGCGACTCCTGTGAATAGCCAATGCCAGTGACGCAATTGGGCAGACCCCCAGGCTTCCAGAAGGCCTCAGACCCCGCATTAAAGTGACAGGCGTGTGGACCGTCGCGGGGAGCAACGTCCCTGCTCAACGGACGCGTCGCGCGCCTGCTCCCATTGACCGTTAATTTATAGTGCCGGTGAGGTCCTGGGAAGGAGCCACCCATTGAGCAGCCCAGGTACCAGAGCATTGTTGAAAATTCAATCCCATTCTTTTCCATTCAAGGCTCCGTTTTCTATTCAGCATCGACGTTTCGTATTGTTCAACTTCAGCAATAGGGCCAGCACGCGTCACCGCCCTCGGCAACCCACGGCCTTTCTGCTTTTTCTGCTTTTTCTGCTGCAACGAGGAAGCGCGTCTCTCTTGGTCTCGACTCTCACCACCAACAATCTCCGACTTGCTCGAGATCAAACCTTTCAACAACTCTTCATGGACGAGAGATTGTAATACAACTTGTTTCCCTACCATCGCGGAAACAATCTCGACATCTTCGGCCACTGTATTCAACTGCCTCGGCCGATCTCTTCACCATGGGTATCCAAGGTCTTTTCCCGCTCCTCAAGTCAATCCACCGTACCACCGAGCTCAAGAAGTATGCCGGCGAGACCTTTGGTATCGATGGCTATGGCTGGCTCCATCGCGGTGCCATTGCCTGCGCCATCGAACTAGCCCAGGGCAAGCCCACCCGCAAGTAAGTCGTCCTCGTCCACCGTCCTGTTTCGCTACTTGCCAAGACGGCTAACACTTTGGTAAGATATGTCGACTTCGCCATGCACCGAGTCAAGATGTTCAAGTATTATGGTGTCACACCCTATTTGGTTTTTGATGGCGACTTTCTTCCCAGCAAGGCGAAGACCGAGGATTCTCGTGAAAAGCGTCGTGAGCAGAGTTTGAAGACTGGCCTCGAGCTCTTGAAGGCTGGCAAACCCTCCAAGGCTCACCTCGAGCTTCAAAAGGCAATCGACGTCACCCCAGAGATGGCTCGCCATCTCATCGAAGAACTCAAGAAAGCCGGTGTCCCTTACCTCGTTGCCCCCTACGAAGCCGATGCCCAGCTCGTTTACTTGGAGCGCGAGGGAGTCATCAGCGGCATCGTCTCAGAGGATTCGGATATGCTGGTGTTTGGTGCGAAGCGCCTGTTGACAAAGATGGATCAGCATGGTCAGTGTATTGAGATTCAGAGAAAAGATTTCTGTTTGGTTCGGGAGATCTCCCTGACTGGTTGGACGGATACCGAGTTTCGGCACATGGCCATTTTCAGCGGCTGCGACTATCTGGACGCTATTAACAACATCGGCCTGAAGACAGCTTACCGACTGATTCGCAAGCACAAGACTCCGGAGCGCATCATTCAGATGCTCAAGTTTGAGGGCAAGCACAGGGTTCCCGAGAACTATTTGGAAGACTTCAAGCAGGCCGAGCTCACCTTCTTGCACCAGAGAGTTTTCTGCCCCAAGAAGAAGGACATTGTGTTCTTCACTGAGCCTGGCCCTGCTCTCAACGTCCACGAGATGCCTTACATCGGTGCTCCGGTCGAGACTGAACTGGCCCGGGCCATTGCCGCCGGAGATGTCAATCCCATCACCAAGAACCGGATCGTCCTCCCATCGTCCTCTCACGTCTCGCCCCCCTCGCCTGGTAAGAGAAGGATCAGTCAGACCATGGCTCCGGTTACTGTGCCGACCAGAAATCCTGGCAAGCCTCCCGGCAAACCGATCAATGAGTACTTTGCGAAGCACAAGCGCATTCCCTTGGGAGAGATGGACGCCAATTGTTTCAGCAACAACAGCCAGAACAACTCGCCTAGCAACTCCCCTCGTCCCATCGTCTTCCCTCTTCCGCGCCCATACGTCCCGGGCGTAGAGGAAGCGACTCGCCCATCTCGCCGCTATGTCAACCTCGAGGCCGCCCTGGGCGGAGAGCGCCGCCGGAGAAGCGAGCCTGTCTCGAACCTTTTGGCGACATACGAGACCTCATCGAACCGCCGGAGGACCACTGGCCCGGTTGTCGACATCTTCCAGGATGGCACTCCGTCGTCGTTGACTACGAGGCCCCCCAAGAAAGCGCGCTTGTGTGATGACGACCTTCCCACTTTGACCAACAACAACACCCCTGTGAAGAGCAAGTTCTTCACATCTAGCAAGGATGGAGCCGACTTGATTCGGTCAGATGATTCGATCGAGGAAGCCTTCCGCAACATCTGCGACCAAGAGATTGTGGCCAGCACTCGGATCGTTCATGGTTTACCTTCGCCAGCGTCAAGCACGCTTTCGGCGTCCATGGACACGCCTTCCAGTGCCATGAGCAAGCCCTCTGGTCTCATGAACAGGTCATCCAACATCATCAACAGATCTTCCAGTATGATGAACACCCCGTCCACGTCCATGACTACACCTTCCAGCTCGAAGAGCAGCACGTCGAGCAGCTCTCAGACCCCTATTTTGACGCCTCTTCAGCGTTTGGGTTTCCAGGCCTTGCAGCGTGGGAAGCCCCGGGCGGTTTCCTCTTCGGTCCTCCAGAGCGCCGGGCTCTCGAGCTCTTCCAAGAGATTGAGCTACCATGCGGTTAACCCCGCTTCTGTTCCTCTGCCTCGTGCTGATTTGGCCGAGATTGAGGCCCTGAACCAGCCTGTTGGAAGCGAAGATTTGATTTTGCCCTCTAGTGACGGGGAGCTCGAGCAGGACGAGGAGGAGGGTCCCAAGTATTCCCAGGTTTCCAGCAGCGGTTTGGATTTGTCGCGGTTCAAGTACACATGAACTGTATGAGTTATGAAGCCATCGGTGCATAGCGCTGGCGTTTGGGAGGGTTTCTCTCCCGGTTTTTATTTGGGGGAGGACGCGTTTTGAGTCGAGACAAGGCAGTAAGGCTAGGTTGTCATGACATGGGAAACGAATATGGCCAGGCGTTGGAGGGCACAAAGTAAAGTATTTTTTAAACAAGGTTAAAGACTATGGGTAAAAGGGCGTTTGTAGTCGGCATCAGCATACACATGTATGGCGTTTTTATAGTTTTCTTTTTCTGCGATTTGATTTTGGGGTTGGGCATTGTGGTACGAGTGTAAGAGATAGGCGAATATCAAAGAAAGTATCAAAAAATGTTCCGAGCTGCTGGTGAGATCAGTATCCCGACATGGCCCAGTAAAAACAACTGTTCTTGATTCAGAGTTGCAGATCAGACTGGTTCAATGAGAATTTCAACATTGGCCAGAAGGCAGAAAGAATGATGATGTCTTGACCTCTCATCTAATGCCAAGACATTAATATTCACCGCCCGGCAGAACATCTGCACGAAATGTGGGGGAAGGGACGGGAGCTCCACATTGACCCAAAAAAATCGATGGCGATAAAAATCTCCCCAGACTGCCCACTTCACCCATTTTCTCCCACGAGCCGCCTTGCAACAACGACTGCCCCCCGGACAATTCATCTGCTGGGATTTCCCGACCCCAATCATCACTTCCAACGAAGTATCGAAATCCGACGGCGCAAAGATGGCGGACGAAGAATTGCAGGTATGCAAGCGCTAACACGACTAACTAATTGGGCCAAGCCGCGAATCTCTAACCACCATCTCTCTCTCTCTAGGAGCGTCTCCGCGGCAACTCCCAGGCCTTCAACAGCTTGCTGTCGCTCATTCCAGGACCTCTTTACTATGGAGATGAGGATACCAGTGTACGTCGCTGCCTTTTTATCTCCTCCTTCATTTGCTGCACTGAGCCGAGCTGACCTGCGTCTCTCCCGCGCAACAGAACCAGTGGAAGAGGAAGAAGCAGACCAAGGAAGAAGCCCGGGCCGCTAAGCGCAACAAGTTGGATCCCGACAGCGAACGTCACCGGAACGCAATGGATCTCATGGAGGAGAAGGCGCGCAACAAGCGCAAGCTGAAGGAGCTCGAGGCCGAGGACGACAGCAACAACTCCAACGATGACGACGACGACTTTGAGATTGAAGGGATCGAGAAAGAGAAGCCGCTCGAGGGACTGAAGAGAAAGGACACACCCGCCAAAGAGGAGGAGGAGTCGCCTGTCAAGAAGCAAAAGGTCGCCGAGGAGGAGCCAGCCGCCGAGCAAGCCGCCAGCAAACCCGCGTCTACAAAGGAGTCCAAGAAGTCTGCAAAGAAGCAAAAGAAGGAGGAGGCTAAGAGGTTAAAGATGGAAGCCGCCACACCAAGCAAGCCCGCCGCCAAGAAGGACGAGGAGCCAGCTGTCCAGGAATCTACCGAAACCCCCGACAGCGATCGCGAGGATGATGAAATGGTAGCCATCGACATCTCGGGGCTGGTCACAAAGGAGGAGGACAACACGTCAGAAACCACGAGAGATACCCCAGCATCCGAGGCCGCCAAAACCGACTCCGTAGCCGCTAGCAGCACGACCTCCATCTCCTCGGCCGTCCCACCATCCGAAAGGCCAAAGGCTCTCAAAACTCCGGTTAGCGCGATGGATGTTGCGAAACTGAGGGAAAAGCTCAACGCCAAGCTCCTGAACATGAAGATTGCGCGCAAGGCGGCCGACTCGGAAGGAAATGCCATCAAGAACAAGGAAGACCTCCTCGAATCCCGGAGAAAGCTAGCCCTCAAGCGCAAGGAGCGCAAGAACGAGATGCGCAAGCAGGCCAAGATTGAGGAGGAAAAGAAGAGGGAAGCTGCCCTCGCCACAGCTCGGGACTCCCCTGCCCTGTCGTCGTTCCTCCAGGAAGACGACAATGTGGAAACGAACTTTGCCTTTGGCCGCCTTGCCTTCTCCGACGGTACTCAGCTCTCCCACGACGCCGCCTACGAGAAGACGCCTGGCTCCGCCAAGAAGAAGGGACCCTCCGACCCGAAGACTGCGCTCCTCAAGCTCGAAAACCAGAAGAAGAGAATCGCCAACCTGCCAGAGGAGAAGCAGAAGCAGGTTATCGAGCAGGAGGCCTGGCTGGCGGCAAGGAAGAGGGCCGAAGGGGAGAAGGTGATTGACAGCGAGGCGTTGCTGAAGAAGGCGATCAAGCGGAAGGAGAAGGGCAAGAAGAAGAGCGAGAAGGAGTGGAAGGAAAGAAAGGAGGGGGTGCAGAAGAGTATTTACGATAGGCAGAAGAAGAGGGAGGACAACTTGCAAAAGAGGAAGGATGAGAAGATGGCGAATAGAAGGGGGAAGGGCAAGGGGAAGAAGACCAAGGGGGTGCAGACCAAGAAGAAGGGAGGGAGGCCGGGGTTTGAGGGGAAGTAGGTGTGTGTTCTTGAGAGTGAAGAATGTTGTTTGGTATGCAGCAGGATTAAATCGAGCGATTGTGGATTTTTCTTGGAGGGATCTTTACAAGTGTTTTCTTTCTTTCTTTCTTTGTGTTTTTTGGCGTTTTGGAGGTTGCTGTGTATGTGTGCATGTATATATGCCCTTTTTTACTTTTTCTTTTTTTGTTCCGATGTAGGGTTATGGCTGCATTTGTTTGATGGTGCGAACAAAAAACATGATGCATATCGATAGAACGCAAAGGAGAGAGAGAAGAGCGGGAAAGAGAGAGAAAACAGATGTCTGGTTGGCTGGCGTTGTTGTTTATATCCTCGGAACAAGGAAGGAGGGGGGCAGACAGACAGGCAGGCGTGTTAGGCAAGGAAAAGAATAATACCTTTTTTGGGGGGTTTGTTTCTCTCTCTCTCTGATCATCAAATCTCTGCAAGTTGTGCATTCATTGCTGGGTTCCTTTTGGGGGGAAAAAGTATTTCATTCGAAGAAGAAAACAAAAAAATGAAAAAACTAAACAGACAGAACATATCATAACACATCCTTGGAACAAACAAACAAACAACATGAAGAAGAGGAAAGAAGAAGAAAAAACTCCATTTTTGCTCCCCCCCCCCCGCAATCCTAATAAGCCAGTCAAGCCTACCTACCTACCACCTCCAGAAGTCCTGTTCATTTCCCTTATTTCCCCCCCCCAACACAAGAAGCCACAAACAAAAAAGAGAAGAAGCCAGAAAGCATCAAAGTAAGCATAAAGAAGAAGATAATAAACCTAAAACTTCAACAAAACAGAGAACAAAAACAAAAACAAAAAACATTTGGTATAACCACAGGCAGGCAGGCAGGCAGGCAGGCAGTCCACGCAAAAAAAAAAAAAAAGCAGAATTCTAAAAACGCGCTTTCCTGCACACTTTCTGCTTTGTTTCCTCCTGCTGCCCATCCCCCGTCACCTCCTTACATTACTTATCATTTAAAAGACAACTTATTCCTTTCCTCCTCCCTCCCTCTCTCCGCCCCCTTTGGCAAAGCCCAAGGCATCCCATGATCATTGGAACAATCCTACTCCTAGAACCCAGACCCAGACCCCAGACCCTGATTTTCTGTAGCCCTGTCCCATCTTTCTTCCCACTTTTAAACCAGTTCGGTAAGGTAAGTAGTAGCTGTCGTCGACCGGCGCATCGCTGTGTGCTGAAATTTCCAGATGTCCAAGTGGTGGTGGTTGAGCATAGTCGCCCCGTACGTAGTAGCAGCATTTGTTCATAACAACCCAACCCTCCCCCCCACCACCTTTGAACCCCCCAAACCAACCTAAAGCAGCGAATCCAACCTCGTAAAAACGCACAAACAAGCCGCCACAACCTCGAGCTGCAGCTCCTTGTCCTTGGCCTTGTTTACCTCCTAGAATCGTCCTTGTCAGCCGCATATCCCCCCCCCCCCCTCTTTTCGTTTTTCAATCTCAGTACTCACCTCTGTGATCACCCCCGGCAAATTCTCCCCAATATCATTCCTCACCGCCCCCCTCCCAAACGGCCACTGACTGTACTCGGCCAGCAGCTCGTCCGTCTGGTTAAACGCCTTCTCCCTCGCCTCGTGCCCCAGCGTGCTCAGCGCATTCTCCAGCACGTTCGCCGCGTACGCCGCGCACACCATCGCCACCGTCCGCAAGTACCTAAACTCCAGCCCCTCTGGCAGCCACTGTGAGTTGTTCAGGACGACCGTCCGTTGCGTCAGCACGTTGCGCACCCGTCGGCGAATCTCCTCCTTGGCGCCGCCGTCGACAACGGGGTGGGTCGCCATATCGAAGAGCAAAAAGTTGCGCTTTTCGGTGCGGAGGATGCCCTTGTCTACGAGGCCTTTGGCGAGGCGCTCGCGGACTTGCTTGAGTTGGTAGCCGATTTTCATTAGGTTCCATGTTTCGCCTTTTTTTCCCCCGGTTGTTGATTAGTATCATGTGCGATGGGAAACAGAGTGAGGGGGGAGGGAGTAAGTAAGTACCAGACATGAGATCAATCCAACTGCTCACACTCATCTTCTCACTGCTCTTCATCATCTTGAGCGCCTCGTCCAGCAGCACCTCCCCGGTCAACGTATCATCCACCACCTCAATCACCCTGTCCGGCAGCGGGAGGTTCCTCCTCGACGGGTTCTTCTGCATGGAGATCCTCCCGCGAAAGGCGAGCTCGAGGACGATGCAGCCGCGGAGGGCGTACGAGATGTTGTCGTTCCAAAAGGAGAGGTAACCCTTTTCAAGTTTTGTTAGCACCACATACATTTACCTACTCTGGGGTGCGGGTGGGTATGTGGGGGGGTGTTGAGGGCGGGAGACATACCTGCTTATCCTTCAACCCCAGCAACAACACCTCCTCCATCAGCGTCAACTTGGGCTGCTTCGACCTCTCGGCGCTCTCCGAAATATCGCGGGGGTCAAACGCGATGCGGTGACCGTTCTCCCCCGACTCGTAAGCTGTTTCTGGACCACCGCCGGACGAGTTGCGGCCGCTTTCTTCTGTCGGGGTGGATGCGCCGCCTGTGGTGCCGGCGGCGGGGGGGCCGCCTCTTCGGCGCGTTAGGCCTGATGTGGTGGACATTTTTCGGGTTTGTTATCTAGGATTGACCGTCGTGGTGATTGATCAAGTCTGCTCGACTGGGTTGTTGGCTTTCGTGCTACGATATCTTTGTGGGAGGAGGTGGTGGTGGTGGTGGGAAAGAAGAAATTCGACGGCTTGCTGCTCGTGCTCCCGGGGGGGCGGTGGGTGGGTAGTTTAATCGGGGGGTGGAAGGCCTAGATTGGTCGAGAGTGAAATTCGCGATTGGATTACTCGGTGCTGATTGGTCTCTCGTAATAACTTTGTAGGTTTGTTGATTGAAACTATCCCCTCGATGAGACAGAAATAATAGAATTATTGTGTAGCTGAAGCCCAGTCAGTCAATGTCGTCGTCGGTCGGTGGTCGGCCGGTCAATGAACAAGCGGGCGGTCGTTTCCGCGCGTCTCTCGGTCGGGGAAACTCTGGGACGAACGACGAGAAAGCGGAACGGCTGTGGTTTGGCTTTCTTGGAATTGCGCAGCGGGTTTGCTTGGCAGGGTTGTGCCGGGCTTGGGAGCGATACCTACTTCGTACGGATATCCAGGGTCCAGTTTGTGACTTTGTGTCTTCTCCTCGACCGAGTCGAGGTTTTGGTGATCAGGGAACTCGAGCAATGTCCCTTGTGTCTCGAGGGCAATCTTTGTCGGATCCCTCCAAATTATGCTCTCCTCCCTTTTTGCTGCAGCTGCAGGTGCCTTTTTCCTCTCTCCTCAGCAACTGGCAAAAGGGGCTTAGAACGCCTGTCCGATAACGATAACAGGTGGCCTGTCAGCCTCACGAGCTCCCATGCGCTCCGTGCACTGCTGCACTGCATGGTCTTTGTGACCTGGCTGTGCCTCAAATTGTTGCCTGATGCCAAGATGTAACCCAGGGTTGGGGTTTAGTGTAGTAGTGTATAATGCGACGAATACGATATATCAAAACGGGCACGCCCAAGAAATACCAAGAAAGAATCAATGCAGTTGGTCCTTGGTTTATGAGATAAAAATTCCAATGTGCTCTACTGTAGATGTTCCCAATGCGCCTCCAAAGCTGTTTATGCATGCCCCTCCCTATATGGCCCCTTATATCACCCCCGTCTGTCTTCTGTCTTCCCCATCATGCCCACTGTACAAACGCCCCAACCCCGTCCACCGGTCCCGAAAAGCACCTATGCAAATCAAACGAGCGAATATGTCAAAAGAGTCCCAGTTGTATCATTCCGTTCCTGCCCCATCATTAAAGAATGCCACTCATGTCCCAATTGCCAGCTTGAGCCCGCTTGAGGACTTCTCTGCCCTTTTCCGTGAGTGAAGGCTTGCCGGCCTTATCGGTAGCCTGCTCAAAGAATACCGGGGTCCAGGTCTCTCCATTCTTCTCCCGTTCCCGAGCCTTTTCGCGCTGAGCCTCCTCAAGCTCTTGCTTTACTGTCGTAGCCCTGCCAAACTGTTTGGCGTGGATTGCTTTGGTAACCTCACTCCACAGCTGGAGAGACTCGTTGGGGAGCTGCTTGTCAGCAGGCGGGACCACCTTGGGCGCGACACTCAAGGGGGCAATGTCGATGATGGTAATTTGCTTTTCTGGCGGGTGTGATTCCTAATTGTGTGTTAGTCTTTCAGACCTGTTTTTGGTGGTCTATCCAAATACTCACCAAAGGCTTGTTTCCAACAGTAAAGACAATCTTTTCTTTCCAGGCACCCCCAAGGCGAATGAGAATATCCTCCAGCGGTACTTCCTTGATCTGTGTCTTGTTGTCGTTTTCAGGATCATAGCGGAAGATAATACCCTCCATCTTGTTGGTTGTCCGGCCAAGCCAGCCGTCATTATAGTATCGGAGAATAGCCTTGAGCTTGGTCTCGGGACATGTAATGTAACACATATCACCCACACTCACACTCAGAGCGCCGGTGAGAATGCCGCCAAGATGAGCGGCCGGGTGGGTAAGCTGGTATGTCTCATGATCACGGCGGTCGACCGTGATGAAGATGCCCAGATTGTGCTCTCCAGGCATAACCTTGATCGAGGTACCTGTGAACTTGGCTGTGATCTGGTCGAAACCCTTGGCATGGAGACCCTTTTCCGGGCAATCGATGTAGAAAGCGCTGACTGGAGGGTGGTGAGAGGTCTGCTCTGTCAAATAGGAAATCCTCACTGGCTTCGTGGGGTTGGCTGCCGACTGAGTGACTGATACGGTGGAAGCTGCTCGGGGGTCGTTGGAGCCAAGCCCTGCTGGGATGGCAGACTTGGCAGACTTCATACTAGAAGAGCTGCTTCCTGGTGGGCTCTTCCTGAGCGCCGAAGTGTCGATTCTCGGAGCATTATCCTCAGTTTCCCAGTTACACTACCATTCTGTCAGCGAGATGGCCAGGAATCATTTCTTGTCAATATCCAACCTACCCGGAAGAATTCGCCCAAGCAAGAGTTGTAGGGCTTGCAGGGCTTCCCCTTGGCATATTTCAGATCCTTGGTGAACCAAAAACGCAAAACCTCGAGCATGCGATCCACAGGCTCATCCGCTGTTCCAATGGCAGCGAAAGCACTTGGAGAATCGAGGTAGTTCCAGTATTCAAGGTTTGGCGTGGGCTCGAGGAGCTGAGAGGGCAGCGAGAATCGGACGGCGGCGAGATCAGACACGCCGATAAACCTGTTGAAGGTGTGGTGTGAGCCAAAGGTCACCCCGGTGAAGGAAAGCCGTCGCCAGAGCCGTCACCGCTGGTCTTGAATTTGACTGGCGTTCCTTAGGACAAGAGTACTCGAGATACTCACTTTTTTAAGATGCCAATAAACGTCTTGAGCTTTGATCCATCGCTCACATGGTCCTCGGCGGCGTTGGCATCGGCAGGTGTCGCCGCCGAAGACGGAGCGGACGAGAACCAGCCGGACATGGTGTGATGCTGTCTCGATCAACTCCCCTGGCAGAAGCTTCTCCACGCAGCGCGGGCGGGTTTGATGGAGGGACGGTAGGAGATGGGTCGAGCAGGCAAGCGTCAACGGTGTTTGAGATACCTAGGATGGATGGCAAGGCAAGCCAAGTTCGTTCAAAGATTGTTTTAGGGTAGAATTCGAGGTTCAAAGGGCTAGTGATGCACCCGGTGGGCGGTGGGCTAGCGTTGCTGGGGGGCCCGCCGAGTCAGCCAATGCGGGAGGCCGAGCGCCACCTTTGCGGTGATAAGCCGGGGTCAAGGGCCTGCTGATAAGAAATTCAATGCGGGGCAAAACCGCCTTCCAGCTTTTTAAAGTTGCTGCCAGTGTTTGTTTCTGTCCTGGGACATGTCCATTCGCCAGGCTGTCCTTGCTCGAAGTCTCTCTCAGCTTGGGGGCTTCAACAGGAACACCTGGCAGGGAAGAGGGGGAAGATAAAGGTCAAGAGGCTACCCAAAAGCATGCAAGTTCAATTCCAACCGAACCCCTTGAGTGAAACCCCAAGTCCTCGGTTCCCTTTAAATGGGAGCTGTCCAGCCAATCAGAGCGCCGTGTTTCAACCACGGGCGTCACCGAGACGATATGACTACCTCGACAGTGTTCAGATGACACGGTTATACCGCCTTGCGCCATCTGTCTAGGTAGTGTAGACGCTTCTGACACTCTCTTGGCGAGTTATCGGGGAGCGTGGGAGCAAGGCACCTGGAAGAGCTGGCGTAACTATTTAGGACACTGCTGAGACTCACCCGACCTACGACATCAGGGGTCCATAAAGTAGGTTACACGGATGACGGGATCCTACTGCAGCGAGAAAAAGGTACGCACTTTTGTATGGCTCAATATCGAGACGCGTAGTAATACTCAGCGCTGCTACCTACGCCACCAGACTCTCTACCTAGCCACGTACTGCAGCTTCAAGCTAGAGACTCGGCCAGACCAAAGATTTGAGCCCTCGGCACACTTGATTTATTGCTCCAAGTCACAATCTCACTGGCCGCATAGACAACATGGCGAGCCTCTCTAACTTCAAATGCCAGGCTGTCTCATCCGAGGTTCTTCTGGTGCCATCACAACAGATTCTATGGGAGAGGCTTTACCTCAAGATTCTACGACACAGGTATTCGTGAGATAAGTAACTTGGATGGGCATCAGAAGACCGAGCTCTACTGACGGTCTGATATTCAACAAGACGGAATACGTACTTAAGAGCTCTTGACCCAGGTGCTCTCTACCTTCCACGGCTACTTACTTTAGCCATGCATGACAGCGAATTGTCCTCGCTATAAGAGGTCTCTTCCATAATTCCAATGGTATTATAACGTAATCAAAACAGTCCCCCTCGTTAACATTCTGCTTCAGCCTCTATAGCCGTGTCCGCTCCAGCTTGGATCTCTCAGCATAAAGCGGCCTCGCCCCCAACGCTCAAAAACAGATGGGTGTATCTAATCCACACCTGAATCTTTATCCTTGTTCACGAGCTTGAAAGGGCAGGCAACCGCAGTTCATTTGCTGAACTAGGAATCACGTACTTCGACTGCCAGCTACTGTCCGTCTATTGGATATTTGTGGGTTTCAGCGGCTAGTAGGAAGCGTTTATCGCTATTGACATATATTCACATTGTTGCCCTGGTGTGTTGGTGGCCTCGGTGGGCTGTACATCGAATATGGATACCTCACATCACCACCTCTTTCTCTCCAATACCGATCTATCTCATGAATCATACCCTGTGATTCGTAGTCGCCTCTCCCGCTCCAGCGCCTTCAAAATAGAGTAGTGCAGCATCAAGCACTTACTCCCACCGACGACCACATATCAATACCCATATACCTACTTTATTTGTCGGAGAGAGCAATTCTAACAATCAATTTGGGGACAATATTGAACACTAGTTTACCCTCACTGGTAGTTCTCTAAGCTCTTGGGCATGAGATGTGACTCCCTACGCCTACCGATCAAGAAGACCATACAGCTGGACAAACCTTAGATAAGTTCAAACCAGCAGTAAATGCCCGTGTATTTGTCCCAATGTACAACTTTATGTTCTTAAATAAACCTGTCAAGGCCTGGCTGGCCCTGCCGCATGTCCATCCGGTCACTCTTTCTGTTCATCATACCCACTACTTCCAAAAAACGGTATCATGCATACCGACTACAGGCAGAAATGCTGTATCCCCCACCCGCGGCACATGCCATGCTATGCCCTGCTGTGCTCTCAGCAGATGCTCCCCCGTGCCACATCCCTTACCTCCCTGATAAGCTTCCCATCTCACACTGGAAGCAAGGGACCAAGACGCACGATCACTTTGCATGACACCCCCTTCTAGCATACTTTTCCGAAATTCCCATCCCTCGATCCCACCTCCCATCTCTCGGCTTCAAACTCATCAACGGCCCCGTTCCGCAGTATCGGCCCGAGTTCGACCCCATCAACATACCCGAAGCCCATCAGGCACCGCCGCAAAAGTCCGCACCTTACGCGAAGTCTTTCAGGTCGGACTCGCTAAAACGAAGATCAAGTGCCTGCTAAAAAAAACTAAAAAAAAGCATGTGTAAAGATTTTCTCTTTCGGCTATCGAATACGAAAACGGGTACGCTGTCCTTAACCAGTCAACTTTGTTCGGGGTAGGAAATAGGGCACTTGAATTGCCGATCACCAACTTCCGGTGGTCACCGAGTGCCGATGTTGTGACTGCCCCTCTGTCGATCACCACTTCCAACGTGATACAGGCACCGCATGGTGTTGGTATGGGCGTACATACAAAGACACCTCTGTCCCTCGAAAGAAATCGGGTTTGGACTGTTCTCATTACTATGGTACTGGAGATTCTGAGCTGGACACCTGACTCTAGGCAACTCTCATTAAACACAAAGAATAGGGGACATGGTGGATATGGTTGTCTACCTAAGGTAGGTAGGTATGAGATATTGCAACTCCAACGCCCAACTCAGCCTCGCCCGCTCATTGTTAACACTCGGGGACAGCCAGGAAGGTCACAGAGTGGGATTTACTCATCTCCGCGAAGAAGAAAAAGTAAACAAAGGCTAGGAGTGTGTAGTATTCACATAACCTGGACCCCAAAATAAGGCTTATAACCCCCTCTGTACGAGAAAATGCAATTCCCACCCAACGCAATCCCCTAACCTTGCAGGGTAAACACCCGTTAGCTGCAACCCCTCGACACGAGCCACACGGCGGTGTTGAACACCCAGTTGCAGATGCAGGTATTATCCACGCAGGGACGAGGCGGGGCAGTTGAACCATCATCCCCGTCGATCTGCCTTCTGGAAAAAAACGAAGCCCTGCCAGAGACATGGCAATCATTAGGTGGCAGCGGTGATCAGCAGTCCTAGCACTACCACACGAGTTTCAATAAAGGCAGTCGTCCCCGAACACAGTCCCATTGTTTGGTATGCCAATTCCACTTTCCCATCATAGGTACCAACCTACCACGGGAGCTACTGTCGTTATTGGTTGATCCTTTATAAATAACTCTCTCTCGACGTTCGCCCTGGGATGGCAGCGTAGCCTTCTGATATTCGGGAGAGTGATTTCTAGTCTGACGCCCTGCCTGAGCAGGGCAGTTGGATACCTCATGTATTTGCCTTGTATTGCCTGTAAAGTCAACGCGGGCAAGGTAGGTACCTAGGTGAGGACCATGTAGCCTTTCCTGTGGGGATCCAAAATAATAATTAACGAGTTTCTTATCTCGTGTTCATCTATTCTGTGAATCCATACTGCAACTCCACGTTCCTTTCTTCGGAGTAGAGTATCTGCTTCTGTTAATTATCATAGTCATCGTAAAGAATACCTAGAAATGGGCAAGGGGAAGGTGTCTAACCAAGCAAGGAAACTTGTTCCCCTCCCAATACGCAACACGTCAAAAGAGAGAGGCGTTTCTGTTAAGGTTATGGGAGCATGCCGTGCTGCAAGAACGGAATGTACAGAACGTGGAAACCACACGCACTATCTAACAGACCGTTTCCCACCAAGGGGGGGGGGGGCGCGAGGTGATCAGCGTTCCGCCGCGGGGTAAAGCACTGCAACGGCGACGGTAGGGCAACAGAGAACGTTGACGGTTGACAGGTGGCCAGCGCGACGGGCAGTGTGTGCATACATACGGATGACCAAACCCAGACAAGGAAAGGATTGGCCCACCAGTACCAAAACCATCCAACTTAAAATCTACAGTAATCCTCGTTGTTGGCACTGTACCGAGACCCCTAAATAGTAAGGGTCTCTGGAATTGACTGTAGTAGGCATCTATGAAGTGGTTGGATGGTTCTGATGTTTTACCTGACTACCTAGAGGCGGTTGAGATGGTGTCAAAAAAGACCATGGTTCAGCACTCAGCCCCTATCTCATCTCTCTTCTCAGACTATGAAACCCAGCATCCTCATAATGCTTTATTTATGACGTGAAGACTGCCCCTAATACGCATTCTCCAACTAGGTACCCAATGCCCCTTGAGTTTAGAACTACCATGATAGTCAGTCAAATATCCATCATCCCTCTCATCATGTGTAACACCTCACTGGAGCCCAGCAATCCATCCAGCCCCTGAATTCTGGTCCCGTTAGTCAATATTGCGACCCTCTTCCCCTTCGGATGGACCCCATCATTTTACCCGTGAATATACCTCCACCACCTACACTACACTACACTACACTACATACACTACATACATACATACATATGTACGCCATCGGCAGTCCAACCCGCATCCATTTATTCGGCGGTAACCGCTCCTCCCCCAAGGACCGGGGTTATCAGACAACCTAGGTACAAACAACACCAGTGTAAGAGAATACACTAAAAGCCCCGACGATGGTACAATCCACGGGGGGCCCATCCCTCAGACTCCGAATACTGTCCCAATCGCCCCTTGCCAAGGTCAGAAATACAAATTAATCAATTATGTCAGCCAAGTCTTTTTTTCCCGCTTCAACCCAAAAGTGAGAGGGGAAAAAAAGATGAAATCATATCGGTAAAAAGCCCTTATGTTTTGATATCGTCAGTGGACTAAGCACCACAGTTCGGTATGTACTCCGGGTCCTGTAGCAATGGGGGCACGCGGGAATTCCCCCCGGTGGTGCAAAGAAAAAGCCAATGGGAATCATAAGGCCGTACAAGCAAATGAGAAAAGCGAGCCAGACAGTGTGGTGTGCTGCGATGTATGTGTAGTAGCATTGCATGGAAGCAGCAAAAACGCATCCAGCCATTGGGAACTGCCGGATTCGACTCCGTGGAAAAAGGGTGTGAAAGATCAACAACATCCACACACACACACTTTCAAAAAATACGGAGCCCCGGCCGGCCTTTCCCTCCTACCTAAACGGTTTCTTTTTTTCCCTCTCGCCATTTGCTGGGACCACTCCTGTCGGTGAATCCCCCTCCAAAAGCAGACTCCGACCCAACTCGGAGTCGGCCGGCAGTTCAGGGTAACAGTCTCTCATTGGAACAGACTTTTTGTGTATGCATAGAGAACAGCATAAAAAGCCGATCATCTCGTGTTTGTCCGATCTGTTAAAGATGTGTGTCGTTCAAGCAGCCCCCCTTACTCGCGTTAAGTGAAGGGGGCTCCACCGCGCTTGTCAGAAAAGAAATGCACGGACAGATGGGGGTTGCACAGATAGGGCCCGTGCCCACCTTGACAGGCCCTACACTGACGTCATTTTCTTGTCTTTATGGGGCCTGACCCAGGGGCCAGGACTCTTCCCCCCCCACTAACCGAAAAATAAACGGTACCTAACTTAGTGTATTCGCTCCGACACGGGCAAGCGTTTAAGCGGTTTTGCTCGGCGGGATGAGGAGGGGGAGGGGGGACCGGCCGGGGTTGGGTTGGGTTGGGTTGTGTTGAGACGGAAGCCCCAGGGCAGCCTCGTCGCACACCTTTTTTCTCTGTGAGACGACACCACCGCACCACTCGAACCCGCAACCCCCCAAAAGAGAAAAAGTAATGGGATTTCGGCAACAATCCGATATCGACAGAATGCAGAGGTGACATGCCAGAATGACGTAGGGGTTGCAGGAGGACCGTCTCGGCTGCAGGACCGGCCACTCGTGGGCGAATCACACACGGCTGGTGTTTTCTGTGAACACGCGGCAGAGTGAGCGCCCACCCTCCCGATTTTACCCCATGTTAGGCAATGATCTGATGGTGGTTATCAATTTGACCGCCTCTGATTCGACGGGTTCTGCAGGTGTCATTATCTTGTGATTTTTGTCTGAAGCGGTGAAGTTTGCGACAGATGGTTCTGTTGATAGATTGGGGGCCAACAGCTGCCACAAGAGCTAGATGGTGCAGGCAATGCCACGTAGAACCACCACTTGCCTAATGGTATGTAGCTCCGGGGAACGGCTCCTCTCCCGCGACAAAAATGTGTGCCGCTATGGGAGCGTGTTTGGGATCCCTCAATGTTCCCCTCTTTTTCTTTTTTGTGCCTCGTGCTTAACGGCAGACGTGGGATTTGAAACGCTCCGGGCTGGATGGAGCCATGACGTCATGCCAGTCCCGGTGTCAAACTTTGGGTCCACCAAGTGCTGGGAATAGCTTCGAGATGAGAGAAAGGATATCCCAGGCATAAACTACACATGGCGTATTATACCTTTAGCCAGTGTCGGCAGTGTCGATACGTCAGATATGCAATAAGACGAAGCCATATCAGGTCTATCATGAACGCAGCCTGTGGTATGCAAAGATGGATGCATGCTTGTATAATAATAGATCGCAGTGTAGAGATAGATTTCAGGGTCTTGCACCCCTTCGCGACCCTTTTTGCAGCAGTGCTGATATTCTGCCGGCTCTGGAAGAGCAATGATACCGAATCGTATGTACAGATTGAATCCCGAAGAACCCCTTGCAGATCGGGAGATCGAGCCCGTTGACGCAGCGGGTCGATCGTGATGAAAAAAGGTGTTTGGGATGCTGTGACTGTGTGTTCATCCATTCCGGCCCTGTCGACACCCTGAGAGCGAGCATTCCACCGCGCTGGTATTTTCTTTCCATGTACACGACCGTTAGATTCCGTATGGAGTCACGGAGTCCATGGTTCTGGCCAGCTTTCGACCTGGACCCAGCGCTGCATGCTATGCAAGTCAAAAGAGCTTGGCCTCGCTGTCACGGCTCCTGCTCCCGCTGTCGGTTCACCTGTTTGTTGCCGCTGGATACGGCGAGCCTTGTTCTGCAACATGTAAACAACCCAGCCTTATGCGCTCAGCCTTCGTACATAGTGTACACCTCCACCAGGGGTTTTAAATCCTAGTGTGTGACTTTCGCCACATACCGATTTGGGTGAAGTTGCCAAGTACCACACTAGGATTTATTTCCCTGGCATAGGTGTACAAGCTATCGCAGCTCATGTACACTACACCTACACTTAGGCAACCTCAGACTTGGGACGGATGTGCTCCCCCCTCAAGAGCCGGTGACACACATTCTGCCGCCAGAACACTTCCAGAATGCCGACACTGAAACTTGGGACTCGGGAGCCCAAAAGAAGTCGAGATCGACGTAATTGTGCCTCGAGCCGACACGGGTGTCCCTGTTCAGATTGGACGAGTTCATGCTGTGGGCCGGGCGGGTCGATACCACCACAAAGGAACAGACGAGTCGGCCAAGTGTTGATATGTCATTGTCTGCTGATATTGCCGATGTCGAGCGCACGTGAGAGAATATCTGGTGTTGCTGCCGATAACGACGACAAAATGCGATTGGAAAAATAATATGTGGCATGTTTTTTCACGCGCGCTAGATCAATTGGGCAAGCGAACAGCCGATGGCTGGGGGGACAAGACACGCCTAACGGAAGAATGGCATGACGTCATAACTGTGAGCATTCAACGTAACGTTTTTGAGTGGATGCTTGTGGATGGGTGCCCATGGATGCAGATCCCTGCCGGAGACTGCGAGGCCGTAAAGGCCGACTCGACCAGCTCCCTGGAGGACCCTAGACGCCGAAAAAGAGGGGTCCTCGTTGAGTGCGAAGATATAGATTTTGAGACTTCTTCAAGAAATGTCTGTATCTCTGGAGCCGTGATAACCAAAATGTCTCGGTAGACACATCAATCGAAGGTGAAGCCAAAAACAATGAAACGGCCACACGGGACAGAAACGGTGGTGCTGGGATAGCCCTGCCAATTTCTGCGCCAACTCAGGGCTAAGACGGAACCCCATACCGCAACGAGTCTCTGCCGCCTCTTCGGGTGGGGGAGGGGGGTCTGGCGCTCACTCACACATGAATCCATCAAAATTTCAGAAGCCCATGTTCGACCGAAGTTGCCCATTTCGCGGCGAACCTTGTGCTGTGAGGTGTGGAAGGCTGGAAGGCCACGACAGAGCCCTTTCTCATTCAGCTCAGCATTGCTCAGCAATGACAAAAGTTCCCTGCCTAGCGACTGACACGCCGAAAATAGGGTGCTGTTGACAATCCACAGCAGAAGTACCACAAAAATTGTTAACAAGCTTCGCAAGCTTGGGGCGAGTGGCTGAACACAGCCACAGGTTCCTAGTGTATCTAGTCATCCCAACAACACAGGCTCCTGCCTGGGGCCGCGTGTGTAGTGTAGTCCTGGATAATGTAGCTGTACTTTACCCGACACACTTCCTTCCCAACGATATTACCTTAACAGCCGTGCTATATGTATAACGGCGGTGCGAGGCATTGGACAATCGGATTCCCTCTGTACATACACCATCTGACACTTTCGGAAAAGGCTGCCGTCTTACAACCTCGATTGAGAACGGACGGCCGAACCGCTCCTGCCAGATGTGAACGGAGGCGCGGGCAATCTCCCATTCCGAAAGCCCCGTTACCTCGATCTCGATCTCTTATGGATTCCCCTTCCCCTTCACCTTGAAATCACGACAGCATCATCCCATCGTTACCAGTCGACTGCTTCTTCTGGAAGAGGAATAGGTAACGGCACAGAGGGTGGGTGGATGTTGATAGTTTTATTTGATGGCTCTGGGTGAACAAACTTCCCCGCGACTGCACCGAAATGGGTGGATGTGACACACCCTGGTGTGGGTCAAGGTCGGTATATTCATCCCCCCCTTCAATCTTATTATTATATTCTCTAGCTGCATGCTGTCACTGTTGTCGAGGTCCTGATCACAATGAGGAATATGGCGAAGGACTCCCAATCCCTCCACAGCAGAGCAGCCTTGTCTTTCTCGACCAAAATGATAATTACACCATCATTTTGTGCGGTAAAGACACACCCTTGCCCAGCGTGCGGGAGAGGCACAGTTAAACCCCGCACCAGGGGTGGATGTGCCCGACATGCAATTCGCAATGCCCATACAATCCCATCCCTCCATCCGCGCGCTCTGTCTCTCTCTTGTCATCTCCCGCATTATCTCTCGAGTTATTCTTTAAGCCATCAATCAGCCGGCTGCAGCTCCAGTGGCAACAGCCGCTACAGGCATATCCACCACCTGACCCTCAGCGGTACGGTACCCTTCTCGCAAACAATTTCCCGCATCGTCGAGTCGTCTCTCGGCCCGTTGTTGCTCTTTTCTCTTTCTCCATGCATGGAGGTACCTCGACATTGCCCAGCATTTCCGGCCCCACCCCCTTCTCCTCTGACACTGGATTACTCTATGCAGTTAGACCGCCCTATAGCGCACCACCTTTTCACGCATCTCCCCCCCTCCCCCCATCAATCCTCATCCCCCATCTCCATAACTAACAAGGTACCTCTGCCCCGGCCACACCTCCACCTCGGCCTGTCAGTCAAAACTCTGGACTCAGGCCTAATATCCTATCCCTCAGTTCCATCTCCGACACTACACCTCTTCCCTCTCTTTTTTCCTGGTCCACAGACGAGCCTGTGCTTTCGCGCTTTATCAGTTGAGCTTGTACCAGCCGGTATATACAAGGCCGGCCGCAACTCTTGTTCAGTCCATGCACCCGAGAACCTACTGGACCTTCCGAATACCAGCCCTTAACCTTACCCTACTCTGCCTGGCACTTTGCCGTTTTCCCTCGCTTGCTGGCTTTTTTTTTAACACCTCTCGTTCCGTTTCTCGAGCATACAAAACTCTCCAACATCTGATCTCGACGATAAGGTAGCTTGTTCCTTACCTGGCCGAGCTCTACTCACCTCCCCCACCATCCCACCATCGCTTCCCGCCCTCTGACCGACGGTACACATACTCAAGCTGTCTTCGCAACGACCCGCGATATCTTTCGACACGGTGCGCTTGACCGAGAAAAAAAGGGCGCTTCACCAAAGAGCTGTTTTTCACAGTCGCTACCACCAGCCTGTCGGTATTTCCTCAGTAACACTGTCACTGGACAGTGTTCACCCGTCGCAGACATGTTTCGACAAAGGTAAGTCCCCGAACCAATGTCCAAAAAAATAAAAAAAATAAAAATAAGATCGGACCACCTAAGGGAGGTCCGCGCAACCTGCGCTGGACTACGATCTCGGCCCGTGAATTGGTGCTGACACGAGATCTTCAACTTTATCAGGACGAGCTCGCAGAAGCCAGGGGATGATTTACTGGCCAACTTTAGACAACAGTTCCCTGAGGTTGCCGCTGTAACTTCATCAGCTATTGCAGCGCAGCCAGCCAGCACCGCTACCGCTGGCCACCCCGGCGTTCCTGTTTCGGTGCAAGAAAGGTATGTTACTTGAGGGTTCAACGTTTAATTCTAGAGTTCGGGCTTGGCGCCTCCCCGTTAGCGAAGCGTTCGACTAACATGGCCGTTTGTAGATCCCAAACTTTAAGCCATGAGGCTTTCCGCGATCAGGACCCGACACCTCGGGCAGCGGCAGCGAACGAGCCATGGAGATTCACGCCGTCTTTGTTAGACCCGGGCCCGTTTTCTTTTGGCAGCTTTCCCCACCAGGCCGGTGGCTACTATACGCCCACCCCAGGAGGCACGAACACACTTTACCATCCCACCGCTGGCGACCTCCACACACCTACCCTCGGTTTGGGAATGGGGCTTGGGACACCGTTGTCTCTCCCGACCTCTGATGGGGCTATTCACTCTGGCACTGCCGCGATAGAAGTGGGTGGCGCCTTTCACCATGGCTTTGGCCATGCTCAGCAGTTCCATCAATTCCACCCTTTCATGCAGCATCAGCCTCCGCCTCCGCAACCGTCGTTTGCCCCGTCATCCATGTTCCGCCAGGATACCGGCTACGAGACCATGGACCAAGATGACTCCCCCATGAATTCCGACCCTACAGATGAGCACATGATATCTATTGACAGCAAATTCCATGGCCAGTCGCCCATGGTCGCCTTCCAGACAAGACAGTTTGGAATGTCCATGTCTGTTCCTCTCCCGGCGTCTGCGGAAAAATTCCGCTTCCACACTGCCCTTAACGCCCCAACAGCCATGATCAAGCATGCCGACGAGATTCCCGTGACGTATCTCAACAAAGGCCAGGCCTATTCGCTCTCCATCGTCGACACCAACCCGCCAATGCCCATGGCACCCGGTACCCGTTTCCGCACCTTTGTCAGAATCTCTTTTGAGGACGAACAGCAGAGACAAAAGCCGGGCGTGTGCTGGAGCTTGTGGAAAGAAGGACGCGGAACCAATGAGGCTCATCAGAGAGGAGGAAAGCTGCAGGCTGTTGAGTATGTCGAGGCTGGTCAGCCGTCTGAAGGCGACGATAAGCGGGCACGTATTGAACTGGAAACTGCCTCCTTTGACGGCTTCTCGGTGGTTTGGACCCCGGGCATCAACGGTGCGGTCGAGTGCAACATTGCTGTCCGCTTCAACTTCCTCTCCACCGACTTTAGCCATTCCAAAGGCGTCAAGGGCATTCCCGTGAGGCTTTGTGCCAAGACACACATCCTCCCATCCGACCCTTCTCAGTCACCACCACCTTCGTCCCCTGAAGCTGAGATTTGCTACTGCAAAGTCAAACTTTTCCGCGACCATGGAGCGGAGCGCAAACTTTCCAATGACGTTGCGCACGTCAGGAAAACCATCGATAAGCTTAAGCAGCAGATCGCCCAGGCCGAGAGTGGAATGAAGGACTTCAGCAAGCGCAAGAGACCCAGCGCAGCGCAGTCCAGGAGCAGCTCGGCAGTTCAGAGACCCGGAAAGGTGCAAAAGCACAAGCGCACTTGGTCCATGTCATCGGCCAGCTCTGCAGGAGGCGGTGCCAGACCGAATCTCGAGGAAGACCTGCACTTCAAGCTTCAGACTCTCCAAGACATGTTTACCAGCACTCGTCCTGTTAGTGTCTTGTACCTTAGGGGTGACGATATTGACGATCCTGATCTTCACCCGGTATCTCTCCCCGGAGAGCCCATCGATCTCACCAAGGTCGACACTGATCCCACGGCTTGGAGAAGCGAGCGTAGTTCCATGGCTGGATCTTCGCTGGTCTCACCGTCGCCCAGTTCACTTTCTCTTCACTCACAAGCCTCTGTGGCTGGCAAGCCGAACTGGCAAGACTATCAGATTGGTTCCGACGGTTCCACACAGGGTGGCAACCAGCCTACCAAGGTCAGAAAGGTGGATGCAGCTGGGCACCTCAGCGGTTGGATCGAAGCCCTGGGTGTGGACTCCTCTTACCGACCGCCCCAGGAGCGCTCTCCCAAGCCAGTCGCCTGTTTCTACGTTGCCCGGCGGAACTTCTCGGAGCCCTCGGGCCATGAACTGCACCGGGCCGTGTATCTGACACAAAGGACGCTCGCCGAGTTTGTCGGAAGGCTCTCAGTCAAGTACAACTTTGACGTTGGCAGAGTGGTCCGAACAGTACATGTCCTGCCTCGCGGCATCGAAGTGGAGATGGACGACGACGTCATCCGTGAAATTCCCGAGGGCCAGGACATGACACTCGAGGTCATCGAGACGGGCGGCTCTGGTGTCAAGCGCGAGTGGGAAATGGCGGTTGACGCTCCCGGAGAGTCAGACATGCCCTCTCCGTCCAACAACACGACACAGAGAGGTTATGAGCTTCGATTACGGTACTAAAACGCATGTCTACGATACACGCTACGGTAACAACACAGGCAAGGAGCAATATGGATTTGGTTTTAACGAAGCAACAAGCAACATCGAATTGGGCTGGTTCTAGAAGGCAGGGAGTTTAGGTTCGCGGATTCGAACCGGCAATCTGTTTTGACCATCAAAATTGCGGCATGGGGGAAACATGGGATCGTGCTTGCTTTGGCGTTGTGAACGAGTCTTTTCCCTTCTGAGATACCAGGTCCCTCGACGGGGCAAAGTTTTGTTTGTGTTGGTTTTTCTTTCTCTTCTTGTATTTGATTGGAGGAGACATATGGGTCAAAGACACATGGCTATTCTTTTCCTTTTGTCTTTCTGGGTTGGGCTTTTGAGTGGTTAAACTTCTTGGGGGGTGGATGGGTTGTTCTACAATACCATATTTGAGTATTTCACTGCAGCCATATTACTTGGTCTTTTTCACTTCTTGTGTACCATGCACACTGGTCTATAGTTTTGGAGATGCAGATTCTTTTGGGATGTAATGACACTGGACGATTTGATGAGACTGGGGTTAAGGTATTAGGGATTTTGTCCCCTCTCCTGCAGCAATTGGAGAGGTTCTGTCACAATTCAGGAAGCAGATTCTTTTTGGTTGACTATACTACAACACAAAGTTCGATTGGCTGTATGTGATTGCATGACATGAGGCACTGACAGTGAGTGATATTACAGGAGAAGGAGACGGTGACATTGTCAGCCGCGCTGGCTGGTCTTTTTCACACCGAGAGGCCAGGGCAAGCAAGACATCACTGGACAGGACAACACCCTTTTTCCAAACGCGGGCGTCACATAAAATCCCAACATGCGCCTGTTGTCCAATCGAACAACAAGGACAATACAATACCGTTTTGAGGACGACTGGACCGTTTCAGAACCTACCTACGTTTATTGGTTCTTTTTGTTTTATTTTAGGGGTGATGATGGCGGGATACTACGGGGTGCGGTTTTGAGATGACCGGGATTCAGGGAGGTGTTCCTGAATGAAAAAGAGGAACGTTCTTTTTTTTTTCTTCGTCCGACGTGACCAGGGGGGGGGGGGGGGGGGAAGGGCGGTTGGCCTTTCCAACCCAACCCAGTGCTTTTGCTGACTTTTTTTTACCACCCACCCACCCTACACGTGTATGTAGGTACCTAGGCGCGCGCGGGAAAATGGACTGACAACCGCTCTGGGGAGATTACAAGAACCGTTTTTGAGCCACGGTTGCTGGCTGCTGCTCCACGGAACGGACAGACGAAACGACACGGTACGTGGGTACCTACCTACACCCCTGGAGAGGGAAAGGAACAAACTCTCCGGAGGGCTGACGCTACCCTTGCTGGGTAGGGGGGGGGTTGAAACAACACTCGGTAGTTTACATGTGGTTGTTTTGTCAGGGGGGGGGGGGGGAGGGGAGGAATGATCTGATGGTGGATGTTGGTGTTTGGCTGCTTTGGGCATCGACTGACAGCGTGGCCTGCTGCTGCTGTGCTGGTTAATACAAGGGGGATGGGAAGAAGTCGGTGTCAAGGGGGGGGGGCTTGTGTGTCGGAGGCTAATGGAGGCTAATGG
Source organism: Cercophora samala (assembly GCA_030512305.1). NCBI lineage: Eukaryota > Fungi > Ascomycota > Sordariomycetes > Sordariales > Lasiosphaeriaceae > Cercophora > Cercophora samala. The sequence continues at coordinate 171,094 of JAULSY010000005.1, read as the reverse complement.
GGGGATTAACGGAAGGGGGATCTCGATGATGGGGATGGAATTGGTTGGGGATTTGGAGGGGGGGGGTCAATTGGTGTTGGGATGAACCTAACCTGTTGTGCTTTTCGGAAAGGAGCCTGGGCCGGTGTGGTATACCGTGTGGAGAACGGAGATTGAAGACAGAGAGAGAGGGGGGGGTGACTTTGTGGCGATGGGATGGGTGAGGTCGGTGAGTGGTTGACAGCGGAGAGACGGGAGATGCGGCTCCTCGGGGGCATGGGCTGTTTTGGTGAACGGGCGTGTTGTTGCCAGACCCAGGGGAGAATACGGGGGTTCAAATGGTGGTGAGTAAGGTAGGTACCTAGGAAGGCTGATGCTAAGGTTCAGTAGTAGGGGGCTGTAGGGAAGTTACACAGGCAGGCACGGTAGTTGCTTAGGGATTGAGATCTTTTCATCCTGTCAATAACTAACTCGACGTCAACTTACACCGCACACTTACTTGACCACAACCTGCGGGAGATCAATTGACGAAAGGAGAACAGCAGCAACAGATCAGTATCATCGGTAACTCTTTTTTTAGAATTTGGTTCCTGGTCTGGATTTGCACACAACTGACAGTTTTTGGGCTCGCAGTGTCGTTGTTTGCCGATCTTTTCCCCGTTATTTCTCTTCCCGAATCCGCAAAGGACGATCCGAAATGCCACGACAGCCACAGGTGATCGACAAGACGCGCTGCAGAGATTTTTCTCTGAGATCTAGAATTGTGGCTGTGCGTTTTGCCTCGTTGTGGACATCGCAAGCATCTCCCATTCTCGCTCAGTTGCTCTCATATCAATGCATTTCGCGATGACGGCCGACTCGTTACGATTGAGCAAATCGCCCCAAGTTCCACGCATGAAGTTTCTCACGGCGGGAGAGGGAGGCTGAATGCAAGTCGTGACAGGACGGCAATATACTCGATACTTGGACGGTATGGACGACAGAAAGACAACATTGTTTGAGGAGACCGAGGTGGTACAGATATCGGCGAGGTTTCGGATCATGCCGGTCGCCTTCGTCCGTCGCAGGTTCGAATAGACGGCGGGAACGGACACCGGAGCTGAGATGTCTTTCGGACAGAATGTGATGGTTGAGTTTGGCGGTTGAGTCTCCCATCGCCATATGTAAGGTATGGTCTTTACTTACCCCTTTTTTCTGTGTCTTGGCGCCCAGGGACCACAGCCATCAACAGCATCAAGGACGATTGACGAAACGTTGAGACAATGCCACGATCAGCTTGTGCAACGACCCTTGATATTTTTTTACTGCAATCATTCGTTCACCATCCACTAAGTCTTCAACTGATGGACCCTGAAAGTGACACGAACTTATTTCAGACCATCGCCAAAGCGCAACCAAGCAGCACGAGCCACCACACACGTTTTTCCTCCCCGGAGGATGGGGGGGGAAAAAGATCACATCGTGCGTGCAGCACGCAGTCTTTTTCTCCGTACAGGAAGCAACGTAACGTTATGCACACACGACACGCAGCACGCATTGCGTACCCGTGAGCGGCATGTATGTATGTATGTGCGGTTGGACAGGCTGGACGATACATTCACACTCTCCCCTCTCCCATCCCCCCTTATCGATATGATCGTGAGGGGGGAGCGGGGGCACGGGGGGAGGGGGAGGAAGGCCACTCGCCACATCTTTTCCCCCCCTCCATCTCACATGCTGCTGTTCAATGAGGGGGTGGTGGTAATGGGCGCCCATGGGTCCGGGTCAACTGCCCCAAATGTCTCACCCTACCTATCTCACATACCACCACTACCTACACACCCACTGCCGCGCGTTGGAGGAGGGACGGGATGGGAAAAAGAATATGGGGGTTTGACCAGTCAGGTGGGGGAGCCGGCCATGGGGTTCAGCTTGGGCGGGTATTGTGCTACGGGAGATCTGCGGGATAACGACCTGGGGGACTTGCTGTGTAGCCAATGCCGTTGAAGGTGCTGTGGCTTGTAATCAGAGGGAGGAGATGTGGCGAGTGTAGAGAAGTAAGAGTTGGGGTCGAGGCAAGATTGGGTGGTGGTTGATAGGGGAAAAGGGGGTGGATTAGGGGGGAGCACTAACACCACCATTCCATCCATATCATCATCCAAACTACGAGATGAACACCAACACAAATCAGTTCTAACAATAGCCCCCTCGTGCCATTTTTGACATTTAACCTCATCTTTTTTGTCATCTCAAAAGATCGAACGACAAACGACGTTCTTTTTTTCAGCAGCGAACTGTCGTTATTCGCCACCCCCTCACCAGCCACGTCTTCCCTCGGTGTGTGTGTGTGTGTGTGTGTGCCACAAAGGCTTTTTGTGGCTCGTCATCTGGACATCACCACCCACAATACCGTACCACAGAGAAACAATGCGCAGTTGAGCCACAATTTTCTCTCTTGTCTAGCTGTTTGCCGATATCCCGGGAACTTTTGGGGCTGTATCATGATTCTCAATCTTGGGTAATGTGTGTAGGAATCTAATCAGATTTTGACCTCATCGTACATGCCCTTTTGCATTCGCCACAGCAGCTCACAGCCACTCTTTGCGGTTTTTTGCTCCTTAACAGTGCAGGAAGCCTCAATTTTAAGGTTGGCTTGGTTTGAGGGCAACGAATCAGAGGGGGAGGAGGGGGGATCGTTGGGTTTGATAGGGCGCGGGCGGGTTGGGTAGTGTAGTGGCTTGCCGGATGTGTGGCGAGTGTCATATGAGTTCATCCTTACGAGGCTTGACCAGGGGGTAGGGGGGAGGTAAAGGATAAAATGAAAAAGTGTGTGTGATAAAATGGTGAGATGGGATAGATGCATTTAGTTCCTGTTTGGGAAACTCTTTTAGAGGGATGAGGGTGAGGGATGTACCGGTACTTGACGCTCTCTTTTCCACTAGCCACTCTGTGGACGAGAGGGAGAGATCGCCGAGGGGATTTGCGGCTTTGGGATAGGCTGCCGGATGGTTGGTGGGAAAGTGATGGGATTGGCGGAGGATGGTGAAAGATGGATATGTTCCTCTGAAGGAAAGCAAACTGGAGAACAAAGAGAGGCAAATGACTTGTTTACTTTGAAGTGCTGGTATTCAACGGATCTTGGTTGAAGACCAACTGCTCAGGGCATCTTCGACATGAAGTAAAGCCGACAGAGACGGAACCCCCTCTGGACCGGAGATGCACCCATCAGAGGCGATCGTCGATCTACAGTTCTTCCAGAACATATCCCACCAGTTGTCTGACACGTGGAGAGCCCTTGGCGAATGCGTGAGAAACAAACATCTAGAAAAAAGAAGCAACAGATAACAACTCCTCGAGCTAACAGAGGCTTTCTTGGGCATGGGATTGTTCAAGTCTAAAAATAAAAAGATGGGAAAGTTTGAACCCGCGAAGGGGGCATTTGTCTGGTGGGTGATCGGCGGTTCTGCATGAAGACGTCACCACTTTGACTGACCAACATATTTGTAAGGGGAGGCGTGAATATGAGCAAAACCAATACGAAAAGTTGTTGTAGAATTGCAGTTTAATAGTAAGGTGAGATGACTTTGTATGGGAGTTGAATTGAGTGAGGTTGTTGACCGTGATGCCAAGACTACCTAGGGGATGGATAGGGGCTGCGTGCGGTCAGTCAACATACGCAGCAGTTGTTGAACATGAACCCTCGAAGAGAACACACATGAAACAGTTGTTAAGCTATAAAACTGTTTCTTTTCTACAGAACGCTTTTGGCCGTATGCAGAATTCTCACCGATTAAGAGTGGAAAGGCCAAGGTTACAAGAAAGTATCCCATAGTTAATCCAGTGCTCAGAGGCTTATCTAGGGGAGGGTTGTCTATCCACCAATAGCAGCAGCCATCAACACCACGATACATACTTTTCACCCTTCAAAAGATAACAAAACATAAAGCAAGTCTTGTAACTCTTTTTCAAGAAAAAGAGAGAAGCAAAAAATGTCAAAAACATACAACACCAGGGATTCCCCAGTGGTCACCCACCTGAGTACTGGTCTGGCGGTCAATTGCTTAACTAGGGGAGAGCGGACGGGATCCCGCTGTGGTTTGCAAGCCAAACTTTCGGTGGCCCAAGCGTCTTTTTTTTATTACTTTTAGGATTTGAGCGGGATTTGGGCGGGATTTGGGGGAATGGAAAAGCGTGTGTTTTACATTAAGCTAGCGGTTATAAAACTTGATGTATTTTTAAAAGGTGAATTACTCAACGAATCTACCTCTGAATTTAAAAGTAAGATAATCTTTATAATCGTCAGAAACAGGCCTATTCAACCGTACCTTTAAATTAAAAATTGGATCAGATTTCATTAAGTAGGCTTCTTCATATCGAGTAAACATTCAAAAAAGACGCTTGGGCCACCGAAAGTTTGGCTTGCAAACCACAGCGTGTATTCAACTGCCTATGGTCGTATGTGATGTTAGTGAATGATTTTGCAGTTTATCAACATAGCGATATCAGCATATCACCACTGTTAACTCCCCAACAAAGGAAGGGATGTTGTTGAGTTGATCTAATTGGATGGATCGCTTTGGTTACACAACAAGGAATCAACGGTCTTGGCATAAGAAAGACTGATTCAACAACATTGTTTGAGTTGGAGTATTGTAAGAGAGAACGACTGACACTGATGGATAGTTCAAGTGTCGAGATGGAGGGGTTGCCCAAGGTTTCTGTTGCTCGCTATGCGGTAAGAAATCCTCTGATGAGTGATGGGCTTGGCTGACCTGACCGACCACATCTAGTGCGAGAGCTGTAAGAAGAGAAAGACCAAGTAAGCATTCCTCCTGGACTCGTAGAAAGAGATGGACGCTAACAGTAAACAGATGCTCCCGTGAGCTCCCCAAATGTGCGGCTTGTAAGCCCTGGCCAGGGCCGTGTAACTACGCCAGACAGTTTCCCGACTCAATGGCAGCTTCCTCCTCGGCAACTCTGGAGCCTGCGAGCACCTTTGTCAGCTCTTCTCTCCCTGATCGGCTTGATCGGATCGAGGCCACACTCCAGACTCTCACCGCCGCTGTCACAAAACTGCTCGCTGTTGCAGAGGCCAAGAATCCTCCCGAGCCAAACCCAAAGCCAGAGTTAACCCAAACAGCAAAACCAGACGAGACAGACAGGTCATCACCTTCCAAAACTACAGCCACCATCATACCCCCCGCCATATCCTCCCTCGACGAGGCCAAAGCCCACCTCGGCAACATCCCCCCCAGCCACGACCACAACGACCACAACCTCGCCCTCCAAAACCTCAACGACCTCACCCACACCCTCACCTCCTTCCGTCTCGATATGTCCCTCGACCTCACCCCACACGACGAAGGGGGTAAGGACGGAAAAGGAGAGGGAGGTACTGAAGGGGAGGTTGGGGGCGTGGGTTAGGGAGACGGATGAGACTTTTCGGAGGGGGGTGGAGAGGGAACGGGAAATAGGAGAGGGTGACGAGGTAAAGAGGGAGAAGGTGATGAGGTTGTATGAGTTTACGGTCAGGTTTCGGTATTTGCACATCTTGATTATACTGACCAAGGACTCGCCGAGGGATGAGGGGTTGAGGGTGGAGAGCGCGAGGCAGGCGATTGGGATACTGCCGATGACGATTTCGGGGTGGGATCCGGTTTATAATGGGGTTATATGGTGTGTAATCTTTGTGTTTTTTGTCGTGTTATGGACAAAGCTAATGGTGACAGGCACCTGCTTTACTACCCCTTCACGCCCTTTTTTGTGATCTTTGGGCATGTTGTTACTAACCCTGGAGCACCGACCCTGCCATCTGACCTCCGACTGTTGGAGACAGTGGTTGAGTACATCATTGCCTTGCAACCGCTACTCACTCTCCTTAAAGACTTGACAGCTAAACTTCAGAAGACGGCAGAGATCTTTCTGAGGTTGGCGAGGAGGCATGTGGCCGAGACAACTGGGAGTCTGCCGCTGCCCCTGAGCCAGACAATGCAGGATGATATCCAGATGCCAGGTTTTCCCCTCGGTCAAGATCAGACCGAGCCACTGCAGTACCAACCAGAGACAATTCCAAATCACCAAGACTTCTCGTTGGATGGCATCGATATTGATAGGTTCCTCAGCTGGGTGCCACAACCTATGGGATTCCCAAGTGAGATCGACTTTGGTGTTGCTGATGGGTTGACGGGAGAGGAACAGCAGCAGAACAGGGGCACGAAGAGGCCGTTCGAGGCAACGTTTGATTGGTTTTCTTGGGAGAATTAGTATGCGGATGCTGTTTAGTTGTATCTTGTCGTCACATCACATCTACATCTTGACTTCACATTCTTTCGAAGCTTTCACTGCAAGAAGCACGAAACTCGTTGATGATAAAGCGATACCCATTCATGTACGCAAGCAATCTGTGCGGGTAACCAAGGTAGGTAGGTACAAAGCCAAAACTATCTCAAGGAATGTGCCTTCCCTTCAACCTGTGTGTGTATATGTTTCAACCGAGCATGTCCATGTTTGCCTGCTCAACGTCGATGACTCTGTGTGAACAGAGCAGCTTAGAGCTCAGCATCATTCTGAGCCTTGCGCAAGTCAAAGACTCTGAGGGTCTCCTCGGCAGCCTTGAGACCAGAGAGGACCATGGCACCAAAGGTAGGGCCTGTCATCTCATGTTAGCATTTTGTTCAAATGTCTGAAAAGGGAAGAAGAGAGCGTACCCATTCTGTTGGCACCGTCAACCTCACTCAACTCCATACCACCAACAACAAGACCGGGAACAATCTCCCGCGTCCTCTTGACAATCGCATCCTCGGCCTTGCCCATATCCAACCCCCTCATCCCGCCCAGCTCCTCAATCTGCTTCATGCTGACCAGCCTCTTGACAGAGAAGGCACCAAACGGCCCGTCATGGCCCGTCATCGACACAACAACGTTGGTGTTGATCGTGTTGGGGTCCATGCAAGACTGATCGTCATGGTGCATGCTCACCAGCGTCCAGTTGGTCACCACACCCGCGATCCTCACCTCGCCAGTCTCCTTGTCCTGCCTGGTGATCAAATCCTCCACCGTCGTCGCGTTGAACAGCTTGATGTTGGGCATCTGGAGAACCTTGCTCATGATGGTGCTGGTGAACAGCGCGGCGTGCTTGACGACAACGTAGTCACCCTCATCCTCGAAAGGAACGCCAACCTGCTCGAGGAACAGGTGGGCGGGCTTGCGCATGACCATGGCGGAGAAAAGCTGGCCACCGAGCCAGGCGCCACCGCCGGGGGCGACACCGGCTTCGAGGATGGAGATCTTGAGGTCGGGGCGGAGGGTACCCAAGACGTAGGCGCAAGAGAGACCGGCGGACCCGGCGCCGACGATGGTGATGTCGGACTCGGTGTAGGTGTCGAGGTCGTTGAAGTAGCGGCGGGTCATGGCGCGGGAGACGGTGGACTCGCGGATGGGGGCGAAGGTGAACGAGTCCCAGTTGTTGAAGAGGGCGGCGAGGTCATCCTTGATGGCGGGGGTGGGGGTGACGTCGGTCTTGTTGTCGAGGTTGACCGTCTTCAGGGGGTGGGAAGCCAGGACGGCGGGCTTCTGGGGAGGGGTGACGGCAGAGGGAGCCATTTTGATAGGTGATTATCTGAGAGTGTTAGGGGTATGGACTCTAGATGAGTGAGACGGGGAGGAGTGAGAAGCATGATCCTTTCGCTGGTATTATCCAGATCAAGTTCGAGGCCGTATAATCTCAGCCACCTCTCCCCCTCGTAATCTTCCGCAGAAGATATGAGAGAGAAAGGGGCACCGGCTCATGCATTCAGATAGTTACCTGATGACATAATGTTTGACAGTTCTTGATCATGATATGATGATGAGTGGTTCATACACCACCATCACCAGCGCAAAGTGAACCATGGCTTCTTCTCCTGAGAGAGAGAGGCATGATGTACCAGTTGTGTTGGACCTAGGCATGTATCAGTATGTCCAATCATCTTACCACAAGAGACCAAAACGGGGAGTGATATTTACGAGAAGTTGTCTTGTTGTGAATGTCTGAAGTTGTCTGTAGACAGTCGCTTTACAGAAGAGAAAGAAGAAAAGAAACCTCAATCACAATCGAGAAGAAAGCCCTCTTTATATCCCTCTCAACCCCCCTCCCAAACCCCCACTTCAACCCCCCGATCAAAGTCCGCTGTCTCCTCTCTCACCATAAGAGAAAGTTACCTAGCCCCTCTCCACACCCTCATCCCAAACCCCCACGAGACAGTCCGAACCCCTCACTAACCACCACCACCCGTCTGAAAGAGGGGTTCAAAGTTTCGAGTTGAGCCGTTCGCAGCAACGAACCAGTGGGAGCTTCAAACTGCTGGAGAAGGTGGAGTGCCATCCCCCCAAGATGACCACCCTCGTCTTTCCATGACAGTCCAATGACGAGGGCCAATTCCCAATTGTATCACCACACACACACACACAACCGGATGTTTTCCTCCTCTACGCAGTTATCAGTCATCACTCATCACTCATCCCCCCCTCAACAACCCCTCCTTTCCAAGCCATCAATCCATACATCTCCAACTACCAAAACTCGGCACCGCAAGAGTCTAGAACAGTCAATTGATAAGAGAATATGGTAACCAGCGGATACCCACGGCCATTAGCACCAAACTCTCGGCTTTAACCACGAGTTCGAATTGGTCAATCACAGATCAAATCCACCATGACTGGAAAAAAAAAACCGCTCAACCCGTGTGTGTCAAGAAAGCCAAAATGCAAGTCAATGACATGCACAATACAACTCTTCCCCACTTTGCTGCTCTCTTGTCCATGACCTCGCCTGGGCAAGAGAGCTCCGGCTGTGACCCCCCCGACTGTTTCCGCTTGCTGCGGGATCGGAGAGGCTCTTAACCGATGCGGGGGTTTCTCGAAAATATTGAAAGAAAAAAAAGTGTTGAACTGCTATAAATGCTCAATTGGTTATGGCTAGATAGGAGGATGACTCTTACCCGTCGAGGGTTTCTCTTGGTAATTATATACAGGTAATGTGTGGTAAGACATGGCCAAAAAAAAACAAAAAAAAAGAAAACCAGACAGACGTGCCCATTGCTTGCTTACCTCTCTCTTTTATCCAGAGGTTCCCTCCCGTTTTCAAACGATTAACCAGACTTTTGCGGCGTGTTCCCCCCCCCCCTCTCCAACAGCAAAAATGATCCAAACAAACGCCCCCGATGTGTGGTATCCATGTGCCCCAACGACAAAAATGAAATCCAACGCGCGAGTAGGTATCTGTGAGTGGTAAAAAGAAAAGCACTTCCCCCCCCTTCCATGATCCTGTCTCCTGGACAGACCATCCCATATATAATACTTTCGTACACTTCCCCCCCAAACCCACCCTCCTTTTGGTAAAAATAAACAACAAAGCCCCCCCCCCCCCCCCCCTTCATCCAACCGCATGCATCCAACACCACCAACACCATGCTCCCCGCCTAATTAGACAAAGACAAGTAAAGAAAATAGATAGGAAAACAAGTGCCTAAATTCACCAACACCTCAACCTCTTCCAAAACCCCGGTTTCCCAATCCCCCCCTCAATATTCACCCCCCTCCTCCCCAACTCCTTCTCCCCCTCCCCCCCCGGCGTGTGATCCGGCAACGGCGTCAGCGGCTTCGTCATCCCCCTCTTATTCCCCACCTCCCCCACCCCCTTCCCCCCAAGCAACTCCTCCGCCTCCATCTCGGCCAACCTCCTCCCCTCCACCACCCTCCTCACAATCAGCTCGAAAGTCTCCTCGATATTCACCTCCAGCCGCGCGCTCGTCTCCATAAACCCGCACCCCCTCCTCCTCGCCCACTCCAGACCAACCTGCGCGGCCACGGCCCGACTCTCCTTGAGATCGCACTTGTTCCCCGCCACAATCTTGACCGGAGGAATCATCTTGCCCGTCTCCCCGAACCCGCCGCCGCCGACGCCGCCAAAATCCCCCATCGTGGGGCTCCTCACCGCCAGCCCGGCCTTCCTCGCCCGCGCGGCGTTGTCCATCCTCGTCTCGGCTTCCATGTCGATCAGGTCGTTGAAGTACTCGAGCGCGTGGAGCGAGTCGAGCGAGGTGATGTCGTAGACGAGGAGGAAGGCGTCCGACGAGAGGTTGGACGAGGCCCACATGCCGCGGTACTCTTCCTGGCCGGCCGTGTCGGTGAGGGAGAGGTGGTAGGTGATGCCGTCGATGCGGCGGGTGATGGAGTACGAGTCTTCGATGGTGGGGTCGTAGTCGTCTGTCCAGCTGCCTGGCTGGCCCGAGCGGACGAGGCGGAGGGTGATGGAGGATTTGCCGCAGCCGCCGTCGCCGCAGATGGTTATGCTGATGGGGATGGGGGGTTCATTTTGGGTGGTTGGTGGGGGGGAGGAGAGGTGGTGGTTGTTGTTGTTATTGTTGTTATTGATGCCGTTTGGTGGTGATGAGAGGGAGGCGGTGGGGGTGTGGTTTATGTGGGGGGAGCGCATTCTTTCTTTTGGCTCTGGCTCTGGCTCTGGGAAGTATCTGACTGGTGTGTTTTTGTCTGGTTTGTGGCGGCAGCAAGTGACGATGGTGGTGGTGTTGATGACGCTGTGTGTGTGTGTGTGTGCGGTGGATGTGGCTTGTAATAGGGGCGCTCTCTCAAAATAGGGGCGTCGCCAACAACGGTTTTTTTTTGAAGAATATTATGGATGGGATTTGGAAAAATGGGCAAAAAGGCGGAGGTGTTGATAATAAAGTCGGTTCTGGTCTAGACGGAGTGCCCGAGCATAGGCAATTTAACAAGAGTCGAAGAGTCCCTGTCGTCCAATGTCGGGGCGCGTGGAGTAAAAGAAAGTGGAAAGGGTTGGGTCGTGTTCAACTACCGCGTCGAGAGGCTAGTGGGGTAGCTAACTTTATGTATGTATCAACCAAGCAAGCAGTGAGACTGAGGAGGGAGCCTGGGACGCGACGTCACGCGCAGAGCAGAGGCGAGGGAGACTCTTTCTTGTGGGTTTCTTGTTTTCACAGGAAGGGGCCCGGTGAGACATGAGAGAGGAGAAAGAAAAGAACCGGGACGAGGTCATGTTTCTTTCTTTTTTACTTTCTTTTCTTTTTCCAATTCCCAAGATCCCAAATTGGCCCGTGCTTGATAATACGTGCAGGATTTTTCTCGGGGTCACCCTGGAAGGTGCTCGTGCGCCAATGTGACAGTGTGCCGGTCCTGCAGAAAGGATTGGGAAAAGATTACAAAAGTGACCAAGTCTAGATTTTTGTATGGCCAGATGAATAGCAGAGAATCGCTGACACTATAACTGGTTCGTGATACCGAGGTGGCTCCATGGCCACACCATCGAGGTGGACTCGATCACCTTCACCAGGAACACAGCCAATCAAATAAAGCCCCTGTCAACTTCAGCCTTGATTCTGCATTGTTGGAAACTTCAAAAAGAGCAAAGTGCTCGTCCCTTTGCTCCGGACTGTCCGCTCTCCCGCCCTGACCCAAGATTCCGCCGGCCTGGTCCTGACAAGCCGTCACCCACCAACCTAGCTCTACACCTAGCTCTACGCTAGAAAAGTTCAAAAGGGAACCTAACATTCGCCATCCAACGGCCCCTAAACACATGCGCGCCGATGCTTCGGGGCTTAATTGAGCCTCCCCCCTTTCCGGACAAGCTCACCAACACAGCAATCAATCTCCTCCCTCTCATGCAAGCCTGTCTGCTTAGCTAGTGTAGTGTCTATCTTTTTGCCCAGCGATGAGGTCATCTTGCGACAGTTCGGCTACCGTGCCGATGTTGACCCCACCACCCTTTTCAACTTCGGATTCTTTTTCGAGCACTTTGGTAATAGGGCTGCGAATACTCCAGGAACCCCCGTTGTCTGATAGGCCTCCGAAACCCGCATCTTCGGTTACCTTACGTACAAACACCGCCGTGCCGGGTACGCACATTGGGCCCTTCAGCATGACCAGAAGCAAAACGCGGGATCAAGAACGTGGAATGTGGGTGGGTGGACCTCGGCGTATGCACCCGCAGCAGGCTCTTCCCTGATGGCTACAAAAAAAAAATCCTGATCTCTCCCTTCATCTGCATTGAGTGTGACTTTCTCTGAACCCCAACCCTGTACTTGGACATCAGATCAACCACAGCCTCAGCATGACAAGAATGAACGGAACCAACGGGGTCAAGAAGCAGACCCTCAACAGGGCCTCCGAGGTGGAACATGTAAGTTCCAGTCATACCTGAATTGCAACGTGTTGACCAGAGACTAACTGTACGTTGTGTAGCTCATTGATGCTGTGAAATCCTTAATCATCCCGTTCATCCAGGCCGCCGATGATGCTGTGCCATCCAGGGCTACCGGGGAACTTCTCCCAAACAAGAACGGTGTCGTCCACAATGCCCTAGTCGACGCCAAAAGACCCGAAGAACTGGTCAAGGAATTGGCCCTGTCCCTCCCTCAAGAAGGCCGTGGCGAGGAGGGTCTCTTACAGGCCATCCAAGATGTTCTCAAGCACAGCGTCAACACCTGGGACCAGGGCTTCATGGACAAGCTGTACGCCAGCACCAATCCCGTATGTTCTCCTCTCACATGCATCTGGAACTTTTGTTCGTAACTCATCTAACTCAGTAACACAGGTCGGCGTCATTTCCGAGCTCGTCCTCGCCGTCCTCAACACCAATGTAAGCTGTCTCTCTCTCTCACTTCACTCGTCATATTTCCCTAACACCCCTCACAGGTCCACGTCTACCAAGTGTCCCCAGCCCTGGCAGTAATAGAGAAACACACGGCCAAAACCTTTGCCTCCCTCTTCGGCTTCAACGGCCCCCGCGCCGGCGGCGTAACATGCCAAGGCGGCTCCTCCTCCAACCTCACCTCCATAGTCATCGCCCGAAACACCCTCCACCCCGAATCCAAACTCAATGGCAACTCCGCCGCCCCCACCGGCCCTTTTGTGCTCTTCACCTCCTCCCACGGGCATTACTCGGTCGAAAAAGCCGCCGTGACCTGCGGCTTTGGTTCCTCCTCTGTCTGGACCGTCCCCGTCGACGCCAGGGGGAGGATAATCCCCTCTGAACTCCGCCGTCTCGTCCAGAAATCTTTAGAGGAAGGGTTCACCCCTTTTTACGTCAACGCCACCGCTGGCACCACCGTTCTTGGCAGCTACGACCCCTTTGAGGAGATCTCGGCCATCTGCAAGGAGTTTAACCTGTGGATGCACATTGACGCCTCGTGGGGCGGCCCGGCCATCTTTTCGCCCACTCACAAGCACAAGCTCGCCGGCAGCCACCTCGCCGACTCGCTGACGGTGAACCCGCACAAGATGCTCAACTGCCCGGTCACGTGTTCTTTCCTTCTTGGGCCGGACATGTCCGTCTTCCACAAGGCGAATACGCTGCCGGCGGGCTACCTCTTCCACAGCTCCACCCCCTCGGACGTGTGGGATCTCGCCGATCTGACGCTGCAATGCGGGCGCCGGGCTGACAGCCTCAAGCTCGCGCTGGCTTGGATCTATTACGGTGCGGATGGGTTCAGCAAACAAATCGATGCTGCTTTTGACCTGGCGGCGTATTTGGCGGGCTTGTTGGAACAGAGTGGGAACTTTGTGCTGGTTAGCGAGAAGCCGCCGCCTTGTCTGCAGGTTTGCTTTTACTATGCTCCGGGGGGGAAGTTGAGGGGGAGCGGGGAGGAGAATACCGAGGTGACGAGGGAGATGGTGGAGAGGTTGGTGAGGAGGGGGTATATGGTTGATTATGCGCCCGATGTGAGCGAGGCGAGCAGGGGGAGCTTTTTCAGGGTGGTGGTGAATGCGCAGACGTTGAGGGGGACGGTGGAGGGGTTGGTGAAGGGGTTGGAGGCTGTTGGGAGGGAGGTGGTGCCTCAGTAGGAAGTGAGAAAGGATAGAGAGGGTTGGGATAGAGGAGAGAAGTAGATTTGTAGCAAGCGAGGGGAGTAATTGTGATAGATAGGTTTACTTGACAGGTCGCCTTCAAGGCCTTATGAATATCTAGCTCGAGAACTCACAGCGGATTCGAGTATTGGGAAGCAGGTAGCTGGAATAATCCCAGGGCGCATGGAGGCATGCTTGAGAGGGCTAGGTACAGCTACCCTTCACCATTAGTCACCTGCTCACCCAATTGCTTGACTTTTGTTGCTGTACCCCTGCTGCGGGTAAGTAAGGTACCTAAGCAGCCGTTGTTTGTTTACCTTTCAAGCCATCTGCTCCTCGACTTGCATTTCTTGCGACCCTCGTCACCGACGTATTACTCGGCCACCCCGAGACTTTACTGCCTCTAGACCCGACAACTTTATTTCGACCCCATTTCTGCTGTCTATTCTCCACCAAGTCAGACGATAATGGCCTCAACAATTGCCAGTAGACTCACCAGGGTAAGATGCCCTTTGGTAAAGTCTCCAAGCTTTCGACCACCACTGCGAGGACAGACCATAATCCCGACAATCGGCAGCTTAGCTAGCACGTAAGTGACTGTCTGTGTTTCTTTGGGGGGGCCGATCAGAAGATACTAACGAACTGACAGTGGTAGGCCTGGCCTCCCGGGCAAAACGACACCAACCACTCTCTCCACGACGACCTTTCTCCGATCATTTCAACACAGCGTCCCGCAGGGCCGTAATTGCGACTGGGGCCGACCTTGCGACTGCTCCGAATGCTATGAGGATTATAAAAGGCCCATCTGCGATATCTGCAGTGTCAACCCTACTGCTCACCAGAACGCAACATTCAGTATAGACCGGAAGAATATCCCCTACTACAGTTTCACTTCCTACTGTGAGGAATGCTGGGCGGCGGAACGCAGTAAAGCCCGGGAGGAGAAGCGACCTGAGAAGGAGTGGAAAGCGGAACCTCGCAACGACGCCTTGTTGAGCATGAGAGGCATAATCGCGCGAATGGAGCCCGGAGATCAAGTGCCGATAGCCTATGCTGTCCAGAAGCTCAAGGATGCGGTCGAAAGCGTGAGGAAGAGTGGCAATTCTCGACAATGGTATCAAAGACATCTCCGCGAACGCCTTGGGGAGGAACTCCGGATAACAAAGGTCCGCGGGAGGTATCAGTGTGACAAGAAGCGGGTTGATGCTATGGACTTTAAGCTATGGTTTTTTGGGGATTCCAAGTAGACGGAGATATAGAAGGAGAACCGTGAGGAAAGGGCAGACGGATTACATGGAGAAAAACACATGTTTTTTTTTTTCAACAACTGAGATGGCTCACTTGATGGATAGATAGTGCGAGGATGCAACTACAACTGTTGGAGTAAGCGTGTATGAATGGGTATCTTGTGGGAAATTATTTAACTAGGTGCATTTCTGTGTTGATACATGGATGGCACCTCGTTTTGGAGTGCTTCGATGGTCTTACGAAAGTACCGTAAGATGCATGTGACTCAATGAATGTTTGAGGTAAACAGTGCTTAGAATCTCAGAATGTAAAAGGAAGAGTTCTTGCTTACCTTACAGAGTTCTATCGCCGAAATAGTAGATACTCTATTTAATTAGAAGACATTGAGTTTACAACACAACTTTGACCAGAGATGATAGGAATGTCAAATATATATTATCCTATAGCCCCCGCTAACCCAAATGGTGTAGAACGAGCGGGTCCAGCGTGTTTGTTGATCTTGGCTGTTCTACGAAGCATCAAGAGCGTTCTTTACGTGCAGGCTAGGTACCTATCTTCCTCTCAACCATCTTGACCATATATACCTACGGTATCCAACCATCTTCCTCCGATATACCTTCAAACTAAGCTCACGAAATGCCCCCCACCCTCCCAAGAATCCTCACCCTCACCAGCCGGGCCCTCTTTAAATCACCTTATCTCCTCTCCTACCCCCGCCTTAACCCCTTCAACTACAAATCTACTATCACCAGATCCCTCTCCCTCACCACCCCCCTCCTCGCCCCCCCCCTCAACCCCCTCAAGAACAACAAACCCCCTCCGTCTCCCACCCCCTGCCCCAACAAAGGCACCTGGTGCCGCTGCCCCCAATGCCTCGCCACAATCCAGTCAACCCCCTGCACCCTCTGCAAAACCAACCTCGCCACCCGCCAGGTCCAACTCCGCAGCCCACAAGGTGCAGCAGTCCCGGCGGTCTACCATCCCATCTGCGAACCCTGCTTCCTCGACCAACTCGCCCAGCCCCCCAAAAGCCAAGCCGAAAAACAACAACAGAGACTCGCCCGTCTGGAGGAGTTCGACCGCACAATCGCCAAGATGCTCAGCCGCGTCAGGGCGATGGACGGCGAAAAGGTCCCCATACGGTACGCAGTCGATCGTTTGATGGACGCTGTACAACCGCAACAACAACCACCACCACACAGCAACTACATCCGCAACCTCTCAATCCGCCACCAAATCCGCCTCCAAACCCGACCCCTCCTCAGCCGGTCCCCAAGGTGGTGGCACGCCCTCCTGCGGGAGAAGCTCGCCCCCGAGCTGGGCATCGCCAAAGCACCCGGAGGAAAACGGTGGGTGTGCGTCAGGGAGCGGGCGGACGAGATCAACTTCCGAGTGTGGTTCCTCTGGATACAAAAATACGAAGCGTTATACCCCGACGACATAAGATACGAAGCGTTATACCCCGACGACGTCGCAAAGGAGGTCGGGCCGCGGGATTGCTACTATACCGATGAGGAGAAAGGTGAGCTTGATGATGATGACAGGATTGGTAGAGAACGAGACGGGGAGGGACACCGGAAGGAACGCGCCCGGAAGCACGACGAGGAAGTCAAAAAGGAGCACCGCCAGCAGCGCCTCCTCGACTCCCTCGTGGCACAGATGCTCAAAAACATCGCGCAGACCCCCGGTTGTGAAGAAAAGGTCCCGATAAAATACGCCGTCGACAGGCTCATGACCCAGGCCCACAGCCTCAGGACGTGGGATCGACGGAGCCGGAACCCGAGGTGGTGGCACGCGTTTCTGAGAGAGAAGTTGTCGGATGAGTTGGGGGTCACCAAGGTGGGGAGCAGGTGGGTGTGTGACAAGGAGAGGGTGGACAAGATGGACTTCAAAATGTGGTACTTCTCGCACAGGCTGTTGCTCCTGCGGTATCACGACGAGTATGCCAAAGAGATTGGGCTGTGGGTTGATTATGGTGATGCCGATTCGGAAATCACCAAGTTGGTAAAGTCAAAACATCATTAGACTGATCGTAAAACTTGGACTGATAGTCCGTGTCTGTTCCGCTGTGAAACTAGCCTTGATAGTCATCGCAACTGTAGTAGAAAAGTTGACGCTGTGTTGTGCGGGGACTTACAGTCCCTCCATCGTCCCCAGGCCTTTCCCAAATTCCAAAACTAAACCCATTTCCTTGCGCCAAATCCCATGCAACCCATATCATCATAACCACCACTGTAAGCTGTATCGTTTATATCATCAAAAACCACCCCCTGGACTCCACGCTCCCGTATACGCGCGCGCGTGCTGCCCCTTAAACTCCTCTAGTTCCCTTGTATCCCTCTATTCCTTCTCCTGCTTGTCAGCCCACTCCCTCCACTGTTTATACCCCTCATACTCCAACTTCTCCTTCCTCCCCTGGTACCTCACCACCTTTAGATCCACCTTCTCCCACGCCTCCCCCTTGCCCGACCAACCCGCCTTCCTCATCAAACTAATCAGAGTCTCCTCCTTTGTCCACCCTTGCTCCGTAGCCACGTCAGGCAAGTACGTAGCCCCATACCGTCTCCCGCGGTCGTAAAAGCTGATTCTGATGCCGTGCTTCCCCAGTTCCCAGTCCATCTTGTCCGCTGCATCCTCAAAGTCCGTGAGGAGCGTCACGGCGACTTGTAGTTTGGGCAGTTCAGCCAGGGAAATGGGCTGGAAACGGCTGTCTTGCAGGGCCGAGATGAGGGCATAAGAGGAGAGCCCGGTGACGAGGGGTTGGGCTTCGAACGTGCCGATGCAGCCGCGGAGGATGTACCCATGGCGGGGGTGGTTCGTGTTCCAGGTGATGAACAAGGGGGAAGAAGTGACTTCTTCCTCTGGGGGTGCGGGGGAGGACGAGATTGACGTTGCGGGAGTGGAGGAGGCGAGCGATAACGAGCTGCTGCTGCTGGAGGTTGATTCCGATGAAGAAGAAGAAGCAGCAGCGAGGCGGCGGAGGGCGGGGGATTGTTTGACTGCGTCGCTGCCGCCCTCGGAGTTTGTTGCTGTTGATGAGGTGTATTCAGCCCATGATTTCTTGATTTGGTCGAGGGTCATGGGCTTGCGGTTTTGGAGCTCGGCTGCCAGGGTTTCGAAGCAGTAGAGGCAGTGTTCGACTGATGCCATTTTGGATAATGGTTGTTTATTGGTTTTTTGGTGATTTTCTTGGGTATTTCTGACGGCGGTGAGAAACGAGGAAAGATGAAAAGGAAAACAATTTAGTTTCCGGCCCGCCGTCAGGACCCAAATCAAGAAAGTAGTTGGCGAGGAAGGCGGTGGCACATCCGGACGTTGTCAGTGAGAGGGAAAGAGGCGGGGAATAGAGGGGCAATCGATCCGGGGAGAAGTGGATAGAGCGGTACTCGTAGCCGCTGGCCCCACCTGGAATTTTGTTTCTCGGGAGTCAGGACTCGGCGGTGTTCCCACGCGGTTATACACGCGCTGAGAGGGGGTCGAGAAGGTGGCCAGCTGCCGGTCGTCACTTGGTCCAGCGGTAATTTTAATTATTTTCTTCGTGACCTCGAAAAGTTGGGACGAATCTAGGAACTTCTGGTGTTTGAGCGCAACAATCGAAGGGAGAACCTTGATGTCCATTACTCCATCAGCCGGTCTTCCAGTAGACTCCACCCAGTCCGACACCTCGTCATGCATTTGGTTTTCGAGTCTTGAGAGGTGAGATTACAGTTGGTGAGTTCCAGGTCGAAAGCTCCGTCTCTTCGAGATCAGTATACACCATCTGCAATCGGCAGTGTCGCCTTTATGTCCTGCCTCATCACAAGACCCTTTGTTTCTACACTCGGGTCTAACAAGAGCCCATCACCTTCTCCTGAATGACCACAAACAATGGCCCTCGGCTCGTCAGCACGTGGTCGACTCATCTGGCCTCTCGTTGCTTGAGCTCCTAAGGTAGAAGAGCTGAGCTTCTGGGATTTGGTCACAAAAGATCTGGATCGAGGTTGAGGGGCTGATAACATCAGCGCCAAGGCTTGAAACACCTGCCAACCAGCTGTCTATCAGAAACACCACGGCCGTTGGTTTCACCTTGATCCAACATCTTCACTAGGTTCTCCATCATCTTGCAGTGCTGCATTGTACGCACAGGCTGGGAGCTCTGACAGACACGGAAGCTCGCTCCGCCATCTGGAACGTCCCAAGCCCGGCTCGCCGTCTTCCGGCAGCTCTTCCCAGCTTCAAGCCTCCCTTTTTGCCAATGCAACCCTCGAAGCGGACACACTGCCGGTTTCAACCCCTTTGCGCCCGCTGTCCCAATGGATAAGCTTAACAGCTTGATGACAACGCTAACTGCCGCCCTTCCAAGACGGTCTAGATTCAAGGTCTGGACCAGCGCTTCTGGACGTCTGGGCAATATGCCTTCAGCGGTAGCAATATTTCGTATCTCTTGTTGACTTGATGCTCACATCCCGGCAGCAAAGCCCAATGCGGAAATCTCCTGCTTACTTTTACCCCGTGTTTACAATCCCCCCTCGTCTCAACTAGGTACGTGTTTGGATTCACGGCTGTGGCGCACACGAATAGGGGAGATCTGTTCTTGGTATCGCATCCTGACCCGGCGGCAGCGATCCCAGATCTTCTTACGTACACTACCGCTTGCCACACTCCTTGCTTCTTTGGACTCCTGAAACACATGGGTTGTCTATCAAGCATCGTGGATCCCGATCACCAAGAAATACAAATATCAATGCCGTTGCTCTCCCCATGCCGTGTCTTGTCCCTTTTCTCTCTTCATCCCGCTGCTTGTTCAACCTTTTGGCCGTGTTTTATTTTCGTCTTTTTTCGTTCATCTCTTCTTCAAGTCTTGCATATTGTATCTGCTCGTCGCCGGTCGACATTATTTACTTCCTTTCCGTCTTCTCGATATCAACACGTCTCGATTAAAACCCAAAATCAGTCAACATGAAGTTCATCACCGCTGTCCTTGCTCTGGCCACTGTTGCCTTTGCCTACCCCACTGTCAACATGAACGGTGAGTTCAGAGTCAGAAGTGGTGGCAAATTTCACAGGAATACTGACTCTTGCGCATAGCCCCGGTCAAGCGTCAAAACATTGTCACCGCCGACGTCTCGGCCCCGGCCATGACTGATGCTTCCGGCAACGTCGTCCCCTTCGACGCCGCCAAGGTTGACCAGGCCCGCCGCAAGCTCTAAGGAGCTAGGTTCATAAGCACACGCAACCAGTGTAACAGCACATACCATGGGCCTGCCAACGCCAACATTCAATATATACACCAAACATGACGGCCCAGTAACAACATATATATAATGATCGGCTCCACATTACGACTCTTTTGGATTGGGGGATCAATGGGAAACGGAACTATTTCGGAAAGGAAGGGATAGGAGAGGAACAGCCACAACATTTTTATCTTTTCAGCGCTGGATAACAGAACCTCTGGGTAGATTTTACTTTTTTGCTTGCTTCTTTGGATGGATGGATGTTTTTGGGGGGGAAATAAAACACATTTTTTGGCCTTTTGGCGGGCATCACTTCATTATATCCTATCCTGAACTCCTTGCTCCAACCGTCACCCATGCTACTGCTTCAAATCTTCAAGTTTTCAATCCCCAAAAATGCAAACCCCAAAAACACAACTCCATCCTGGTTTCCCAAAAAAACAACCCCCCTCACAGCCTCACCTCCTCAACAACCCATCCCTATCCCCCTCCCTCCCCCTCTGATCACCACCCATCACCCCGACCCCCTCCCCCAACTCCTCCCCCTCCTCGGCAATCACCTCGGTCCTCCAGCTCTGCTGCCTAGAAACATGAATCTCCGGCACAGCCATCTGCACCACCCCAGCATTATGCACCACGCTCCCGCTCCTCCCCGTCATACTACTATCCGGACTGACATCACTTGTCCCCCCTCCATTCCCATTCCCATTCCCACCCCCAACCCAACCAAACTCCCCCCCCAACGCCCTGTCAATCTCCCTCTTCAACTCCGTCCCCGCAGGCGAGACCTCCCTAACCGTCACCGCCGTCCCGCTCGACGCGACAGAACCATGCTGTTTTGGACTGAGATGGCCCGTCCGGCTCCTGTAAGAAGCATCATCCCACCCCCCCCCACCCCCAGAACTCACCCGACGGTCCTCGCTCTCCACCGTCCTGGCGTAGTCATATCGATAACTGGCGCTGTCCCGGTTATACGGTTTGATCCCCGTGATCCTTCCCGGCCCGGCGGCTCCGGACATGAAAATGCCTGATTCGGCGCGTTTGCCCTCGGAGGTGAGGTGATATTGCTCGTAGTGGAGCGATTGCTTGTACTGGAGGAGGGCGTAGAGGAAGGAGGACAGCGAGGCGGCGAGGAGGCCGCAGTCGAGGGAGAGGCCGATGGTGGGGTAGTGCCCGTCCAGCTTGCGGAGGTGGGCGACGATGTCCAGACCCAAAACGGCGAGGGAGAGGGTGAGCTTGAGGAGGTTGGTGGAGAGGAGGAGGAAGGGGGTGAGGCGGGAGGTGATGTAGCGGGCTAGCTCGAGGATGGTGAGGAGGAGGGAGAGGAGGTTGAAGGCTACGTTTGTTGCTTCCCATCTGCGCTTTTGTAAGTTTTTGTTTTGGGGGAGATGGTAAAAAAAAAAAGAGTATTGGTAAGGGGGGACATACATTACTTCTACCATGGGCACAGCACCATTCTTCTTTTCGGCCGAGTAATGCTCAAATGTCTCTGCTAGACGGTAGGCGAATATGCCCATCAGGCAGAGGAGGATGAGGATCTGGAGGAGCCATGACGGGAAAAGAAGGGAGCGGCGCCATCGGGCGCGGTCGTGTTGGAAGGCTTCGAGGTCGAGTTTGTGCACCATTTTTGTGTGTGCTGATTGTTGATATTGCGACAATATCCAAAACGACAATATTGCAACAAAACTGTTCAAGTTCTCAAATAATATCCCATCCCAATTCCAAAAACGCCTCTCAAAATCTCAGCCGCGATTGGGGCAGAGACAAACCCAGTCAGGCTCCTGTCGTGGCTCGCCGTGGCCGTGTGTTGTTGGCTATCAGGTGCTGTCGTGTCGTCGGGTTCCAACGTTTGGTCGACTTATCCTCCTCCCAATGATCCGAGTTCGCAAAATAAAAAGTCAATTCGGGTTCAAGTAATAAGAGGAAGAATAAAAAAGAGAAAAGAAAAAAACGGAACCCAAAAAAGACAAAGCGACCGACCGACCACCTACATCCGAGGAGGCAGCAGCCTCAGCTCGCTGGCTCAGCCCTTTCTCTCAAATCCACCATTTTAGGTATTTTAAACATCACCACTCAGCTCAGCAACCCACCCACTCCACGTCCCTCGACCAGCTTTCCTTTGTTCTTTCTCCAATTAAAAAAAAACACTCAGCCCCCCTCCTTCGCGAAAAGCAGCGTCCTGCTCCACTAGACTGAGCCTTGTTCCCCTCGAGCCTAACAGCAGCAGCA
Organism: Cercophora samala; assembly: GCA_030512305.1. NCBI lineage: Eukaryota > Fungi > Ascomycota > Sordariomycetes > Sordariales > Lasiosphaeriaceae > Cercophora > Cercophora samala. Next base: position 148,583 of record JAULSY010000005.1, on the reverse strand, counting down.
GCAACAGCAGCCAGCACAGTGAAGGATTCAAGCTTGGTCACCTCATCCGGTCGTCAAGCTGCTGCTGCGGTGGGTAGGTAGTCAATCCACAGCGCCTAAAGCCATCGTTTCTTTATTAGCGGGCCAGAGAGGGCTGAGGGCTGTGTGGGAGGGAGGTCAAGAAAACAGGGTCCCACCTTGCTTGCCTGGAGGCCGTTGACTGGCCTGATGCCGGTGGGGTTGGACGGTTTGGGAAATGTGGCTTACACACTGTTGGGCTTGGCACACCCTTAGGATCCGGGCTGTCGGGTTTATTTTTGGGTAGCACTGCGAGGGTTTGTAAGACATGATGGGGGTTTATTGTTTTGTATTGAATATGTCTAGGTTGTGATACTCGCCAGGATTTTGGGAGTATTATAAACTGGAAATAAAACACCAAGGTACGTAAAAAGACTGGCGTGTTCCTTCAGGATCGCGACCCGGAAATGCGGTCAGCACAACGGGTAATTAACGGCGCGTAGCCCGTCCCGAGATTCGGGACTGGGGACTCGAGGTCCGCTTACTAAATCTGGAGACTTTCCTGGGCTGAGGCTCTTGGTGTAGGCTGTGTGCATTTTGCTTCTTACCTATTTCAACAGAAAGCGAGTTGCGCATCCGAGACAAATGGAATTCATTATTACAGGCCAGTAGTTAAAACAGAGATAGATCCCAACACAACTTCATCAACCCAAGGCTCATCAACACCTCCGCCATCTCCATACCTATCCATACCAAAGAAATTTCTACATGTAAAGCACCACCCCTAACATAACCAAGAAGCCACCAAAAGCACTACATCCCTTCCTTCCAACCCCGGCAGTAACAATAGAGTTGGTCGAGGTAGGTTTGTACGGGGTGTTGCTCGCCGTCACAGCCGCAGATGTCACCACCTCCCCCCCATCAACAGGAACATCCGGCAGCGGGGGAGGACCGTACCCTCCAGCAGGAATTGAACTCGTAACCGCCGCCGGGCCAGGGACTGATGCCGGAGGTGGCGGACCGTACCCCCCTCCTCCCCCGTCACCACCACCACCACCACCACCACCACCACCACCACCACCACCACCACCAGCAATCACCGATGGAGCAGGAACACCCGGGATCCACACCCCCGTCTCCGACGACAACGTAACCTCCACCACCGCCGTTTCCACACTCGTAGCAGTCACTGTCGTCGTGATATCAGCAGGCTCGGACGAAGCAGGATGCGGCGAGCAGCCATGACATTCTCCCCCGGGTGTATGCCCCGGCACAGTGCCCACATATGTGGTCGTTGTGCAAGTGCTGCACGTCTGGACTGTCACCGTAACCGTGGTCTGTGGAGACGACGGACAAGACGTCACTGTGACGGTGAAGTTGTCGTCTGGAGCGGAGGGTGTACCAAAGATGCAAGGGTAGCAGGGGTGGGAAGGGGTCGGGGTGGCGCAGATGGAGCGGGTGAGGGTGGAGAGGTGTTCTGTTTTGGTTTCGGTGACTGTTGATCCGGACGGGCAGATCTCGACTAGTTCGATGATGTGGATTATTTCTATTCCTACCCAGGTGTCGCATCCGGTGGGAGAGGGGATGGGGGAGGTTGTGGGGGTGAGGGGGCAATCAGTGTCGATAGCTGATGTGAGGGTAGGTGTATTTGATCCAGAGCCTCCCTGGTTGGAAGATATGGCAGAGCTGCCTCCGAAGGAATAGGACGCCCCTGAGCTGAGGCCAGAGGGTTGGTTTGATGATAGGGCAGATCCAGATCCAGAGATGGAAGAACTACCGGACAGAATGTTGGAAGTGGCTGCTAGTGTTGATGTTGTGATCGAGCCTGTTAGACTGGGGAGGTTTGATTGACCAGAAGAACCTGCTTGGCCAGAAGGGCTTGGTGAGCCAGCAGTACCAGATCCAGACGCACCACCTGTGACAGAGCCAGAAAACCCAGAACCCGAAGCCCCAGGGGAACCACTAGCTGATCCAGTCGCCGGACCACTTGCTGTCACCGTAACGCCAGTCGAGCTCCCACTCAAAGGATCAGAAGTATCTGTCACTGAAGACCCTCCAGACGTCCCACTCGCGGTTCCCATACCGCCACCACCTGAAGCAGTGTTTGTCAAGCTACCACTTTGACCACTGATATAGCTCGTACTCCCCAACCCTCTGTTCGTCGAACTCGAAGATTCAGAGGCTCCCGAAGCACTTACTGAGCTTCCACCAACTGTCATAGTCTTGATAGATCTTGTTTCGCTAACACCTGGTCCGTTGCCAGCATCCCCGCTGCCTGAAGACTGGCCGGATGGGTAGACAGTCACCGTTGATCGAGACGAGCCCGAGGCAGTGGCTGATGCTGAGCTGGGACCTGGTCCATTGCCTCCATCTCCGCCACCCGAAGACTGGCCAGAAGGATAGACAGTAACCGTTGAACGAGACTTCCCCGATGCCGTCCCGGATACATCCCCACCAGAAGAAGATGGCCCTCCTGTGGGTGCAGAGCTAACGCCAGGTCCATTCCCACCTCCCGCACCAGAACTTTGACCAGAGGGGTAAACAGTAACCGTCGGCCTCCCCGAACCGGTCATCCCCATCGACGAATCCATCGACGCAGACCCAGAGGCGCTCGCACCGCCAGACATCGACCCCGAACCAGAAGGCCTCACCGTCAACGTGACCTGCGGTGAACTCCCCGTCGTCTCCGACCAACTCGGCTCATCGGTCCCCGGCGGATAAGACGTCGTGTCCGACAACGAAGGGTTCTGTCCATTAGTCGGCACTTCTGGGACCTCTGCCGTCACCGTCACAGGAGAATCATCTGACGACGAAGGAAGTTGCCCCCCGTTATTCGGACCACCAGCTGTAACCGTGACCACGGGACCATCCGTTTGTTGACCAGTCGATGTCCCTGATGGAGGAACCACCGTCGCCGTCCCAGGTTCGGATTCGGAAGGATCATTCGAGGCGGTGACGATAACCGTCTCTGGCGGCCCATTTGAGTCATCAGAGTTGCTCGGTGAGCTGGATGGGGTAGGCGGTGGTGAGGTTGTATATGATGGCGAGCCTGGGCCGGGGTCATTGGAAGCGGTGACGATGATGGTCCCTGGCTCGTCTGGGTCTGATGCAGGTGCAGAACTCGAGGCTGAGCTGGTGGCGATAGTACCGGGGTTATCGGATGCAGTTACAACGACTGTGCCTGGTTCCGTGTCGGTGGCGACATCTGAGCTCGGTGATGGGGGCCAGGAGTATGTAACGATTACAGTTGGCGTATCGGGGTCGCTCCCGGTGTTATTCGGGAGGGGGGTGTTTGTTGGGACTAAGCTTGAGGAAGGGATCCAGGGAGGTCGGGAAGGCCAGACTGTGATTGTCACGGGTGGCTTCCTGGTCTTGGTTTGGGGGGTGGACGAGTTGGTGTAGAGCATGCTGGTGGAGAGGGTGGTGTTGGTTGGTGAGCCAGTGCTCATGGGGATTGAGCTGCTGTGTTTTGTTAGTCAGGTAACCTAGGTAAAAGATTCAAAAGATGTACCTGGTGTTGTAGAAAGTGGTACTACTAGACATGAATGTCGATGAACTAGACGTGGTGGTGTTTTGGCGACACAGACCAGGCGATATCATCCCAAACAGGCACTTGCAAGACGACGAGCAGTCGCTGCCTGGCATCCCGTTGACGGCCTTGCCATAATCACACTCCTCGTTGTATTCCGTGTCAGTGACATTATTGCCACATCCAAGTGGTGTTGCGCCGCGAGCAATAATGTACGGAGTTCCATGCGTGCCATCTGCAAACGTCCGCTCTCCCAAGCCCGTGGTGTTGAGCGCAATCGCCAAGGGCTCAAAGGCGCCATTTCCTTCGGTGGGATACTCTGCAAACACCTCGTGAACACTGCAGTTCCAGTTACTCGCCATGGCATCGGTGAGCGAAGTCATCGACTCGTCTGTGGCGACAATATGCGCCTTGTTCAGACATGTCAAGTTGCCCCGGACTTTAAAGTCACCTATCTCGGACAGAGCCTCGATCGTGGTCGGAGTCGCCTTGCTCTGGTAGTAACATGATAGCGAAAAGTACATGCCGGTGCCATTCTTGCCCGTGGAAGCAAGGCTGATGGAGTCCCGGATCATGGCCGACGCACCGGCGAGCTTGTACCACTTGGCATGGTAGGAAGGATCCGTCCCGATAAGGACCATGTTGCCTGTGACGGCAGGCGACCAGACCTTCTTGGTATTGTCCAAGAATTTGATTGTGTTCAGGCTTGTGTTGCAAAGGCAGTCGGGGATAATAATAGACTTGTACTTGGCAAAATCGGCCGTAGTCATCTTGTTCCATTCGTCTTCAGACTTGCAGGCATACGCTTTCGGGCTTGTCAGTTACGCTCTCACCCAACCGGAATAGTTACCCACGTACGTGTTAGACCGAGCTTCTTTGCCTCATCGTACTCGGTATAGTTCAGCCCATACATATACGGGAACAGGACGTTTCCCTCGGCCATCACAAGGCCTGCCAAGCTGGCCAGCGCCAACAAAAGACAGTAAATGATGCGCATGGTAGCCTCAGGGGGGGTTGATTCAGGGGTAATGAGTGACAATCGGGGTATCCCTTGAAGGACACGCCGTTAAACGACTGACTGAAAGGATAGACTGCGATAAGAATAAAATGAGAATATTGGAAAAACAAATCCAGCAATCCAGTCAAGCCCTGGAGTTGGGCAACAGGTCATATTTCAACCCCCATCGTCACGACAAAAATGGCTAAGATTAGACAGAGTCAAGGTAACCATTATAACGCGGGGCATTCTCGGCCAAACGCGAGGATATCCAGAGAATCAGAGCATTCTCTCCGAGACGGTCTCAAGTCCCAAGAAAGAAAGTCATGTGTTTACGTGGGAGAGGGTAGGTAAGGTAGCAAACGACCTGAAGGTGTTGTAGTAGGACAGCCGCGTGTCGGACATTACTCTGGACCCCTTTTCAGTAAACAAAACAAAAGCCAGGTAGGCCTGACAATATCAGAGACTATAAGCTAGGCTGAGGAGAAAGTCATATCCTTGCTAGACCTCGGCTGCCGCTGCTGTAGTTGTGAAATCATACTAGGTACTGGGCAGAGACTGTGGCTGATCGGCATTGGATCCCTCTGCAGACAGTGCTAGTATGATGCATATCAACACAGTCTCAGGCACGGGTTGGCTGAGCTGGTGCTGGGCATGCTGGGGAATCCTAGTCTTCATATGCCGGGCGAGGCTAAGGGTAAGGGGTGAGGGAGCGATATGAGGCTTTTGTACGCTCGCACTATGGCTTGGCCCATGTCAGGACTCCTCAGATAGATGGGGATGGCAGGTCGAGCTGAAGCTGCAAGCAATGAGACATGCTAATGCGGCCGTGACACTAGCTGCACCCGAAACACCAGGCCCTTGAGGCGTCTGGGGGGGCGATCCTGTTGAAGAAGGGGGATCTTGCATCGCATCGGATCGCGTCGAGTCGACGACAGGAGAGAGTCGCACAGAGATCTGAGACTGCAATTCATCGCTTGCTCCTGCTCGAACCGACCTAGCGGGTGGCGACGACCACGAGGATCAGGATGATAAGGGAAGAACTGAGATGACTGTGTAAGCTGGAGGGAAGAGTATTAAAGCGGGAGGTGCGTATAAACGTATACCGTGGAGACCTTGCCTTGGAGGAGAGGAGGAAAGAGAAAAGATGGTGAGGTGGTGAGGTGGTTGTGCAGAATCGCGGTGAGGTAACGTCGCAGTCGCAGCAGCAGCGTATGCAAGATGATTCCAGAAGTTCCCTTGCACAGCATTAGGGTAATTATGTACATACTTGAAGTGACGATGTCGATGAGAGCCATGATGAATAATTGAATTTGATGATCGGAAAGGTCGGCGAATGGGCCGCCGATGCATGGGAAAGAATGCAGGAGTGCAGATGTCGTTCTTACCTGGGACAGTGCTAAAATGACAGCCCTCTGCTGTGTGGCTGCGGCTGTGATCTGCAACTCTAAGTGGCTGCTGGGACCTTGCAGTTGTTCCCAACTGGCTGGGAGGCATCTTGATCCGAGGTCGTGATCGGCCACCCTCAGCCAATTATAGACCGATATCGAGAATCTACCCTCGTGTACTTCAGCGGAGCTCGGATGCCCAGATTCGATGCTCGTGAAGCTCCCAACGTCCCACGGCATGCATCCTGCAATTCGTGTTGGCCAAGCGGAGTTTTTCAAAAGCTTGACGTGCTTCCCGCTATTGTCACCTTGAACCTCATCCTATCTTTCCACCTCATCCTCGGCCCTATACAACCGGCTCAGCCTTGATGTTCCTGCCAAGCCTCCCGTTCCCATCCAGATCAACAGCCTTCCCATTACAACCATCCTTACCAGGACGGCCCGCTGGGGATGACTGGATGCAAAGCATATGCAGTCATCGACTAGCTCCCTGAAGCCCATCTGATGGCTCGTCTCCATGCCCTGCCACGACGACGGCGGCGGCGGCGGCGGCGACATCGATAATGACACCTCGCAACTCACAAACCCGTACCCTCCCGTCGCTTCAACGGTGAGGTGACCCCCATGCACACACCTTTTGAGGCTTCGGCGACTCAGCTTGTTCGTGTAGAAGCCCGCGTCACTTTCACAAGACGCCCGCTCCGTCAAATTTCCCCGTCTTCCCACACACAAAGCCGATCGTCGTGATCTCCCCCAGCACTTCTGACAGCCCAGCTTGTCCAATAGCTATGTCCGAGCTGACCGGACCTTCTCGAGGATGGTGTGTCGAGACATCGATAGGTTTCTGGGAGCGCCACCGGATCGGTTCCCGCTGTCATCCCGTGCCCGCCCAGCTCGATAGTCAACTTCATCCGTCACCGTCCTAGGTAGCCTTCAAGATTCCAAGAACTCTGCAGGATAGAGTATCTGCGGCGCTTTGGAAACTGGATAACCGGCAACTGGGCGGGACGGTCCGGCGCCTGGTGTTGCTGCTACTCTGAGATGGATATAAAGGGAGCTCAGTCAGCAGTACGATGGCCATCTTCTTCTTGGGCCAGTCTACAGCACGTCTCAGTATCAATATTGCTCACCTGTCTCTACTCTTTGGAAATCCCTATTCAAAATGGGCCAGCAAGTTTCCCGCCCTGTCTTTGACAGCAAACTGACCAAGAGCCATGTCGAACACGCCCTGATTCAGCAGGACGGCCGTCATAACGACATCCCTACGGTATAGTTTGCCTCTCACATCGTTCCCATGACCACCTAGACACTAACTTGGTCTCTTTAGGTCCTCGCCACCCTCCTCTTCCTTGATGCCTCCCCGGAGATGCTCAAACACGCCTACCGCTCCCGCAAAGACAACCTCCACACCTGGACCCCTTCCCCGGGCAGTAGTAAGCTTTACTCCCTTCCGCCCTACCTTTCACATAACACCGTTACTAACAACTCCAGTCACGGACGAAGCAACCAAAACCGCCCTTTTAGGCGACAAGCGCTTCCAACGCGCCTTCATGACCTACTTCTCCCTCCTCAACAACCAATACAACTCCAACTCCACCGCCCTCGCCCTCTCGCAACTTTTTTCCGGTCCCAAACCTCTCGTTTACGGTCTTTTTTCCTCGCTTGGCCTCCCCTTGACCTTTTTGTCAGACGGCATCGAACTCCGCTCCGCGATCCTAGTCGCCCAGTCCCTCACCATCAGCGCAGTCGACTGGCAGAATGGGATTTTTGAACTCTTGACCAGCAGCCAACTAGCACGGCCAGCGTCGGAGCTGCTGGGGCCGGAGGAGCTGCTCCGGAGGGTGGCGTATGACGGGAGGTTCAGCGGGGTGATGAAGGGGGGGGCGGGGTGGGGGGGTGTAGGGCAGGTGCTGGGGAACGGGGGGGTGAGGGGGGCGGTGGTGGAGTACATACAGCAGCTTGACTGCCGGAATCTCAGTCTGCTGCTCCCGCAGCTGGCGAGCTTGTCGGTTCTGCTGCTTACGGCCACGCACAAACCGGCTACCCCGGCATTTGACTTTTATCTCGCCCATCTGGTCACGGCGGTGAACTCTTTGCGGGTTATACTCTCTATTCTGGATCAGGGGACCCACAGGATTGTGGTGGTGAGAGGGGTCTGGCTGTTGTTTGTGCTGGTTTATATCACGCAGTTACGGCCGGTGGTGGACCCGGAACTGTTGATGGGGATCGAGCTGCAGGAGGGTCATGATTGGCAGGGGGTTTACGAGATGTTTTGCACCGAGGGGGCCACGGGGCAGGGGAGGTGGGGGAATGGGCCGTTCCTTAGGGTGATGAGGACGTTGTTTGAGCTGGGGAGGGAGTATGATGGGGAGAATGGGGGGGTTTGCTTGAGGGGGGCGTGGAAGATGGTGGGGTATTGGAGTGGTTGGACCGGGCTTGGTGGGGAGGGGGGGTCGGGGAGGGATGGGGGGTTGAATATCAGACTCTGAGGGGGGAGGGAGTCAGAGGGGCGGTGAGGTGAAACTGGGGGGGAGGGTGTACGATGTCGTTAAGGGGGAAAAGAGTCGATCTGCTGGCTGGCTGGCGATCGTTTGACGTGCTGAGGAGAGGGACTGAGTGAGCAACATACACGGACAAAACCGCCACTGCTAGGCAGGGAAGTGAGTTACGTACATACATAAGCCGGAGCTACGTACACGCATGGATATTGGAACTGGACTGGACTGGACTGGACTGGACTGGACTGGACTGGACTGGACTGGACTGGACTGTTAGATTAATAAGTGTACTTTAATGTACTTTAGTAAGGGTAGTTACAAAAGCAATGTACTATTTGTGTGTTTTTCTTTTCTACTTGTATCATTCGACATTGTTACGAGAAAGACGGACAGGTCGTGATAGGTCTTTTGGTGGTTAGTTAGGTAGGTACCTAAGATAGGGGGCAAAAAAGGGGGGTGATGGCTGGTCAGCCTTGGCGGTATAGGTAAAGCAGGATTTTGACAAGTTCATGAGGAGGGTTGAAGGGAGGGAGGTGAGTGAGTGCTCTTTGCAGGATATCAGCTTTGGAAGCGAAATCTAGAGGAAGGATGTTCACTGTTTAGGTACGGAGTAGGCGATGGCTCTTTGACTACCGTACTTAGGTGTCAGTGAAGTTCTATGGGGCTGCAGAGCGAACTCTGTCATGAGGCTGTGAAGTTGGGTGTTAACAGTAAGGTGTGCAGTGGGCGAGGCTGATGTAACTATACTTGGTACAGTACATGACAAATATACTTACTATGGATGAGGCAAATATTGAAGAGGGGGTGGGGAGGGATGCAAGGTGCTTTTCGTTCTGTCTAATTAGTTTTCTAGTTTTGGTATGGTCTGTGATCTTCTATGCCTCTCTATGTACTGTACATACCTCGTTAGTCTTGGCCAACGTATACCTAGCTATTCAGAATGTGTGACAAGATCATTTCTAAGCTCTGCCGTAAGCATTTACATTTTTTTATTTCCAGCCAAGATTGACAGTTTGGGATACTAGCTGTTCAGCTTGGGAAAGGGTGGGTGACGTGACGGGGGTGGGCTGCATTGCATTGCATTGCCGAGCCGTTGTGAGACTGGAGCGGTTTGGCGGGCCGCGGGGGTTTGATGGGTGCTGACAAACCTATTGTTGTCTGTCTGTAGTGGATAAGGAGCTTGACTATGAAGGGATAATGTTAATATTTAAATAAGGGGATTGTTACCTTTGAGGTACTTATTTGGCCCTGGCTATATGGTTTAAGGGCCGTGGCAATAGGTGAATCAATTGATTACTATATCTCGAGAACGCTGAGAGGGCCTCCGGTTGAGGAGCTTCGAGAACGGGCCAATGTATATTCCTTCTACTAGATGGAAGCGTATAGGTATTTTGGAGGAGCTCTTTTGGAGAAACCATTTTCCATGAAATAGCTCGTCATTCAGACATGGCTTCGTGACCGGAACTAGGCTGTCACGATTGGGAACGATCCTGATAATGATGAACCCAGCCCTCAGAAAGACTCCCTCATCTATCCGGAAGCCCGGTTGAGGGTTTCACGGTGGTAGTCTTTTTCAAGAACTATTCTGTCTCTGGAGAGCCTGTAGATGGGATAGTCAGGATCTTTTTTTTGTTTTGTGGATACTGTTGTGAGGAGATCCGTAATAGATATTTGTTGTTTCTATGTTTCATTTTTAGATAGAATAACAGATTAAGACCATCTTTTACTTGATGCGCTTATCTACCTTAGGTACCTACCGAAAGAATAAGCTGTATCATGTAAACATGAAATCTCCCTTGCCTCGCCGGTCAGATAACTGACGATGCGATGTAAGTTGACACAAGATCGTATCCTGAACAACGTATTAAAGGATAGCCATGCGTCCTTTCAAGATAGTGTATAGGCCTTCGAGGATAGTGTATAGGCCTCACAAGATAGTGTATAGGCCTTAAAAGATAGTTTATAGGTATTTCAAGATTGCTAAATGGCTGACCAGTTATCCTGTCCCGGCCGTGCTTAACTACCCCTTTAACTGCTCCATTATGCATCACCCCGTTCAAGCTTCAACTTTGATTCCTCATTTTCACGATCCCAAGTTTCATACAACTTCCTGCGGTACTCCTCCAACTCCTCCTGAAATCTCCTGCTACATTCCACCGGATCAACCGAAGGCGCCTCCACCGCTTGAATCGCAAGGGCATACGCCCTGCTCTGGCAATCATCAGCATCGCGTCTATCATTCCCCGCTCTATTTCTAGCCTGCTCGGCCCTTGCGTATAGTCTTGAGCTTTGCCACCGTTTTGGGGCTTTATCCCCTTCGGCCTCTAGATCCTTGGCCTTTTGCCTTTCTTTGGCGGCGCTCATGAGGTACTTCTTGGCCTTTGCCAGCAACATTTCGCATTCGGCCGAGAAGTACTCTTGGGACTTGGGGTACATGTTGGCCGTATAGATCTTTGGTTGATAGTGGGGGAGGTTGAGGAGGCCTAGTTTTTCCAGGGCGGCTTTGCCGGTGAGGGTGGTGGTGGTGGTGGTGGTGGTGGTTGTTGCTGCAGTTTTGCACTCGGGATTCTCTTGCTTGATGAGAGGAGCGTTGTTATTGGTGTCTTGTGATTGAGACTTGATTAAGGGGGCTTTGCCGGTGGTTGGTGTTATAGTGGTGCTTTTGGGTTTGGATATAATGGCGTAGGGGTATTTCTCCGATGTGAATACTGGAGCGTCGAGGTTGTTGTCTACAGGTTCATCTTTGATGAAGTCGGGAGAGTTCAGCTTGGGGGATGCTTTGTCTGGCGTATCTTGCACTGGCACCAGGGAAGGTGTGGTATCTCGTGAGGGATTGTTGAAGCTCATTGTGAAAGGAGTGTGTGTGGGTAGTAAAGTGAAGGGCAACGACAAAAAAGAAGAGCTTGGGATTTATGGATGTCTTTCCAAAAAGTGGTTTGGAGTACCTATCTTGTTGAACTCTATCTGCTTCTGTGCTAAACCCTATTTCAAACTGGCTGGATCTGGGAGTCACATGAACGTGAAGAATGCAGAGATAAAGTTGATGAAGCTGAGGGATGAAGCTGTCAGGGGTGGTGAGGCGGACGTTGGGTGCGGCTGAACAGCTGACAGCCCTACGAGTGTCAGCGGGGTGGAGTGGCAGCGGCTGTTGGGGGCGGCCCGTGCACCCACGTCAACGGTGGAGTTCTGGGCCTTGTTCTGGCCCTGGCCTTGAACTTTCGCCTCCTCCCAATCTTCAGGGTTGAAGGTGCCGTCTTGACGGCTTTGTCCGAGGTTCCAAGTTGTCTTGCTTGTCGCCGTCGAGGACAAAGGGTTGGCACCCATTTTGCGGAGGGGCCTATGAATAAACGATAGATATCGCAGTATCGATAAGTGGACAATAGGACAGCACCGAGCAGTTCGTAGCTGTTGACCCAAGGCCCAAAGTCTGGGTCGCTGATAGGTAAGTTGCAACACTGGAGCTGTTCCATGGGCAGAATGCAGTCTCTTCAATCATAAAGCGATATGCAGCAGTAATAATTATTACTATGACTAGTCATTCAGGAACTCTATACTGTTGAGAGTCGTGGCTCTAGTCCTTGGTAGTGCCTGTTGATGAAAGATGAACGGTCCCAAGGGCAACTGTTGCCGAGTAGGTGGAACTGACAGCAGCGCAGACGTTACAGCGAAGATGCCAGGTGCCTGAGTCGGAATGTATGTACCTTACCTATAACACCCCCCCCCCCCCCCAGAAAGGGCTCTGCGCCATCTCAGTTTCAATGGAAGAGCAAGTGAATGAATGAATGGCTGCGCCTCCAGATTTGAGGGTTGGATGTGGTGGGCAGTTGGGCTTAGTGGGGCGGGCCAGGCCTGAATCAGCGACTAAAAAATGGTAAAAAAATGATCACGATATTGTGGAACTCCATGTCCCGCCCGCGTGTCTCTGTCCCTCTCTCTCTCCTTCTCCTCCTCCCCTTTCCCTCCGCAGCCCATCCTCTTCCCGGTGTCCAGCACACACACACGCACCGCCTTCGCCAACCTTCCCCTAGGGTGCTTCTCTTCTTCTTTCGCCGTCTCCCTCCAGTTCTCCCCCCCCCCCAAATCGACGGTCGGTTTTTATTTCCTTGCATCCCAGCTCCAGCTCCAGCCTCGACTCGACACCCACACTGTCGCCGTCGCGTGTTCGTGCTGCTGCCCTGCAACGCTCAACCTGAATCCCGAGTGCCGCCTCCCTGCCCGAGCCACTCGTCCCGCTTTTTTTTCTGAAGCCAAAGGCCCTGCCAACTACTGCTGCTTGCCAGACCCTCTGCGCCCTACGATCCAACTCAAGCCTCCTCGATCGCCTTTGTGACAAGCTCGGCCCCCTCTGCGCATCAATCCTCCACCGGGAACAATCATCCTCAGGAACGCCCAAAACCCGAAAGAAAACACCCCCTCCCCCTACCTACATCGCGACCATCTGTGGCTTTCACTAGTCATGGCCAGTCCTTTGCAGTTTGCCTACCGAACCCAGACGGCCATCGGCGTCTTTGACGCTGCGCCTGTCTACGAAGCCCTCCCTGGGTTCGTCAAGCCCGAAGGGAACCTCCGGTGTTGTGTCTACTCGCCATGCGGTCGCTACTTTGCCTACGCTACCAACGATGGCATCTCGGTCGTCGACGCCTCGGTCGGCCACGTCCTGACCAGCCTCCCTCTCCCCATGGTGTACGAGATCAGCTTCTCCCCAGGTGGTACATACATGAGCACCTGGGAGCGCCCCGCCAAGGATGAAAATGGCGATGCTACCAAGAACGTCAAGGTCTGGCGCACCATTGAGGACGTGCCCGAGGATCAAGAAAAGCAGCCACTGGGCAAGTTTGTCTACAAGAACATGTCGGGCTGGAACCTGCAGTACACGGCCGATGAGAAGTTCTGCGCTCGTCTGGTTACCAACGAGGTCCAGTTCTACAACAGCAGCGACCTGTCGGCGCCTTGGAACCGCCTCCGCGTCGAGGGCGTTACCGACTTTGCTATCGCCCCTGGGAAGAGCCAAAACGTGGCCGTCTTTGTCCCTGAGCGCAAGGTATGTCCCCCAGCACCCAATAATCAGTCCTGCGCAGTGTGCTAACCTCAAGCCTCTTCAGGGTCAACCGGCCGCCGTCAAGGTCTACAACGTTCCCCAGTTCAACAGCCCAATCTCGCAAAAGACATTTTTCAAGGGCGACAAGGTCCAGCTCAAGTGGAACGCGCTGGGCACCAACCTGATTGTGCTGGCACAAACAGAAGTGGACAAGTCCAACAAGAGTTACTACGGAGAGACCAACATGTACCTCCTGAGTGCCAACGGCTCTTTTGATGCCAGGATCACCCTGGACAAGGACGGCCCTATTCATGATGTGGCCTGGTCCCCCAACTCCAAGGAGTTTGGTGTCATCTACGGCTACATGCCCGCCAAGACCACCATCTTCAACCACCGGGCTGTGGCTACCCACTCCTTCCCTCTGGGACCCCGCAACACCATCATCTTCTCGCCCACTGGCCGCTTCGCCCTCGTTGCTGGCTTTGGCAACTTGGCCGGTCAGATTGATGTGTACGATCTCGAGAAGGACAACCGCAAGGTTACCACCATTGAGAGCGGCAACCCCAGTGTCTGCCAGTGGAGTCCCGACAGTCGGTACATCATGACGGCCACCACTTCGCCGCGCCTTCGCGTGGACAACGGTGTCAAGCTTTGGCACGTTGGTGGTGGCATCATGTACCACGAGGACTTCAACGAGTTGTACAACGTCATGTGGCGCCCCGCGGCTGCGGATGCCCTTCCGGCCGGGGACCCGCTGCACCCTGTGCCGACCCCTCACCCATCTGCTCTGAAATATTTGGGCACGGTGAAGACGCCCTCCAAGCCTGTGGGCGCCTACCGTCCTCCTGGTGCCCGTGGCTCGTCCACTCCCCTCCACTTCAAGCGTGAGGACGAGGGCGGCGCGGCGCACACCGTTAGCAACGGTGTGCCCCAGATTGGACCCAACGGTTTTGGCCGCCCCCGCAACCAGATTCCCGGCGCCGAATTCACAAAGCCCGCCGGCATCCCCGGTGCTATCGCTGTTGATGGCGGCGATCTCTCCAAAACGGCGGCCAAGAACAAGAAGAAGAGGAACAAGAAGGCCAAGGAGGGTGAGGGCAATGCCACGGATGCTCCCGGCACCGAGGGTGGTCTTGCGCCTCCACCTCGCGAATATGGCAACGGCTCCCCTGCCGAGGGCCGCAGCCCTGAACGCCGTAACCAGGGTCAGGGCCACAGCTCTCAGCACCGCAGCCAGTCTCGCAATAACTTCAACGGTCGCAACCGTAGCAACACGCACCGTGCCCGCTCCCAGAGCCGCCCTGGCCACTTTGGACAGTCAGCCCAGCAGCAGCAGCCTCAGGGAGGTTCCCCTCTCGGCGGTGGCGACGGTGCTATGACGCCTGCCCAAAGCGCCAACGCCAAGAAGATTCGCAGCTTGCAGAAGAAGATCCGGGCCATCGAGGATCTGGAGATGAGACACGCTGGTGGTGAGAAGTTGGAGGATACGCAGGTGAAGAAGATTGCTACCAAGCCATCTGTCATGAAGGAGCTCGAGGCGTTGGAGAGGGAGCAGTAGACGGGATTTGTGCTGAACAGTCTCGGGGATATGAGAATGACAAGAGACAAAAGCACGGCGTAAAGTTGTGTATATTTCTCCAAGTCTAGCTTGTTTCCTTGCTGCTTGCTTCTGGACAACAAATTGAGACTCGAGTTTGCGAAACCTAGCCTCCTGGATATTCAACCTCGCGTATCGAGCGAGGGGTGGGTTTCAGAAGGAGAATAGAAGAGTTATTGTGATGAAAAATGAAAACACGCTCCTACTACGAAAGTTTGCTTGTTCAAGCAGGCGAGTAGAAAGTAGCGGTAGGAATGAATTGACAAGTGCCAGCTTTTGATTTCTTGACATGGTTCTTGATGTGTTGCCCCACAGGACATGTGATTGTGAGCCTTACCCCGGATCTTTCAGTATCAAGCCAGGGTCCTAACCCGGGGGAGCGGACGGGAAGGAAAGGGCGGGGTAGGCTAGGCCAAAGATGGGGAAGCGTTGTGCTTGTCAAGCCACTCCCGTTTCTTATTTGGATGGCGGTACTTGGGGCTTCAAGGTGGACGATGAGAGCACGCCATGAGCAACTCCAGTGGAAGAGTCCCGCATTACCAGCGGCTCGCTCTTATCTGAACAAGTGTAATCTGGTTAAGCATTCCGTAACCGGGCTGACAACTGTTAACTGAGACCGAGGGCGCCGAGATCTGTAACAGGTTTGTTTACTTCCTCAACTACCTTACAACAATATCACGGTTACTGTGGCTCGTGCTCACTTTGGCACCACCCGAATCTCGTGTCCCTCCTCAGCATGCTCCCTTTCCGTTTTTGAAGGCTGCTCCTCCAGCTGCAGCGCCTTGTCATCGACAGCCGGCTTCTCAATACCAACCATTGTCTCCCGATGGCTGTCCATGACATCCTTCTTCCAGATATTGACATACACCGGGTAACTGTCGTCGCGTTAGCTAGTCTCCTCCCTGGCAGCCCCCTTTTCAGGACTGAACTTACACAAAAGCCAAGATATACCCCATCATCGGAATCGCCATGGCGGTATGCGCGTCCCTCGCGCTCACCACCGCCCCCATCATAGGCGGGAAGACCATGCCCCCCGAAATAGCAGCCACAAGCAACGAGCCCCCCATCTTGGTGTGCCTACCCAACCCCCTCAGCCCAAGCGTGAAGATGGTGGCGAAACAGCAGGATTCGAAACATAGGACTAGCATCAGCATGGCGATTGAGGTTGTACCGGCGGTGTTCATCGCCGCGGTTACAAAGACGAAGCACAGGGCGAGATAGACGGCGAGCATATACCTCGGTTTGAACGCCGGGATGGTGAGGAGCCCGCTGGCGAGGAACCTGTTGAAGGCGTAGAGCCCTTGACCAACAGCCAACAAATCTGAAGACGTTGCCCTGTCGCGGCCGGCTTCCTCGCAAAAGTTGATGAAGTAATTCTAGATAGTCTTTATCAGTCTTCCCTTTTACTCCCGATGGAGGGAGGGATGAGAACTCACCGCAACAGCAACCTGCGCCCCGACATAACAAAACTGACTCCAAACCGCCAGAAACAAATTATACTGCCTCCTAAACGGTCCCACCTCCTCCCTCCCCGTCCCACCAATCTGCGCCTCTTGCAGCCCCATATCAGCGTCTGTCACTTCGACCATGGGCACCACCCAAAACAACCCCACAAGCAAGACGTCAAACCCCGCCACCCCCAAGTACACCCACTGCACGTTTTTTAGTCCTTCCCCCCCTTGCTCCTCCAAGCCCTTGCCAAAAAACACCCTACTTGCCAGCAAGGGGGCGACAAAACTCCCCACCCCTTGGACCGCCTGCGCGAGGTTGAGTCTGATCTCGCTGTACCTCGGCGGGCCGCAGATGCTCAAGAACGGATCGGCGGCCGTCTCGAGGGTGGCGAGCCCGGCCCCGACGACGAACATGCTGCCGCAGAAGCCGCCAAAGGAGGAGTAGACCCCCGACGGCCAGAAGAGGAGGCAGCCGACGGAGAAGATGGCCAGGCCGAGCATGAAGGTGGCGCGGAAGCCGCAGCGGCGGAGGGTGTAAGAGGAGAGGGTCGGGGGGAGGAGGAAGTAGGCGCCAAAGTAGCTGGTGGACAGCAGGGCGGAGAGGGCGGGGGTGATGGAGAGGTGGTGCTGGAAGTGCGAGTTTAGGACGTCGAGGAGGCCGTAGGCGAAGCCCCAGAGGAAGAAGAGGGTCGTCACCAGCAGGTTGGGGAGGAGGGACTGCCTCAGGGTGAGGTGGGCGGCCGAGGTGATGGTGTCATCTTTGATGGTGACTTTGCGGGACCATCGGCGGGCCATTTTGAATGAAACCAGATTTGATGGTGGCTGCGGTAGTGATTATCGTTGAACAGCAAAAATTACAAATCACAATAAAAGGTTCCCTAAAAGGAAACATCTCGAGACATCACCATTACGGGGACCGGATATGTATAAACCTTGGTGTCTACCTCAGCCAGTCCTCCTCCTCACTTGTCACCTTTCTGACCCCTCATTCCTTACCCTGCATTCTACCTGCCAGCCGGGTGAATCCCATCTCCAGAGAACCACCACCGTTGCGCTGTCGTGTTACCATCAAGGTAGGGATGTCAGTATGTTATAGGGTGGCCGATCCTATCCAATTCGGCAGAACAGCCCGGCTGGGAAAGCTCGTCTGTGGACGGAAAAATAAAAGTCGAATGTCACACTGCCGGCATATTTCCAAGAACAACGTGGTGAAGTGGGAACGGAAGTTGACGTGTGGCCCGAGCCGTCGTATCTACCTACATTCGGTTACTTATTAGCCGCTTCTTCTTTTGCACTCCTCTGTCAAATGGTATGTTGAAAATGGGCCTAGCTTCCAATTCACTGATTTATTCATGGTTGATGCTGTCGCTTCTGTAGGTACATGGTGATAATGGAGGCATGTAGTATGTGCCATCCGGTATTTCTCAGCCGTGAGATATCATACAGGATATGCACCAAGAAGCCCAGTCAAGCGTCAAAAGTTGGGACAAACCTGGGACCTTTTGCCAACCATCGATCCTTGAAGTATCTTTGCAGACCCCAAAGCTGTTGGAAAACACGCGTCCAGTAGGGGAGGAGTAAAAAGGGGGTGGAGTAGGTCAAAAGTGCAAAAGAAAATGAGATGCATCAGCCGTGAATCGAACACGGGGCCCATCGATGGCAACGATGGATTTTACCACTAAACCACTGATGCTGTTATTTGATTTGTTGGAATTCTGACTGAGTTTTGCCGCTCAAGTAAGGGTTGCATTGCAGGGCAGCGTAACCAAGACATGATGTTTCCTGTGTTCATCTTGGAAACTCAACAGACGCAAGACCCTATAAAATCAGAACTCTTGCGTATTTATCAGTGAGAAAGACGTTCACGCCACTACAATTGAGACGGTGGAGCCCTCATGCAGCCGGTGCAATGTGTAGAGATCGCACACTTGGAATGAATATCTTGACCAGCCAATTGAACGGCACTATCACCTGTCTCCGTAATCAATGCCCGGTGAACGGGTTCGAGCTCTCATGTTGTTCCTCAATATACACCTCGCTAACTCTACATCTTCCCCTTGATATCCTCAAACAACGCCTTCAACTTGTCCATATCAGTCCCCTGCATCGGCCACCCAACGCCCAACCCCTCCTTCTCATTCGGCTTGGGGATCATATGGAAGTGCACATGTCCGACTTCTTGGTGAGCGAGCTTCCCGTTGTTTTGCAGCAAGTTCCAGTCGTTGGCACCAGTGGCAGCGGCGAGCTTCTTGACGATGGGCAAGATCTCCCCGAGCTGGTCGTCGGGGATGTCGGTGAGCTTCTCGCCGTGGTGCTTGGGAATCACGAGAGCGTGGCCCTTGGACAGGGGGTTGATGTCGAGGAAGGCGAGGGTCTTGTCTGATTCGAAGAGCTTGAAGCAGGGGATTTCACCTGTGAGAGGGGGGTTAGTGAGGGGTTGTGAGAAGTGAGTGATTAAGGACAGACCCTTGATGATCTTGCAGAAGATGCAGGCGGCCGACATTTTGGTGGACATATAGTTTTGATCAGAGGAATGTGAGATGAGATGAAGTTGTGAGGGTGTGAGTGAGAGAGGGGGTAAAGTGTGACGTAGCTCTCCCCTGGCTAAGGTGAGGTTTAAGGTGAGGCTTGGCGGGGAGCCGAGCTAAGGAGCTAAGCTGTTTTGGGCGGGGTAACTTGTAACCGCTTCAGTCGGAGATACTACAAATAAACACTACAGTTATTCTCTATTTGCTTGATAAGTTCCCTCATCCGAGACATCATCTTCCTATTAGTCAAGCCCAAGTACCAAGACCCCGTTACACATCCTCTGCGGCGCAGCCCAAACCCGGGCGCAGCTGCCAAAAGACGAGACAGTACCCCGCAAACTGCCCACACTCAGCAGCCCCACGGATCACGAACCTGCTGTTTGGACCCCGCCATCCACCCATCCATCACTGCCGCCTTGCCGCTTGCGCAGACTTACCTGATCTACTTCTTATACCTACCTCGACCTACCTGTTCAGTCGCATACTTGTCGCAAACCTCTTCCCCCAACCAAACACCATCACCAACCAACTACATATCCAAACATCCTCAACAACCACTGTTAACATGCCCCGCCACACCTTCCAACCAACCTCCCTCTTCGGCGGCGCCCTCACAGTTGACCTCCCCACCAACTTCGCCGACGTCTCCAAGCTCCGCCAAGTCCCCGACAACCAAGAAGTCTACATCGACAAAGACGGCTTCACCTCCATCATCGTCGACATCACCGAGCGCGTCCCCTCCTCGTCCGACTCCAACGACCCCCTCGAGCGGGACGCCAAAGCGCTGACCACCCACCTCGAGGAGCTCGTCGGCGTGGAGGACGCAGCGGAGACTGTCCAAGTGTGGAACACAACCGAGACTCAAATCTCCCACTTGTCGTACGTTCCCCCCCCTCCGTTTTTCCAATCTATGAATCCAATCTATGATAAAATGACTAACAGTGATGATGACAATAGGGACGACATCCCCGCTTACACCTTGATCGCAACACAAACACACAAGCAGCGCGAGGGCGAAAGGGAGCGACAGGGCGCCCCGGACTTTACCGCCCTGATCCTGACGCTGATCAGGTTGGAGAAGGAGCAGACGGACATACTCGTGACCATCAACGTGCCGCACATCAAGGGGGAGTATGACGAGGAGGAGATTGATCTCGCCATGGGGAAGCAGGGCGAGCTGATTGGTGATGCGGTCGAGTACGCGGCGAGGATTTGGGAGAGTTTTGATGTGAAGGATTGGGGGTTGTTTGCCGAGATTTAAACTGGGAGCGAGCGTTCAGCGAGGAAGCAGTTTGTCGAGAGAAAAAGGGAAGGGACAGTTTGATACCCGGGTGGTTGGAAATGCTTAGATATAGTACGGGCTGCTGGGTTGGATGGATGGGTAGGGTCTTTGTCGTTGAAAGGCAACGGGAGGGTGTTTTTCTCGGTACATCTTGGACGAAGTCACGACACTGTTTTATACTGGTTTATCTGTTGCGAAATAATGCAGCATGCTTTTATTTGTTGGAAATGATATGTTTCACAATGTCACGGACTCTTGTCAGAGCGGTTTAAAATACAGATCATACATTGTGCTACCGTATCATCTGCCTGGCCAAACAGACGCTATCTACCGGTGGAGATTGCAGCATAACTCTCCGAGGTAATCAAGGTCATGTTGATGTTGAGCATCAATACTTTCTATTTATTATTCGAGACCTGCAACAGTGTAGATACATACCTTGCCCGTGAGCCCCAATTCTATCATTCAATCCAAAGCCAAGATAGTTTAACTCCCTTACGCCACGGCTGCCAATGTTGGTATCATAATAGATGTGAGCAAAAGAAAAAAAGTGACAGCACGATCTCCATTACACCCCTCACCCAAAGCTACTCAGCAAGTCCCCAATCTTCTTCTTACTCTTCGGTCTCACACCACCCGCACTCTCGGCGGTGGCCTTGCGCTTCGGCGCCGCCGCTGCCGTCACGGGCGCCTCCTCGGCCCGCTTAACCTCAATGTTCCAATCCCGGGAAAACTCCCACACGGACAAACTCCCCAAAAGCGCCTTATTGTTCACCTGCCCCGGCTCCTCCGGCGGGGCCAGCGTGACGGAGGTGTAAGGGTTGTCCAGCCCCAGCTCGGCATAGTTCAAGGCCGTGTCCCAGGACGGGCGATAGTGACACTCCACCGCCGTCCACCAGGGCGCGTCCTTGAGCGGCCGGCCGATGACCGGGCGGGGGTTCGTCAGGGGGGAGTTGACGTGCACCACCTTGATCTGGGGGAACTTGGTCGCGTAGCGGAGCGTGTGCACGCTGAGCGAGCCCGGCATGGCGATGAGGATCAGGCTGCGGAGGGAGGCGAAGGGTTGCTGCTTGTCGCTCCACCCGCGGACGAGGTTGTCGTTGAGGTTCAGGCTGGGCTTGTAGCAGGAGAACTCCGAGTGGTGCGAGGTTGTTGCGGTGCCGTTGTCCTCCATGCGGAGGATGACGAGGCTGCGCAGGTCGGTGAGCAGCAGGAGGTCGCGGGTGTTGAATTTCTCGATATTCTTAATATTGAGAATGGTGAGGAAGTGGATGCCGCCCGGGTTGGGCTGCATGATCTGGATGCGCCTGGGGAGGTCGTCGGGGTCGATTTCATCTTTCCAGCGGAAGGGCTGGATGCCGTGGGGGGTGTTTGTTTGTGAGGTGTTGATGTAGATGGCGTCGGCGAGGAGTTGCCATTGGATGAATGTCATTCTGAGTGGTGGTGTTGTGTTGAGCGGTGTGGGTCTGGATGAGCATGAAAGACACCACTGATACTTACATCGGATTCATCAACTTGTATAGTTGCCTGAGCCGCTGTTCTGGCAAGGGCACGAGGTGCTCTGCCGTCATGCTTTGCATGTTCATAGCGACCACACGCATAGACATGGAGACCAGGTCCTTCTTACGGACTAAATCCCGAGGACCGAGCGAAGTCATTATGGAGGGTCTTGAGAGTGGTGGTTCGGGATAACAGTCCTGGTGGTTGTGTTGAAAGCTGTCGTCTGCATCCCAATCGCTATTCATGGTTCGTAGAGGGATAAGGATTGTCGGGGGAGGCCCGGAATGCAAAGACAAAGCGTTGATAATGAGACTTGGCCTTCAAAAAGCAACAACGTTTACCACGTCCTCGACGACGCCCGAAGCTTTTGGCGGGCATGATTAAGGCTTGGAGACGGCTGCTTGAAGGTTTGCAAGAGAGCCACTCAAATGGCCGTTATGTTGGTCTGTGCTTGTGCGAAGGGCTCCAAGGAAAAGTCGGATGAATCGAAGTCTGGACACTTTCTAGGAGCCCAAGGTAACTCACTCATGGCAAAGGCAGGCAGCAGCGACTTTAAAACTCCTCATCATATACAAGGCCAAGTCTCCTCCAGTTGGATCATCATCAAATAGCTAGCTAAAAGGCATGTCTCTGGCATCATGGTCCCCGGTAGCCGATATAGAGCGACCACCGGAGTGTAAATGCAGAAAATGTTGATCTATCCCCCGCTTTCCCCTCCAGACCGTCATGGTGTAAGACTTTTACCGGAGTGAATACGAAGGAAAAATGAAGTTTTATGTTGTTGAAGAAGAAAAAGAGAAACTTCCAAATTGGCGAGCCGCAAAAGACTTTTAAAGGCAGTTTGTCGTGGAGAGTGGGGCCTCTGGTCCTCCAATCAGAGAGCATTGGGCCCTGAGCAGAGCACCAGCCACATTCAGGCATCACCAGCCACTGACTTTGATAAGCGATAAGGACGGGACTGGGCTGGGGGCAGAATACACTTCTCCGTTCCAAACAACATCGCTCAGGCTTTTGACAGGTGACTGCAGAGTTCTGCAGAGGTGAACAGAGAGTTTAGTTCAACTGGCACAACCTTCACACATTTCCCACGTGGCGGCAACTTACACTTCTGTCACCTGAAGTTGAACCCCCAACCAGCCAATGACAGCGCAGCGAATTGCACAGCCGGGCCGGTGGGGGAGAGCCATACCGTCAGCCCCACAGCGGGGTTCCAAACCGTTTCTGGTTTATCCTCTTTTGCTCAGTGCTATTGTTCCTGGTGATGTTGTAAAGTGAAATTTATCTGGCACAGTTAATCTTCTTATAAATAAGACTCTCTTCTTCCTCAGAATTTGCGTTCCAGGAATCCATCTCTCACATCCACGCAAACGGAACCAGAGACCAGCAAACACACAACGCTTTGCCCAAGCAACCCAACTTGCGATACCCCGCCATCAAGACTTGACCCTTTATCTTCACCACCTACCCCCATCAGTCAAAATGTCAGGACGCGGCGCTGCTAGCTCTCGCGGCAGAGGAAAGTTCAGAAAGTTCACCCGCGGTGGTATGTCCTCCCCTCTCTACCCCCCCCCCCCTCTCCTTCCCCATCCCGTAACTAATCCACCCCCTTTATAGGAGGCAAGCACTTCTCCAAGAACCTCCGCCCCCTCGACGCCGATGGCAACGAAATGGGCATGTGGGGCGATGCCCCCGAGAAAGACGAAGATGAGGACGAGTCTGAGGAGGAGGAGTCCGAAGAGGAGTCCGAAGACGACGACGCCAACCCAGCCAAAGCCGCCGCTGCTGCTGCCGCGGCCGAGCTAAGCCGTGAGGAGCGCAAGAAGCAAAAGAAGGCCGCCAAGGAAGCCGCTATCAAGGCGAAGAAGGGACCCGTTCAGGTTGGAGATATGCCATCAGACTCCGAGGAGAGCGAGGAAGAGGAGGAGGCCAAGATGCCCGCCAACCCGAACCACTCCCGCGCTGCTCGCAACCAGACCAAGGTCCCTAAGAAGGTCGCTAGTGATGATGAGGAGCTGGCGGCCGGGACCAAGAAGTTGGCTGTTTCGGCGCCGAACAAGCGTGAGCGGGAGGCGATTGCTGCTCAGGAGGCCAAGGAAAGGTACATGAAGCTCCATGAGGCGGGCAAGACAGACCAGGCCAAGGCAGATTTGGCGCGGTTGAGGGAGATCAGGGCCAAGAGAGAGGAGGAGGCGGCGAGGAGATTGGTAAGTTTGACTCCATCACCAGTTGCTGTTGGAGAGAAAGCGACTAACATTTTCACCAGGCTGAGAAGGAAGAGCAAGACGAGGCCAACCGCCTGAAGAAGGCCGAGATCGAGGCCAAGGAGGCCAAGAAGCGCGAGGCAGCTCTTGGTCCTGCCACGAAGAAGAAGGGCAAGAAATGAGCGGACGACACTAGACGTTGTTTTTAACCGACACGATTCGGGTCGGCTTTTGGGTTCTCTTATTACATTTGTCTTACTGCTATTACATGCGCTTTTGCTCTTCTGCCCACTCCTCGTTTACATATATCTATCTTGGATTAATACCATGCCCATATGTGACCACCATATATACCCATGTCCGCCCTCTAAAATGCTGTTTTGTCTCCCTTCGCCACCGTTTCGTGCACATATATACCCATTAACACCATCTTCAACCATATTAATCAGAACATGTCAAATAAGCATCCATCAATCACCCTTATCGGACATTGTTCAAGGCATGCCAACCAACCCGTCCGTCCCTACCGCCTCCCTCCAGAACTCATCAAAATCCACCCCCTTCTCCTTGAACATATCCCTAATCTTTTGCGCCACCTCCACCTGTCTCTCCTGGGTGAAACCACCAGGTCTCCCGGTCTCAAACTGCACCACCTCGATCCACCTAAAGAACAAATCCTCCTGGCCAATAGCCGCAAGCGCATCCCGAAATTTGAACACCTGCTTCCGTCTCTCATCCTCGGCCGACCCAGGCTTGGCCCCCGTGTCCGAAAGATCGATGCTCAACCACCCGAAATTCTCATGATGGACCAGCACCAACGTCGCAAACACATTTTCGTCAATCTCCTTCTTGTCGACCAGCGCCGTCGCGTTGACCATGCCCGCCCAGTCCAAATCCCAGTTGGCATCCATGGTCAGGTATCCCGTCTTTTGGTTCAGCAGCATGGGGCTGGTAGCGGCCCGGATCTGGTTCCAGAACTCCTTCCGGATGTCATCGTTAGCGAGCAGATCTTTGCCCTTGCCGAGGACTTCATTGTCCCACTTGCGGGAGCGGCGGAGGTAGATCTCGGAGGGGCGGAAGCCGAGCTTGTACCGCCAGTAGCAGGGGGAGCCGTGGTGGGGGTTGCCGACGAGGAACTCGTAGGGCCAGGGCCAGACGAAGATGGCGAGGGTGAAGTCGAGGAGGAAGGTGAAGGCGCGGCGGAGGAGGACGAGGAGGTACTGGGAGGTGGTGAGGTCGGTGAAGCGGATGGTGGTGGGGTTCTCGTGGCCGGAGAGGGAGAGGAGGAGCTGGAGGTACCAGGGGAAGATGTAGCGGAGGCGGAGGACGAAGAGGGCCACGACGAAGAGGTTCATGGCCACGGGGACGAGGAAGATCTTGCGCTTGAAGGGGGAGGGGCGGGGGTCGAGGTGGGAGATGTAGATGTGGGAGGGGTCTAGGGTGTCGGTCAGGGGCTTGAGGGAGGGGGAGGCCACCTGGAATGGTTTGGGGGGGGTGTCTGGGGAGGAGGTTGATTTGGGGGTGAGGCGGGCTTTGCCCTTGGATGTTTTGGTGGGCGCCATGATGGGCTGGGGTGTGAGAGATATTACAACTCAATATGTAAAAAATAATTGAGAATTGAAGAAGGGGAATGGAAACAGTGATGAAAGTTGTGGTGGTGATGAGACAAGTGAGAGACTGACGGTGAGTTGTTCACTCTCTCTGTCTCAACAAATGAGATGAGGTTGAGGTGTTGTTCAGGGGATAACCCTAACCCTTTTGAGCGTTACATCGGGGCCCCGGTTTTTGGAAGTGGCCGCTGAATCCCGGGGCGGCTCGGCGGATTGGATCCCTGTCTCTCGGCTGGAAAGCTTGGCTGAATTTTTGGAAAGTCGAAAGATTCCATGGATGCTGCGGGAAGATAACGCGCCCACATCGCAACCCCTCCTCTACGTTTCCAGTTCGCAGCGCCATGCTCCGACAGTTTCCTACATCATGAGGGGTGGTCTATGGCAGGTGAGCACTTTTTCATTCCCTTTCTGTACCCTTCAGTCCCCTCAAATACCAGCAAACTAACCCCTCCATCACAGAAGCAGAGGCGTCCATCCGCCTGCTTGCTCTGCAGTTACAGTTACAGCTACAGCTTCCGACACAGCCTCCGATCAGGCACTTCCTCGAGAACCTACACGGCGCTCACCAACAATGGTCTAACCGAACCAACTACCTTCTCGGTCTCGAGACGACCGACAACCTCCAGCCAGGTTCGAATCTCTAACGGCACCCGCAACAATGGCTTCATGCCTGCCTGGGCAAAGGTGCCCCCTCCCAAGTTAGAGCCCCCGGCACCGAAACCTGCCCCCCCTCCACCACCACCGCCGCCGCCTCCTCCTCCCCCTCCACGCTCGAAAGCGGCCACTCTCCCACCACCACCGCCTCCCCCTCCCCCCAGGCAATGGCAGCCCTCCCCAGCGCGAGAACAACCAGAGCGTAGCAAAACCCCCTTCCAGTTCGGCCGCCACAAGAACTACAACCCCGCGGATAAACCCGTCTTCAACCCATCAGAGAGACCTACTTTTACCCCTCCCCCTTCAGCCTCCAACCCGGCCTTCAGCCCAACAGAACGACCTACATTTATCCCAAGCTCCAAACCAGCCTTCAACCCATCAGAAAGACCATCCTTCATCCCTTCGACCCAACAATCAAAACCCTCCAGCCCCTTCCCCGAATGGGCCAACCTCACCAGACGTAAAACCAACAACGACATTGGTACTGTCAAGGGATTCGACTTCTCTCGACCTGCAAGGTCGATGCCATTTGACAAGGCGCCTCCTCCGTCGGATTACCAACCGACAGCTCGGCGACGGCTGACGGCCACGAATGATGAGGGTGAATTTGGCCGGATTCTGAGTGGGTTGGGAGAGCAAAGGCCGCAACAACAACAGCAGCAGCAGCAGCAGCAGAGCAACGATGAGTGGGCCAAGCTAGTTGCGGCAAACGTGGCGGAATCAAAGCAGCCAAAGAAGATCAAGCCAACGGCCGAGGATAAGGAAGCTTGGGCTTGGGTTGATGAGACGAGTCAAAACAAGAGGCCACCGTTGAGGAATATGGAGGCTCCGGAGAGTGAAGGCGGGCGGTATGTTCATCCGGAGGATAGGGTTGCCGCTTCGCTTTCTGGGAAATGGGGGACGCTAGCGGAGGGCACGGGTGGGTTTGTTCAGGTGGTGGGTGCGGAGGAGAATGGGTTTGAGAGGAGGGAGGGTGGAAGGGGGAGGGAGAAGGAGAGGGAGGTGGAAAGGTCGAAGAAATCATCAAAGGGGAGGAGGAGGAATGAGGATAATGATGAGGACTTTGATGTTGACTATGCGGAGGAAAGACGTCGGCGCAAGGCCGAGAGGAAGGCTGAAAAGGAAAGGCAGAGGCTGGCCGAGTTGGACGCGCCGACCCCGATGTTGCTGCCGGAGTTTATCAGTGTTTCCAACCTTGCCAGTGCGCTAGGGGTGAAGCCTAAGGACTTCGTGCGGCAGCTTGAGGAGCTGGGTTTCGAGGAGGTGACTCAGGAGAGCATCTTGACCGGTGAGACGGCTGCGCTGATCGCGCAGGAATACGGGTTTGAGCCGACGGTTGAGTCGGGAGAGACGGAGGATTTGAGGCCCAGGCCGCCGCCGGAGGATCCATCTAGTCTGCCGTTACGACCGCCGGTTGTGACGATTATGGGGCATGTTGATCACGGCAAGACGACGT
The DNA here is from genome assembly GCA_030512305.1 of Cercophora samala. Lineage (NCBI taxonomy): Eukaryota > Fungi > Ascomycota > Sordariomycetes > Sordariales > Lasiosphaeriaceae > Cercophora > Cercophora samala. The sequence goes on along the minus strand of JAULSY010000005.1, from coordinate 120,857 downwards.
TGCTGGATTATCTGAGGAAGTCCTCGATTGTTTCCCAGGAACATGGAGGGATTACGCAGCATATTGGTGCGTTTTCGGTGAGGATGTCTTCGGGGAAGCAGATTACTTTCTTGGATACGCCGGGTCACGCGGCGTTTTTGTCCATGAGACAGAGGGGGGCTACGGTTACGGATATGGTTATCTTGGTGGTGGCTGCGGACGACAGTGTGAAGCCTCAGACTATTGAAGCTATCAAGCATGCCCGGGGAGCCAACGTGCCCATCATTGTTGCCATCAACAAAATGGACAAGCCAGAAGCCAACCCTGACCGTGTCAAGGCCGATCTTGGCGCTCAGGGGGTGGAGCTGGAAGACTTTGGTGGTGATGTTCAAGTTGTGCAGGTCAGTGGCAAGACTGGCTTGGGTATGGACGACCTCGAGGAGAACATCTTGCTGCTCGCCGAGATGCTTGACATCCGCGCCGAACAAGACGGCATGGCAGAGGGCTGGGTGTTGGAGTCGAGCATCAAGCCCATTGGCCGTGTCGCCACCGTTCTTGTTAAGAGGGGCACCCTCCGCCCAGGGGACTTTATCGTTGCCGGTAGGGTCTCGACCAAGATCAGGTTGCTGAGAAACGAAGCCGGTGTTGAGATCCCGGAAGCCCCTCCTGGAACGGCGGTGGAGATTTTGGGGTGGAGAGAACCCCCTGCGGCGGGTGATCAAGTCCTCCAGGCACCAGACGAAGACACAGCCAAGGTCGCGGTGCGGTACCGCCAGGAGCAGAAAGAGCGCGAAGAAGCCATTGAGCAAATGGCGGAGATGGAGAAGGAGCGCAAGGAGAAGGAGGCGGCCGAACGCCTCGCCAACGGGGAGGAACCCCTCCCCGAAGACGAAGCCGTGGGCACAAAGTACCTGAACTACCTCATCAAAGGTGACGTCCACGGCTCGGTCGAAGCCGTCACGGCCTCCGTCCTCGAGCAGGGGAACAATGAAGTCCGTCCCAGGATTTTGAAGTCGTCTACCGGGCAGATCAACGAGAGCGATGTCGAGCACGCGCAGATCTCGGGAGGGGCGATTATCAACTTTAACAACCCCATCGCGGGGCACATCAAGGCCATGGCGGACGCGGCGGGGGTGCCGATCTTGGATCACAATGTTATTTACCATTTGGTCGAGGATGTCAAGGGACGGCTGTCGGAGCTGTTGGCGCCGACGGTGAGCTTTAGGATGCTGGCCGAGGCGGAGGTGCTAAAGGTTTTTGCGATTAATACCAAGGGGAGGAGGTATCATAATGTGGCGGGGTGCAGGGTGAGGAACGGGACTGTGGCGACCGGGGGGAGGTGTAAGGTGCTGAGGGGGGAGGAGGTAGTTTATGAGGGTGAGTTTCTTTTCTCCCTTTCTCGGATGCTGATTATGATGATGATGATGATTATGGTTGCTGACATGACGATGCAGGTACGATTGATGAGCTCAAGCAAGGTAAGAAGGAGGTTACCAAAATCCTAAAGGGTGGTGAGTGCGGTATCATGTTTAAGGGGTGGGATGGGTTCCAAGAGGGCGATCGTATCCAGACTGTGGAGGAGATTAGGGAGAAGAGGATGTTGTAGGATATACATACATAACAGAGATTCGGGTTGGGCAAAGAGCATTTAGACGGGTGTTTCATGAAAACGGTGGCAAAATCACGCTGGATCTCAGGTGTATAGCCGTGGGGGCGTGGATTTGGTAGGCAAGAAAAACTGCCCGGCCTTGGGGGGCTCCACGCGTGTAAAACCCATGTATAGCATAACATATCTGTACATTTCACCATATAGAGGCATATAAACTAGCCCTTTTTTGGTTACCACCTATTGGGAGCATTTGCCCCCCCTGATGAAAACGTCCTGCTTGTTGTTTGGATCTTGGCACGCTCTTTTTCGAGCTTGGACAACCCGATGCGATCCGTCATGGGCGTAGCATCAATAATGTTGTCAAACTCGTCGTTATCTGACCCATTGTCCGAATCTGGTTCTGCATCCGAGTCGGGCTTCATGTTTTGGGCATGTGGCGTTGGCCTGGCGATTACTTCCGGTTTCTTCTCGACCTTGTCTTCCTTCTCTGTGAACGGCTTCGAAGCCAAAATCTTCCTGCGGATAGCCTCCATCTCGGCATCGTCGTCACTGTCGTCTGATATCGCAAATGGGTCCTTGTCTTCCTCGTCTTCTACTGGTTGTGGCTGCTTCTGTTTCGCTTTTTGTGGTGGTGGGTTGCTGCCGAGGTATATCCCGTCGATTTCGTCCTCTTCCTCCTCTTCATCATCATCGTTGCTGTCGTCCTCGTCATCTTCTTCCTCATCCGAGTCATCCGAGTCTATTTGGACTCGTCTGTTGACATTGCCCCCCGCCCAGATATCATCCCCCTCCACCTCCTCCCTATTCTCGGCATATTCCCTATCCAACCTCTCCATCCACTCCTCCTGCGCCCTCTTGATGCCCGCCTCGTCCTCACAAGCAGCGTACTTCCTAAGCAACTTCTCGTTAATCTCCAGAAACGCCTTGCCATAGGAGAAAGGGGCCAGGATCTCCTCTGCCCACTCCAAATGCCCGCAAATGGCAAACGCGGCCGCGAGAGCCTCGACGCAGTTTAACCTCCATGGTTTGCCGTAGTTGACCGTGTTGGCAGCGACGAGATAAGGGAGGAGACGCTCGCACTTTCCTCCGACCTTGTTCCATTGTACCTCTTGGGTGCGCGCCCAGGAGCACTCGACCACGGCGGCGCCGTGGGCCTCGAGGATGGGGCGGTCGGCGGGGGAGACGGTCTGTTTGCCGTTGGGGGTGATGATGACGCCGGCGTGGCGCTGGCCGAGGTGGAGGTCGCGCATGAGGCCGAGCTTCATGAGCTTCTTGCCGGAGCAGCGCTTGGGGTCGCAGTGGCCTAGGTCCCAGCAGGCGGCTTTGAAGGCGGGGCGGGAGCGGGTGGAGGAGGAGGAGGGGAGGGTAGGGTCATCGTTGTTGGGGTTGGATTCGGAGTCTTCGTTGGTGTTGTTGTTGAGGGGACGGCGGTTGGCATTGCGAGGGGGTCCACGGTGGGGATTCTTGCCACCGCGGGAAAAGTTGTCTTTTTTGTGGCGGACCATGGTGAGGGCGGTGATGTGAAGAGAGGTGCTGGTGAGGAAGGTGATGATAGTATCAGGGGAAAGCTGAAAAATGTCAGAATAATTTCATGGTGGGGTGGGAAAACGTCACCCCCACTATTAGCAGGTGAGGCTTACCCCGCTTATGCAACGTTCCGTGAACCTCTACAGGGGTCTTGGATCTACGTACCCCCTGGGATTTATTCGAGAAACGGGTCGTTCGGGCTTCTTGCATGCTGCCTGCCACCTGCTGCTGCTGCCACCGACAGTTGCAGTCCAAGCTTCCCTTGATTGCGAATGCGTCTACCTATCACAACCTCATCCCGGTTCACATTGCTGCCTCTCTGTTGAAGGGCATTAATTATATTGGCGCTTGGTTGATCCTCCTCCAGCTTCACAAGCTGGCCTTATCCCCCAAAACACCACTGAGCGAGCCGAGCTCCATCCCCGTCGAACCCCCCGAAAGAACAACACCATCACAATGGAGGCGGCCTCGGCGCGATACGCGGCAAGGGACCGCTGGGGAGACCCAGGCCACCCGGCGCCGTCACAGCTCCTGCGATACATTGCTTCGGCCTGCAGTCCCGAGAACTACGAACCCAATCTCGCTCTCAATCTCGAGATCAGCGACCTCATCAACGCCAAGAAGGGCTCAGCCCCGCGCGAGGCGGCCGTAGCCATCGTCAACTACATCAACCACCGCAACCCCAACATTGCCATGTTGGCTCTGAATCTGCTGGACATATGCGTCAAGAACTGCGGCTACCCTTTCCACTTGCAAATCAGCACCAAGGAGTTCCTGAACGAGCTGGTCCGCCGCTTTCCCGAACGCCCGCCCATCCGCCCAACCCGCGTGCAGCTCAAGATCCTTGAGCTGATAGAAGAATGGCGCGGCACAATCTGCGAGACGAGCAGGTACAGGGAGGACTTGGGCTTTATCAGGGATATGCACCGGTTACTGAGTTATAAGGGGTATACCTTTCCCGAGGTCAGGAGGGAGGATGCGGCCGTGCTGAATCCTAGTGATGTAGGTTCATATCGGGTCTGTCTGTGAACTATGCGCCGTGATACTAACTGGATAGAACTTGAAATCTGCAGAGGAGATGGAGAAGGAGGAGAGAGAAGCCCAGTCGGCCAAGCTACAAGAGCTCATTCGCAGGGGCACCCCTGAGGACCTTCGCGAGGCCAACCAACTTATGAAGATCATGACCGGCTACGATACAAGATCGAAAGTTGACTACCGCGCCAAAGCGGCTGAAGAGGTGGCAAAGATTCAACAAAAGGCGAGGCTTTTGGAGGAGAGGTTAGCGCAGTTTAAGCCTGGTGACAAGATGGCGGACGGTGATGTGTTCTCGGAGCTTGCCTCAGCCCTGTCCAGTGCTCAGCCAAAGATCCAGAAGATGTGTGAGGAGGAGTCGGAAGACCATGAGGCGGTTGCGAAGCTGCTGGAAATTAACGATGCCATTCACCGGACGTTCCAGAGATATAGGCTGCTGAAGAAGGGAGACTTTGAGGGTGCTGCCAAATTAGCTGACCCCAACTTCGTCCCATCTACGAGTGCTGCCGGGAAAGTCGCAGCTGGGGAGCTGTCTTTGATTGACTTTGATGACGCCGCGCCAGATACAAATGGCTCTGGCAGCCAAGGGGCATCTCAAGCTTCCGGCTCCGGTCTTGAGAATGACCTTCTGGGTTTGTCATTAGGGGAGACGAGCAGCTACGGTCAAACTGGCGGTATTGCTTTGGGCTTTGGTGCCAATACTAGTATGTTTATTTATTTTGTAGTACTGTCAGACGGTATCGCTAACACGTTCAGACATCCCTGGCCCGGCTCTTTTATCTTCGGTTACCCAAAACAACACCGCTGGAGGCAACTACAGCGCATCAACATCAACCTCGCCAGCGCCACCCCCTGGCTTCTCCAACTTTTCTGCCTTCAACTCGGCGCCTTCATCCAAGGCAGCCACCCCACAGCCTGCCAGGTCGGCCTTCTCACCACCCACCTCCAAGCCAGTGTCCAATGACCCCTTTGCTCAACTGGCTTCCCTTGGCTCCAAGCCAGCCACGCCCACGCCGGCGGCAGCACCCCAAAATAACGATGACGACGAGTGGAGCTTCTCTTCGGCTCTCCCGCCAGAGGCGCCCGCCCAGCCCAAGGAACACACGGCCGTCATCAACAACACGAATCTCAAGATTGACTTCAAGGCGTTCCGGGCGGCGGAGGGGCAGCCACAGGTGGATCTGTTCATGTTGTTCAGCAACAACACTCCGTTCCCAGTGTCGGAGCTGCACTTTCAGCTGGCCGTGACCAAGGTACGCCTTATCATTACTATTGTGCAGTTAACCATGCTAACGAGTGACGGAACAGGGCTATGAATTACAGCTCACCCCGCAATCCGGCCGAAACCTGCTGCCCAAACAGAGTAACGGCGTCAAGCAGGAGGTCAAGGTGTGGCGCTCGGGCGACAAGTCTCAGAAAGTAGAAAAGATCAAGCTCCGGTGGAGGGTGAGCTACAAGCTGAACGGGGAGGTGAAGAATGAGATGGGCGAGGTGCTAGAGTTTAGTATTCCGTAGATGGGCCTCGCTTGCTACGGTACGGAGGAAGGTGATGGTCTGTTGTGTAGTGGTTGTGGGTGTAATATCCGGGTTGGCCCGGCAATAGGACATGATGATGTTGATAGTTCAAGCGGAGAGCGGAAGCTGAAGAGCGACCACACTGTTGTTTCGAGACCTGCGGGTGTTGGAATTTCAAGACGTCTTTTTTCTTTCTCGTATGCGATGCGAGGTCCGAGGGTTGAATCGACTTGCCGTATCTGCTTGTGATATATACAGCACACCACACCTAGAAAACTACTAACGAAACCAGCCAAATATACATACACGCCAAAATCAACCCTTCCCCCCCCTCCCTCCCCCCCTTTTGTCTCTTACGCCATCCCCCAAAACTGCTCCGCATAAAACGTCCCCTCCTCGGCCCTCTTCCAAGGGTCATCAAAAGCCGTAAACAAAAACAACCCCCCCCCTCCCCTGATCCCCCTCCAATCCCTCTCCCACACCCTCCTGATCCCCTCCACCGCCCTCCGCTGCTCCTCCCTCCCAGGAACAGCCCGATTGTTACTGCCCCCCTGCCAAGGCCACCCCGCCTCGGTCACCACAATCTTCTTGTCCTCATCCCTCAACACCTCCTTCACATCCCTCACCTTCCTCCCGACAAACTCCCCCGCCTGCTCGGCCGTCGTGAGCCCGTCAAAAAACGGGTGACAATTCACCGCGCAGTAATCACTCTCATCACACAACTCCGGATGCCTCTCCACCGCAACAAACGTATCCACCGTCACCACCGGACCAGCGTACCCCTCCCGCCGTAGCATCTCCCTCGCCGCCCTAATCGCACCCACAACCTGCCCGGCCGTCGCCTGCCCGTTATTGACCAACTCATTCCCGACCGATATCGTGTCCACCATCCCCCATCCCAAGCCGGACTGTTTCACGGCCGCCACGAGGACGCCCACCTGACGGGGGAGGTTGTCGAGCTCGTAGATGCCCAGAAAGAGCTTCACCCCAATCGAGTGCGCGGCCGGCAGGACAGAGGCGACCTGGTCGCAGTCTACCCCGTAGATGCGCACCGTGTTGAAGGCGTGGCCCGAGGGGTGGTTGCGCATGCGCTGGAAGTCGGTGTAGATTTCCGAGGGGGAGAGGCAGTTGCCTTGGGGGGAGTAAGGGGCGTAGGTGACGCCTGTGATGAGGCCGTCGTCGTCTGCGGCGGCTGCGGCCTTGGCTTTGGGGGGGGTGGACAAAGGGGTAGCGGGGAGGAGACGGATGGTGGATGTCGAGGTGGACACGATGGGTCCTGAGGCGTGGTTGGGGTCGACAAGCAGGATGATTTGGGGTATGTCGGAGGGGAAAGAGGCCGTGTTGTCTGTTAGGGTGAGGAGGGGGGAGGAGGGTTGCTGGTTGGGGTGGTGTTTGCCGCCGCCGCCGCCGGGGGAGAGGGCAGCGTGTCGATTGTAGGGGGGTTGGCGGTGGTGCTGGTGCTGCTGGGCTGGGGATGAGGGCGATTAGTTTGGGGATATAATAAGGGGAAAGGGGGGTGGGCATACCTGTGACGGAGAGGATGAAGACGAGGGTGAGCAAGTGTCGGAGCATTGCGGTGGATGGTGAGTTGATGATCGGTGTGAAAGCAAGTTGGTGCGTCTCCTGCTATGGACGATTAGATTTGTCTTGCGAGGCAGTAGAGAGTCTCTTCGGGGCAGTTGAGCGGATACATCTTGTCAGGAGGAAAACGACTTGAGTTCAGGAAAGAGCCAGCCCTAGATATCATGCCACTCTGCTACGAAGGAAGCAGCACCTATCTCCCGCCCTGCCCTGACATATATGGTAAGCAACAACCAGCCCAAAGCACCTCACCGCTAGACTACAAGAAAACACTCATCATTACCTAAATTATAACTGCCATGACAACCCTCTTAATAAAATCAGAGAGCCATCAATCCAACGGCAATACCTAAATACACCCCCAGCCATCATCCACATGTACAAGTATACACATCCCATTAATACACATAACCCCTCCTCTTCATATCTTCATCCCTTGACCCTTCTATATATATATACCATCCTTTTCCTCCACATTAACCAACAGTCATTATTACAACCCACCGCCCACCAAACCTACCCATCCTCATCCCATCGTTCTATACAACCCCCGCTTAGGCAGCAGGCAACCCAAGCTTGTTATTCCCCTTCTTGGTCATAACCTTGGTAATAGCATGCCGAATCGTCACGCCCGCCTTCTCGATATCCTTCTTGCTCAACCCCGACGTGACACAAACCTTGAGCGCCGGCTGGACCGTCCAGTTCCCGTCCTTCAAGCTGTTGTGCGTAGAGATGCTCATCCCCTTGAACCTAGTGATCAGGACCCCATTCGCAAGAGCCTGCACCCCGTTAGCAAGACACTCACCAGCGTCGGAAGGAAAGAAACATACCTCATCAACACACTCCTGCAGCAACCTCTCCTGGTCCTCCAGCCCCAACCTCCTCGCCCTGCAGACCTCCTCCCTCAACACCAGCAACTGCACCGGATTCTCCGCCGCGCTCGTGGCCACAACCCACTCGCTCCTCCCCTCGGCCAGCTGGCCCCTCAGCAACCTGATATTCTCCCTGCACCCGGCCAGGATCTCCGGGTTGCTCTGCAGCACATTCAAGCTCTCGCTGGCCGTCATGGCCAACATGGCAGGCAACGCCGCCGAAAAGGTGTACGCCGCGGCCGCAATCCTCTGGTGCTCCACCACGTCCGCATCTCCGGCGCAGAAACCCCCTCCCGCGCACAGCGGGCCGGCCAGGCTCCCCACAATCATGTCAATCTGCGTAGGATCGACATTCTGATGCTCCGTCAGGCCGCGGCCCGTCCGTCCCAGCACGCCAAACGACCACGTCTCGTCGAGGATGATTCTGAACTTGTACTTCTCCTTGAGCTCGACCAGCCTGGGCAGGTTGTTCATGTCGCCGCACGTCTCAAACAGCCCCTCGGTCACGATGAAGCGTCTGGTCAGCTTGCCCTTCTTCTTTTGCTCGGCCGCGACGGCCTTCATGACCTGTTCCAGATCCTCAAAGTCGTTGTGGTTGTACCACTTGATGTTGCTCCTCGAGATCTCCAGCCCCCTTCGGATCGAGTAGTTGACCGCCCTGTCGGCGACGATCACGTCGCCTCGTTTGCAAAAGGCGGGGATGACGGACGAGATGGCGGAAAAGGCTTGGGCGTAGACGATGCACTTTTCTGTTCCGAGGTAGGTGGCGATGTCGGCTTCGGCCTTCATGTGCACGTCTTGGGTGCCGTAGAACTGGGGGGGGCCGCAGGGGCCGACGCCGTATGTCCGGAGAGTGGCGATGGCTTTCTCCTTGATTTGCTCGTTGGCGTTGAGGTTGTAAAAGTTGTAGGAGGCGAGGTTGGTGACGGTCTTGCCGGTGGAGAGCTTGGATTTGGGGCCGGAGGGGCCGACGAGGATGGGGAGTTTTTCGAGGGAGGTTTCTTCTAAGGGGGTCAGGGGGGCGACGAGGGGTTCGGGGGTCCATTCTTCGACCAGTTCGTCGATTTCCTTGAGAAGGGGTTAGCATAGGGTGATGGTTTGGGGGGGAAGGGAGAGGGGAACACACGTCTTCGGTGAGCTTGACGTAGTTGACCTTGCTGGTAGAGTAACTCGGGCTGAGGAGATAGCGGATGAAGAAGATCACCAGCACCAGCTCAATGGCTGACCGGACGGGGTCGTTTTGGTAGCTGGACCTGACATAGCGGATGAGCACGGCGCTGCCTGGGACCTTTTGAAAGGTGGTAGCCGCGTGGTCGAGGAACAGATTGAGGCGGGTCTGGAGGTCTTGGAGGTCCATCTTTGCTTGTTTCCTCCTCTTTGCTGTTGTTTGGTGGTGGTGGTGGTGGTGTTGTTCAAGATGGATCTGATACAGTAGGAGGGAGCAAACACAAAATCAAGAGGCCAATCGCATTGGTGAAACCTCGCTCGCCTGTGATGATTCGCAAGAAGAAAAGAAAAGAAAAGGAGTGTAAATGCCCGTCCCGCTCGCTCTTCAAAATGCTGAGTGGTGTCGCGTTTATGTTGCGGTGTCGTTCGTAATTCGTGGTTCGTGGTTGCAGCTGGGAAAATGTTCCAAAAGGGCACAAGCGGTAGCGGTCGCGCGCCAGACACACCCAAGCTACATAGGGTGACAACACAGCACACACCACACCACACCACGGCACAACGGCAGCCTCGGAAAACAGGGGTCCCACACACGTCAGACCAGTGGCTCGGAGCGTTGTCGACCCACTTTACACTTTTTTTTTTCTTCTCTTGTTCGAATCCCGTCCCAACTCAGGGGCAAGTCTTCTTGGCATTTCAATTTCAAGGGGGGGGGGGGCATATCGCACTCCTCAGCCAGCTTCAACATATTTCCATTGCCCTCCCTCATCCATCCATGTGAAGCATACTGCCCCAGGTATATACCTATACATACAAACATTTCAAGAATCCAATCATCATGCCTCCTCTGCTCAGTGACTCGTTGCCCTCCATCCCCATTAAACCCATTACGTAGTAATAGCACGTCAACATCAAACCTCTCAAAACAAAGCTATTCAAACCAACACGCGATGCTTCAAAGATACTTGGGCAACATGCAACAACGCAACGCAACGCAATAATGCCATTAATCCGCATTAAATAACTTCAAAAAAGACGACATAACAAAACGCAGCAGAGACAGAGACAGACAATGAAGACAGAAAAGTTGAGCTAAGCGTCTAGAATAATAAAAAAGCCCACGTGTGTTGTATGTAATACCAATGCCTTCCGCCAACCCCAAAATCAAAAAGAGACAAAAAAATCAAAATGAAATGACGATGCTCATGCTGCCAGAGGGTGCTGCCGATACAACATTTCTTTTCATGACAAAAACTCCCCGGGACCACTCCCCCACTCCCTATTCTTTTCCTTCACCAAAGAGAGGTCCAACAAAATCCCATATGGCGACTAATTAAAAATTGTACAAAGTGGTGACCTCATCGAGGCTGACAGACTGATGCTTGTTTAGAAGAGTCTGTCGTTGGTGCCCGCCGTCGTCGCCGGTCTTTTCGGCGCAATCGACGTTGGGGTGTAGGCACCACTGTAGTTGGGGCGACCGGTACCAGTCATGGTGTTGTTGCGAGTGTTGTCCTGCTCCATCGACGGCTGCACCAAGACGAAGTCGCCAAACTTTCCATTCGCCTCCAGTGTGGGCATGATGAACTTGCCAGCAACAAGAGGCCCGGCAATCAAGGCGGCAAACAGGATGAACATGGTGAAGTAGAGGATCGAGTAACGCAAGACACGTCTTCTCCTCAGCTTGGTCTGCTTCATCGAGTAAATTGGAGGTCGGATTTGACGACTATCAATCATGTTAGCCTTGTCGTTCACGGGGGCAAAAAGAGGCAGACGTACCTTGGGCGGAGCCAGAAGAGCATCATGGAATGGAGCTTGTCAACCTGGGGAATGAGGATGACGGGGAGCATGAGGAAGAGGATAACATGTCCAAGAACGAAGTCGGCCGCAAACATGCTCAACTCGGTGATCTTGCACAGGAATTCACGAGCGGGCTGTGAGACAGTGTGCCACCCGAGGGAGTACCACTTGCCGGTCCAGAAGGCGATGTTGGCGGCGTCCGTCTTCATTTCTCTGGTCAGGCACAGAGTGACAATGACCTTCAAGAGGAAGCGCTGGAGAGCGAGGACAGCAATCATGCCCAACAGCGTCCTGGCAAAGTCGGCGCGCTGCAAGAAGAACATGACTTCGAAAAAGACAAGGAGGCCAATGACAGCGATGGCGTGGGCGATGGCAGCGAGGACCGAGCCAAACTTCTTGCAGCACATGCTGAGCACAGGACCCATGCAGCACGCCATGCCAAACATGGCGCCCAAGACTGCCAGGTTGAGACCAATGGGAGCAAAAGCAACAATCGCAACGCGAAGGAGAACGGCCGCCGGGTTTGACTGCGGTGAGGTACCAAACTCTCCACCAACACCGGTCAGGGAGTTGATGTAAAGATAAGGGATCAAGGTGACGAGAACCAGGCAGAGAGGCGTGAAGATCTCGGCCCACATCATGTTCGTGAAGGCGGCACGGGGCACATCTCCCGACATCTTGGCCGACGGGTCGCCGATGACCTTGCGCTTGTAACCCGTGGTTCTGGTTCTAGACAAGCGGCAGAACGAGATCCAAGAAGAGGCGTGGGAGCGCGAGTTGCCACGAGACAGCCAGCGGAGATAGTCGCGGTAATCGATGAAGAAATCGGTCCAGGCGAACTGATGGGGGTTGTACAGGAAGGGTGAGATGACCAAGGCCAGGAGCGAAATCCAGAAGTAAATGATGGCAGGCGTCCAGACGGTGATGGAGGCGAACAACAACATCATCAGCAGACGAGCTCCAAAGTAGATCGAAGGGCCGGCGAAACGCGAGTACAGCACACCGAAGGGGATGCGAGCCGTTGCGAAACCACGACCGGTACCAATGTAGCGAGCACCTCCGAAAGTGACATCCATCTGCACAGAGTTGGCGTAGATCTGGCAGACAAACACTTCGAAGAAGGGCGAGAGGGAGCCGATGTGCTTGGCGAAACGGGTGGCAGCGCGCAGCACGCCGCGTTCCATCATTTCCTGCACAAAGAGGGGCACGAACGAGAGGAAGAAGACGAAGAAAATCGACAGAATACTGCGGTATACCCAGTCAACAAGCGCGTCCGTGTTGGCACAGCCCGTGGGTGTCAGAGGATCCGTGATGGGGACATCGCGGTTGTAGTCGCAGCGGACAGTCTCCCTTCGGAGGGCACCGATTTGCAAGAGCGAGATCATGAAGAGCTGGACCGAAAGCATGATGAACATGTTGTTGACGTGGAAACCAGGATGGGCGTAGTAGAAGGACAAGAAGCGATCCAACGGCAGCTGGGTTCCGAGATAGTAGTACTCGCGGGACAAGAACTGTTCACCCATGCCGGTTCCGATCTTGGTGGTGAAGTTGAGAATGGAGCCGAAACCCAAATCACGACCCTTGCCGCACTGGTAGTACTCGCAGTGCTTGATCCGGCCACCACGCAAGAGGGCGTTCATACCAGCGTAAATATCTTCGTTCAAGTGCAGACCCTTTTGAGCCTTGGACACACCACCACGGGTCGTCATGAAAATACCGTTGAGGAAATCGGGATGACCGTAATGGAGCTTGCCACCAATCTCGGCGAGTGTTCTGGCAAAGAGGGTACCGAATGTCTGTTCCTTTCCGGCAGCGATGTCACCGAGGATACCAATGTTCTCCGAGAAGATGTATTCACGAGCACCCAAAATGGCAACTGGGGTGTGGACTGCATTCTTGACACCAGGAGTGTAAGGAGAAACATTGTCGGTCTTCATCTCCTCAAACTCGGCAAGAACGCTGCGGATCTTGAGGCATTCCTCGAGGTAGTTGTCCTGGTTGGCATCGATAAGCTGGATGTACTCGCCGCGGTAGAAGATGATGGCGTGGTTCTGGTTGTCGGATTTGCCGTCACCGAGGATGGGGTTGCCGGAGAGCTGAATGCGGAACTTGGGGCGGCGCTGGCCATTCTCCATGATCTCGGAGTGACCGTCAATCAGAGCAGAGTAGAGGCGCGGCTCCTCACCCTCGTTAAGGGGAGGCTCTTCGTCGAGGTAGGCAATCTGGAGATCGGGGTAGGCGCGGAGCAAGAACTCGGCATTTTCCATCTCTTCCTTCTTGAACTTGGCAAAACGCTGCATGGAGATGCACAGCTTGAACTTGCGACGGGCCATGCGCTCAAGCTCACGCTCAAGCTTGTCAGAGTTGCCGCCAAACATCTGGACGACCTCGGGGTTCTCAACGCGGTAGAGCAGCTTGATGGCGCGGGCGTAGTTCATGAAGCCGGAAACGGTACGATACAGCGTCTGGAAGCGGAGAGAGGCCCAGATACGTGTCCGAAGGGTGTACTCGGGGGCCGACGACTTGAAACCGATGCAGTAAAAGGGAAGATCATCAATCTTGCTCTTGGCGGTGTCCTTTCCATCGGTCTTCTCCTTCTCATCCTCGCCGTTGAACTGGGAGGTCTCATCAGCGAGAATCTTGGTGTCCTTGACGAAGCAGTCCCACTCGTGAGGGTGAAGTTGCTTGAGGTACTCGAGGAGGGTGACACGAGAGTAGGGCTCATCCTCACGAATGATTTCTCGCAGAGAAAGCAGAATCTTTTCACTGTAATGAGGAATCATGACAGTGAAGGTGGGCATGTTGTCAACGGGCAGAGGCTCAGGGATGGGCGTCGAGAGGGACTGAGCAAAGAAGGAGATTCTGCGCTCGGCCTCGCTGTAGGCAGGGAAGAACTCGGTCTTGAAGGAGTGATCTTCTTGCGAGACGAAGAAGGTAGGGGCACGGAGAGTCCTCTTGCCCTCCTGCTCAGAGGGAACCTGATGGTAGAGGAGCTTCTGGACGTGGTCAATGGCCAAAAGATGCTCGCGATACATGGAAATGATGATAGCATTCCAGATCTGAGAAATCAACACCTTGGGCTTGTACTTGATTTCCATGTCGGTGGTTGCCAGGACCTTGGAGTAGATACGCTTGGGGAGACGAGAGAAGATGTTTCTCCAGGGAGTCCAGATGGAAGAACCGAGATAGAAAGACCGGGCAATCGAGAAGACCGTGTTCAAGAGCACATACCAGAGGTATGTGTCGAGGAAGAAGAAGATCAAATCCGTGATGAGCAAGAGTCCGAGCGCAATCATGGGCTGATGTTGACAAATCATGTTGCCCAAGAAATAGTCACCCAAGCACGAGGAGGTGTCCATGATGTGGAGGTACCGGATAGGATCCTTGATGGACAGGGTGAGGTAGGCATAGGATTCTCCAAACTTGGCGCCGAACACGATGACCCAGAGGCCATAAGACATGGCGACGGCCTTGCCCTGGAGACGAGGCCAGCTGGCGGTAAAGGTCTGACTGGCCACATATTGCCTCGAGTTCTTGGTCAGGTAGCTTCCAAACAAACCACCAAGCGGCATGATGGAGAAGAAGATGAACGTGATGAGAGCAATGAAGAAGTGAGCAATACCGAGAGCGAGCGCAAGCGTAGTGCGCTGCTTGGCGATAAAAGCATCAGTATCCTTCTCGGGCATGAAGACGTAAACACCGGGAGCGACGTTGAGGACGAAGACGACAATGAGGAACAACAGCTTTTTGGTCAAGTGCTGCGCGCCTGCCCACTTTCTGGGAACGTAGGCCCATTCCGTGATGGTGGCAGCAACCTGGATACCAGAAGCGATGGCTCCGCCAAATCCGACAATCGACCAGTGGGCAGACTTTTCAGGCCATTGGTTGACTTCTTGTTCGTAGTTCAAGGTGATGAGCGTGGGAGAGTTGTAGGCCGTGTAGAACCAGAACATGGTCAAGTGGATGATCCAGATGCGGTTGAAGTTGACGAGAAGATGGAACCAAGAACGCGTCTCCTTGTAGGTCTTGAAGAAGCACTTCTTCCAGTTGACATCCTTGAGCTTGAGGTAACGCTCCGCAGGGGGAACGTCGACGAGCTTGCTCTTGTCCTCGAGCACGATGCGTTCAATGCCCTCGGGATACCAGAAGAGCTGGTTGCAATCATCATAACCAATAATCTGATGATGGTCACGTTCGCGACGGACATAGACACCGTTGGAGATTTCGTAGCCCTCGTCTCTGCAGTACTGGTACAGAGGCGTGATGACGTTGTTCAGGAAGGTGAACTCCTCGACCGGCTCGACAAGGTTTTGGCAGGCGGGTGAGTTGAGATAATCGTCGGCGCACTTGAAGATGAAGCAGAGACATTCGGCCATGAAGCGGACCTGGTTGGCCTCACCCCAGCACAAAAGGAAAAGGGCAAGCTGCCTCACCCGATCATGCTGCGACATGCGGTTCATTCTCGTCTTCCACCGGTACTCGGCCGCCTCCAACGAGTCATCGCCCTCGAGATCTTCCAGGGCCTCTGCTTCGTTTTCGGCACCGGCGCCCTTGCCCTTCTTGGCCTTTTTCTTTGCCTTCTTGCCCTTCATGTTGGCGAACCCGACGGCATCGTCCAGGTCCAGATGGGCAGCAAAGTACCACTTGCGGTAGTTGGCATTGTCGCCACCAATGTAATCAGCATGGAGCGAGAGCAGAGCCTGGTTGGGCGTCATGCGGGACGCGCGAGAATCCAGCAGCGTCATCAAGTGGTCGTACATGTTGCGCATGCTGTCGCGCTGGAAACCGAACTTGGCCGTCAGGTCCAAAAAGATGTCCTCCACCTCCTCCTTGGAGAGGGGAATTTGGGCATCCGATGTCCAGGCGGGATAGGGCTCCCGGGAGCGCTGACCGGCGGGCAGCACGTTGCTGTAGTCCATTCCGTAGTTGGGGGTAGAGGCGCCGGAGGAGCGGTTGCCGCCATAGGAGATTTGCGAAGATGGTGGGCGGTATCCGCGGTTGCCTCCCTCGTCGTTGTAGCCATTGTTGTACTGCTCATCACCCCTGCCGTAGTAGTCCATGTCAGCTGCTCTGGCCATATCGGACCTCATTGTGAAGTCGCTGAAAGTCTCGGAATCGTCCTCGGAGCCTTGTCTTGGACCCTGGGCATTGCCGCCATAGCCACCTTGACCGTACCCTTGATCGTAGTAGCCATTGTTGCCTCTCTGGCCGTTGTTGTAGTAATCGTCCTGGTACTGGTCGTTGTTGTCGTAGTAGCCGCCATCTTGCTGGTACGGGTTGTTGGCGTCGGCGTTGTAGTAACCACTGTGCACTCCAAGTCAACTTCTCCATCCATTCCTTCTGTTTCACAAGAGCACGACTTACGACTCGTCATAGTAACCATCGCCTTGCTGCTGATTGCCACGAGGCTGGCCCTGACCATTATTTGGCTGGTTGTCGTAGTACTGTTGGTCGTCTTGATAGTAGGCATCATTGCCGTGCTGGCCTCCGTGACCGCCTTGACTGTAGCCGTCATCGTAATCATCGCGGCCGTTGTAGCCGCCTTGGCCTCCCTGGCCTCCTTGGCCTGGGGGATATCCCGACATGTTGGGCAACAAGCGGTCTGGAGCGACAGAAAAGGCTGGCAGTTAGCCAACAGTCACGATGGTGTCGGGACACAGAAGCAGAAGGGGGTCCAAATCAAGGTTTCGGCCAGGCGTTGCGGGTGCAAAACTCACCGTATCAGAGGCTCATGGAGTGTTTTCCGGGGATATGGGGAGTCTTGTCGTGTTCAAAATGTCCAGAAGTGGCCGGCCACCGCAGGAGGAGCGAAAACTCGACAAGTTGTGAATTTTGGGTTTGGGTTGTTGCTGAAGAGCAGAGAAGGTGCGGAATCAGGTGCGTGTTGTTGATTGTTGACGCACAACAGGAGCAGAATCCGACCAACGAGGGTGAGCGATTGGCGGCGCTGTGGGGCGCAGAGAAGAGGGAGGTTGGCTTGGGGATGATGGATGGCGGTATGCAAGAAAACAGGCCGCTAAAAAAGTCGTTCGTGGAACCCCCCGTGGATCCCTCCTTTTCACTTTTGACAAGAGATTTCTTTTGAAGAAAGATGATTATGTGTGTCGTCGCGACGGGACTTGATCCAGACGGCGTCGTGTCTCGAATGCCGGCACGATGGCTGATGGCTGATGGCTGGGGCGTGCTGGACGTGGGCCGCTGGAACTTGCAACGGCTCCTACACGGGTGACGGGAGTCGGGCGACGGGGCGACGGGCGACTGTCTACCTGAACGAGAGACGGTAGGTATCGTGTCGGAAGCAGCAGGTGAGCGAGCGTCGAGAGAAAAAAAAGAGAGAAGAGGAAAAAAAGAGGCACTGGCCACGGAAGGATGTTTCGCTCGAGTTGGCCTTGAACTCTTGGGGGAGGGAAAGAAGCAGGGAAATGGGAAGGAAAAAGGAGGCATTCATTCGACCACTCTGAGAGCAGGGGAGCAGGGATGGGCGTGCGTTTCGTCTCGGGCTCGGAAAGACACCAGGGGTGGGTGGATGGAAGCATCTGCCAGGGGAAGACGAGGGAGGGCACCGTGTCGGTCTGGAGGCGGAAGCACTGTGCCCACCTCCTTTGCCCATCGCTTTCAGTCTGGCCTCTCCAATTTGTCAGGCACGCGCTTGCTTCACGCCGGATGCCTCTCTGCCTCACATTCTGTTTCCCCAGACAAACAGCTTTCTTTATTTCTCTCTCTCTCTCTCTCTCGATCTCTTTTTCTTTTTGTTCAAGTCAGGGGATGGAACTTGGAGAGAGAGCTGGTACCGTCTGCAAATTGCAACGCGACTCCTGAAGACTTGCATCTCGTCGCGCCACCATCTCGGTTTACATAAGCTGATGCTGACCAATGAAGGGCTCCATTGAGGTGGAGAGCTGGGATACCGCCGGCTCGCTGCCGGTCTGGCGAGGACTGGCGACTCGAAATTGCACCGTATCAGAACCGACGACTCCGCCACCCAACTCCCAGCGGTCGACCCACTCCAAGAATCAATTGGCCCTCCAATCGCTGCCCCTGAGAGATTCCGTTCCCACCAAGGTTTCGACAGGGAACACCTGGCAGCGCAGACAGGCCAAGGCACATCAACGCCAAAGCTTGGTCTTCCAGAAGGACATCGATGACGACGACGGCCAGAAGGACGAAAAACAAGGAATTCCTTTTGACCATCTTCTACAACACTATCTCTTGCTCTTTCCCATTGGCAAGCTGTCAAAGCTGTCACATCCTACACTAGCAGCCCGCCGGTACAAAAGCCAGTGTAGTGTATGTAGATGGAGGGAACCGACAACTTATTAGGTGGGCTGTGTTTCTTGTCAGTGGTCCAATGCAGCTAGAGCCCTCTGGACACGAGCATCGACCCACGACGTTGCTGGACTGGACCAGTGGCAAACACCTTCGACACAAGGCCCTCTCTCGCGTGTCTCACAGTTTTATCTCGCGCAATTCCCGAAGCAGCTGAAATCGCGGTGGATAACCGCTGCAGTCTCTTCCAAAGTCTTCCTTTTTGGCGGAGCCGCGATGGATTCGGGCTGGAGCCGCGTTCAATATTCTGTACACCCGACTCTTGTCAGCTTAGGCCCGGTTTTCCCGAACACAGTGCGCCAGACTTTTTTTGATAAGTTGACAAGTTGACGCCGTCGGAATACTTTTGCACAAGATCTGTGCCTCTTCCCCTTTCAGAAGCTCCTCCTACCCCCCCACCCCCTTTTTCAAGGAAAACGGTTCCTGTCTAACGCCATCTATTTCCAGCATCAAAAGAGGGGTGCGGCAATACCCCCCGAAAACCAAGTCTGACGTTGTGCGGTTCACCTGCCGGATGGCCGGTAATTAATCGATATAGTACATACCTACACTATTCTTGTTTGAATCTGCAAGGAACGAGGCAGTCAGAATGCGAGAATCACACCTCCATTTGTCACTCAGTGCCCCCGCCCTATGACGAAGGTTGCAACACCCACAACAGCTTCACCAAAAATATTTCTGTCTGCACACTCGATCGATCGACTGCTCTGTGGGTCTTGTTCTTTTTTTTCTCGAATTCCGAGTGGCAGCTAAATCGTGTCTTGGCACACTAGCAACCTCCGAAGAGAACGTGCTGTGCTGGCCATGCATTGGACTACCAGAAGCTATTCGTATCAACAAAATCAAGAACTTGCCAAAACATGAGCCAGCTCATCGCATGAAATCCTTTCTTCCTTTGCCTTGTTCCCCGGGCCGAGACCAGGACGGGAGACCACTGGCCTATCTGGTAGGCCGACCAATATGACCGGCCGCCTGTCGTCCCATCTTGAAGACTTGGAGATAAGCAGTATGACAGGACTGCTTGCGGTGGTGTGACTCGCGTGATCGTCGTCAAATACTGTGTGCTGCTCGGACATTGCTCAAGACACAAAGTCTGGCCCCGAGCCGGGCGTCCAACCCTCCTATGTGAACCGCTGCGCCGGTACCTGCGTTGGCTTATTACGAGTCTGTGAACTGCCGCGTAGGTATTGACGACGGATCTAGTAGCGACCCGTGAGGCGAGGAATGCCCATATCAGTCACGCTTCTGCGCCTTTGCTGCAAGCGTCTGCTCTCTTATTTCCTCGTGAAGCGAACGATGTGAGACACGGCCAGCTCACCTCGCACAGCGGTAGACCCTGCTTCTCCCCTCCCAGACAAAGCCCACGATAACTCCTCATACGGATTTGCAGCGCCTCACTGCAGTAGTCTGGAGTGACAGATAGATAACCATAGATCAGCACTATCAGCAGTGTCACGACTTGACGCCACCGCTTTAATTGTAACAGAAACCGCGCGGCCCGCTGGCGAAAAAAAAACCACATGGCGATCCCGGGTTGATGATATCCAATGGACGAAAACAGGTGCTTCTTCTCTGAAGATCAATTGATGACTGGAACAACACCCCCCACGGCTGGGCCCGATCGACCCGACTATGGGCTTTCGGTATTAGCGATTCGGGTCTGGGTTTTGATAACGGTTGACGGAAGGAAAAGAAGAAAAAAAAGGGTCATTAAATCGTTCGGGAATAGGTCTAGTCAAATCAAGCCCGGCGATTCATCCCCGGAGCTTTATTTCCTAGGTAGTCACTGTAGTGCATGTTGGGTTTGGAGATCCATCAAAAGGGGCTTCCTTGAAGCGAACAACCTCACTCTCGCCAACAACAACACCAACAGTCTTTTTCCTCCTATCGCGTAGTTGGTTGTATGCAAACCCCCAATTCGAAAAATTCATCTTTTCAAAATAGTACAACATGAACAAAAAAGAGAGAAATCATCCCACTCTGAAACAATTTTCAAGCTTTCCTTTGCCTATTAATTGTTGCGAGCGGGGCACACTCCTCATGCACGTCCCATCTTGGGCAGCAGCAGCACCACCACCAAACGGTTGCTCCTGACAACCGCTTTTTGTTCCCAACTTTGCAAAGAATAATTCCCAAAGCGCCGAAACGTGCATCCTCTCTTGTTTTTGACGTGACACTCCTCACCACAATCTCACTTACTTTCCTTATCCCAAAAGGGCTCCATATTTTTTTTCTTTACTCGTCTCATCATCCCACCCTGAGAAAATGGCGCGACTAGCCGGGACGAACGGCAGCAGCAGCAGGAGACGGGTGATGCACTGGAGCGATGATGACGACGACGACGAGGAGGAGGGGAAGAGCGATTCCTTCAAGGGGGGTAACAGCAGTGAGGACGATAGTAGTGATGATGATGATGAGGAGGAGGACGAGTTTCCTTCACCAAGCGCTTTGGCAACCAAGACGAAGGCTGAGGCCAAGGTTGAGGTGACGAAGAAATCGGAAAGAACGGCACCACCGGCTGCAACGGTGAGGAGGAGGAAGCTGGCGCCTACGGGGGGAATCAGTAGTAGTTTACTGAAGGCTTGGACGCCGGAGGGGAGTGAGGAGAGGGAGGTTAAGGCTAAGAGGGGTCAGACGAAGAAGGGGAAAGTGCTGGTGGAGGAGGAGAAACCAAGGAGGGCGAAGGTTGAGGTTAGGACTAGAAAAACCAAGGCTTCATCTTTGAGGGAGTTGTTGGATTTAAAACCGAATGACGAGGAGAACGAGGAAGAAGAGGAGAAGCCGAGGCGGACAAGGGTTGAGCTCAGGACCAGGAAAACCAAGGTGTCCTCGTTAAGGGGGTCACTGGAGTCCAAACCGGAGGAGGAACAAGAATATGTCTCTGCCCGGGAGGAAGTGAGCATCCTGGAGGATGTGTCCATGTTTGACGAAACATTTCATTCCTGCGAGTCTGAAGAGGACCCGCAAGATGAGAATGACGACGACGAGGGGAGCTATACGGAACGGGGCTCGGAAGCAGAGGACGATGGCAGTGATTTTGAACTTGAGCCCCCACCGAGAAGAGCACCTGCCACGGAACCACACGGAAGGCCACGGGGCTCAGGCCCGGCGTGTGATTCTTCCCAACGGTCAAAAAAAACAAAGGCGAAAACCCTGGAGGATAGGTTCTCGCGACTCCGGCTGGACAATACCCAACTTCCACCACCACGATCATTGTCATCAACAATGGCAACTCCCGATGAAGAGTCCATCTCTTCACCACCATCAACACCACCCAAAACCGCCCCTCCCCGTCCAAAAGGCCTGGTGTCACCAAGCAAACTCCCTCGCATCCCCAACACCCCCCACCGACCATCCACCGACATGTTTTGGTCGCAAGAATTCGTCGAAGACTGGAACGACCAGCACTCGCCCGCCAAGCAGCTTTTTCCCTCCTCCAAACCACCCCTTGCTCCTCCCGCCACCACCACCAAACCATCCAAACCATCCAAACCATCCCAACCATCCCAACCGTCCCAACCATCCAACCCTCCCCCCACCGAACCCATCCCAGCCCCCTCCCCAGCCAAAAAGACCGCCTCGGAGCGGCAGGCCCTCAAAGCCTTCGAAGCCGCCCGCGCCTCCCTCGCAGAGTCCTTCCTCTCCCTCCTCGACACCCGCATCGCCTCGTCCCAAATCTCGTCCCTGTCCGCCTCGACGGGCGGCATCAAGATAATCTGGTCCCGCACCCTCGCCACCACGGCCGGGCGCGCCAACTGGAGAAAGGAAACCTACCACCCGCCCAAGGTCCCGCAGACGCTGGTCCGGCACCACGCCAGCATCGAGCTCTCGACCAAGGTCATCACCACGCCCGACAGGCTGTACAACGTGCTCGCGCACGAGTTTTGCCACCTGTGCAATTTCATGATCTCGGGCGTGACGACCAACCCGCACGGCAGGGAGTTTAAGGCCTGGGGGGAGAAGGTGACGAGGGAGTTTGGGGGGGAGGAGTACGGGGTGGAGGTGACGACGAAGCACACGTACGAGATTGAGTTCAAGTATGTCTGGAGCTGTGAGGGGTGCGGGATGGAGTACAAGAGGCATAGCAAGAGTGTGGATGTGGGGAGGCACAGGTGCGCGGGTTGCAAGGGGGGGTTGGTGCAGATTAAGCCGACGCCGAGGGGGCAAGGGGCCGGGGCCGGGGCCGGGGCGGGGGCGGGGGGGGAGGGGAAGGAGAGGAAGCAGAGTGCTTATCAGGTGTTTATGAAGGAGGAGATGAGGAGGGTGAGGGGGGAGCAGCCGGGGTTGCAGCAGAAGGAGGTGATGAGGGTTGTGGCGGAGAGGTGGAGGGCGGAGAAGGAGAGGGTGGCTGGGGGGACGCCTGTCGTGGAGGCGAGGAAAGAGCTGCCGGTGAGGGGAAAGAAGGAGATTGAGGTGGTGGATTTGACGTGAGTATATATATATATATATATATACCTTAGATGAGGACGATACCCTGTGTAGAACATTGTAGACTGCATAAAGCATTGAAGGGGAAGGCATACCTACCTTAGGTATTAAAGAAAGGCCTTTTTCGCTATGATCACTGCAAGATTTTGTCTGAAAGGACCATTGAGATAGATGTTGCTATGTGTGAGAGTGTGTGACTGAGCCAACTCTGTAGTAGCTTCAGCTCCAAGTCAATAATCACCGTCTTTCCTGGGTTTGCTTGTTGTGATATTGGACCATAACGACATGTCTCCATGTCTCATTGGGGTACAACTTGCCTTTACACCCAAGGTATTCATTCCTCTTCTGCTAGGTAACCTGTCATTGCTCCTTCCCTCGCCTCGGAACGATTCCCACCCACGCCTCCGAACGGTGCTAAGGATCCTAGCCACGTCAAGGTCAATTTCTTTTATTAAATGCATACCTTGGCCTTACCTACGTATATAAGTAGGTCAAACCAATAATGGGGAGATGCTTGTTGCTTTAGTTGAGTATGAGTGTGTAAATGTGTAGGTGTCGTGTTTTGCAAGTGTGCATGGGTGCTCGTCTGTGTGCTCGGTAGGTAATAGTAAGTCCTTTCTGTCTGTATGTATTTACAGGTTTGAACATATTGACCGGTAGCAAACATGGATATCTGCAATATATATATAAATGTACAAAGTAGAGGGGTATCACTTTCATTCCAGTCATCAACCATGTCGTCCCATCGTTGCCTTTGTTTGGAACCTGCCCCTTCTCCCGTTCCAGTCTATGCCCGACGTATGAAATTATACCCTATACCTTGAACGCCATGAAACGGCTTGTGTTATTCAAGGTGACTTCGATTGTCCCCTGCTGCCCTGAGAGAAATGTTGTCCCAGCATGATAATCCATCCAAAACTATTATTTCTGTCTGTTTGCGGTATGAAGAAAACTCAAAAGCCTTTTTGTCATGGAAACAGATCGTAAGTCGCAAAATCAGTGATAGCCTCGCGTGCCCCCTGATGGCCCTCGGGGGTGAGGAAAGATCCCGCCTTGCCGTTCCTCAGGGGCCTTTCCCAAGTATGTCCGTTCAACGGGTGTCCGTTTCCGGAGTGTCCTTTCGGTAGGTGTGCGTTCCGTGAGTGTTCGATCGGTGGGTGTCCGGCTAGGGCGGGACCTCTCCTGCTCGCTAGGCATCATGATGTACATGTGGTCCTCGTTGCGCTGCACCATTCGTTCAAATGGAGAGCCGCCACCCAGCTGAGAAGCAATTCTCGCCTCACGCCCATCATGTAGTCCTTCCTCTTCCTCCTCACTGTCCCCACCATCAATCTTACGATTCAAGCTGCCGATTAAGATGTCCCAGATGATGCTGTTCCATGATTTGCGGTCGACAATGTCGCTAAGAATAATGTCAGAATAAACAATAGCTTCTGCTGGGCTCGGAGGTCCAAGGAATTGTATGCTACTCACTAATCTTTCATTGCCTGCATCTCTGGCTCCTTGGTGAGTTTGTTGTCAAGGTACCTCAACCGCCTGGTTCCTTCCGGATCATTTCCAAACTGGATGAACTGTATCATGATATCGGTTCTGTCACGGTGGTTTTCCTTCATCTTCCTCATCAAATTTCGTATCGGATTCGCGATAGCCGGGCACCCGTATTCATCGTCATCATCCCACATGCCATCCGTCAGCACCCAAAGACTCACTTTGGGCTGTTTCGCATCTATTTGAGACCTCGACGCTCGTGAACGGATATTATCCCATCGTCCTGCTCTCATCAGATTAACTTTATCGAGGATCAAGCTGAAGCTCCGTTCGATATGTCCATTCTGAGAACTGGGCCTTCCGAGGTCTTGCAAGTGCGTAACGATTTTGGTAGTGGCATTCGAGGCATCCTGAATAGGGGCCTCAGGCTGAGATATCTTGAAAAGCTCCACACCGTTATTATCGCAACCTTTGACCATATATGACAGAGCCTCAACTGTGGTTTTGACATCGGGCTTGTATTGGTACATGGTTGCGGAGTCATCGAGCACAAACACCTAAAGTCTTGTCAGTTAGAATTTCGAGATGGGGAATTACGTGGACATTAACCGACCTGTTCACGGCCGTTTTGATACCTTAGAGCATCATCCAGACCCTGTAATACGAACCCCTTCGGCAGCTTATTCCGCTTTTTCAATATCTTGTACTCAAGAATATCCCGTACCCGAGGTTCAGTCCAATTCGGGAATTCCCCGCCAGCGGTGGACTGGGTAGAATATCCACCAGCAGTGGAACGAGCAGAGTTTGCTCGGCTAACTGCTACTTTATTGGCGGTTGGACTTAGTAACGAGTCACTGAGTCCTACATGGAGGCCTGTGCCGAATTCGGACTCGCCCGAAGTTGGATCATGGCGTTGATCAGGTCCTGGGGCCAAGGAGTTGAGTGTAGAGCTTGCACTTCCTGCTGGATCAGCTGAAAATGGGCGCGCTTCAAGTTGCTTTGACTGTCGTGGGGACCAAGCGGCCGTGCCTCCTGGAGCTGATGCCGCTGATGCGCGACGAGTATTTGCTGAGGGACGAGCTCTGTTGTGTGGACTGGGTTGATGGGCAGACGGTGCGTTATCTGTCTCATGGGAAATATCTGTCTGGGTGGTCGACAATGTTGTTTGGATGGTAGCCCTCTCCTTTCCGGGCCGTGTCGTTTGGAACCTTAGATGAGGCGCTTGTCCGCGAGTTCCATCTGTCCGTGACTGGCGGATGCGTGTTGTGTCTTGGAAGCTGGAATCCGATGTCTCAATGATACCGAGAGCGTCACTTGGTGATTGTATCCTGGGGGTAGCGGTATGACGAGAGTTCGGGTGAGGTCGGGCTGTAGATTGATTTTCATCCGTGCCGCGAGAGCAGGAAGGAGAAGCTTGAACATGTCCAACAGGTGTGTCAGCGCTGCCAGTAGTTTCCGTGCCGCTCTTCGCCTTCTCCAACACCTTTACAAACTCTTTGACAAGATAGCGAGCATCCAGCCTATCATCGGGTACAAGACACAGCATTGAATGTTGTATCCGTTCGGCAATAGAATGAGTCAGATTGTCAAAGATGCGCCGACGTGAGAGCAACAGCTTGAGCATATCATCAAGCGCCTTCAGATTCCCTGTACGATAGCCCTCTGTGCAACTGTGGAATGCGGCTTCGGAGCCACCCTCTCTCTCACGCATAGCGAAAAACTCATCTCGCCCACGTTGACCGCAAGTAACCCAGACCAGCATGTCAAAGTAGATGCACCCCATTGACCAGATGTCAGCCTTGGAAGTGACACCAAAGTCTAGATCCTCGTGGTCAGGATTGGGAATAATTGACTCTGGTGCTCCATACATTTTGCCTCCCTTGTTATCTGGGTGAATGGCTAGGTTGTGAAGGCGGATGCTGCTGAGACCAAAGTCACCGATTTTGAAGCGGTATTTGTAGCCGAGCTCACCGGTGTGAACCTTGAAGACAAAAATGTTGGTTGGTTTGAGATCTTGGTGGGTTCCTCGCATGTGAGAGTTGGTGATGTTCTTGTCCAGATAGTGAAGAATGGACAACCCATCGAGAAGGCTGAACATCGCCACCCAGAGGTCATGCATCTCAGAGGAGTCGTGAGGGGTGTTGTTTTTGGTGTAGAACTGCTCTAGGCTACCTTCATCGGCGTATTCGAGAAGCAGATAGCCCCATGAGCCCTGTCTAAAAGACCCATAGTACTTGAGGAAGTGGTCTTGAAATTTCGCCCGCTCGGGTCGATTGCACAAGGCTCCATATACATTGAGCTCGTTCGTAAATGTTTCCTCTGCATCATGATTCGGGCGTCCATCGCGATGTCGAAGTCTGGTTCTTTTTACCGCGATCCTTTTCTGTCACCAGGATACATGTTAGATACCGCAGAATGGCTTCATACCCGGAAGGTTGACCCACCGCCTCTTTATACAGCTCACAGTCATTATTGATGGTGTACAACTGTACAAAGGTAATCTTGCCGCTGTCCTCGGACAAAATATCGCCAGGCTTCCAAGGTAGAAGGCGCCCTTCCGCGATGGTACGATCGTGTGGGAACTCCTGTCCAAGTGGGAAAGGACTGAACAAAAACTGATGGTCGTTGAAAGCCCTCCATGCTTCCCGGCCTTCTTCGCTATTGGGAAAGATCTTCCAGAAAGCAGGGTTTCGAGCATCTAGGGGCAAGTTATGGTCGTCGCAGTTATTGTCGATGAAATACTTGATGCAGTTCATCCGAAAGGCGCTTTGCGTGGTACAGTAGACCAGAATGGAAAAGATGCGGAGATATTTCATTTCGAAAGTGTCGATTACGACGTTCTGTGAGGAACCGGGAAAAGCGTGGAGAACCTGGCTGATCTTATCGGTTTCCCAATATTTTTTGAGGGCGGAGTAGGGGACATAATATTGCTTCTTGCCAGAGCCGTCGGTGCCCTCAGACACAACTGTTTGAACCTCGTCGGCGAAGGCCTTGAAGGGTACCATGATATGTGACATCCTGCTGGAATGCCCCGCGATAAGCCCCTCGTGGTGTGGTCGCGCCGGCTTGTTGATGATTGTAGTCAAAGTCTGGAGGTGATAAGCAGTTGAGGCAGAAGAACCTCATAATGGGCGCAAGTGGAAAGGCCCATCCAAAGACAAATGCAAACTGCCCGGCTAGGTTCTCTATCGTTGATGGGTGGTCAAAATGATGTTGAGGGCAAAACGCGATAAAGAAAAGGATGTCTACAGCTGTGCCATGACAAGGCTCTGAGCCGCCGTAGGGCTGGATGTCTGTCAGCCAGCTCGGCGACCAGCGCGGCTTTACGTGGTTTTACTCTTCAATCGGTTTACCTGGGCCGATGACGAAATAAAAGCTTTGCCTTCCGATCCGTAAGTGGCTGTGCTTGTCGAACACCTCACACCTTCTGGATGTCATTCTTAAGAAAGCCCATCCACTTGGAAGGTGAACATTTCTTGGGATGTAAGGTAGGCTTTCTGTAAGGCAGGCAGTACCTACGGGCTGTCCAACCCATTCAAGGCAACCTGGAACCGCACCTCTGCGGGGAAGAGCGGGTAAGACAATTCACAGCCAACCATTGGGTGGGAATCTTGGAGCTGGGCTAGGTAAGGTACGTCCCGGGGATTACAACAGGCGGCCTCTCGTCACTTGCAGCCAAGATCCTCATCCAAAATGTCTTCAACTTGTTGATAAACCGGTCTAGTTCACCCAGTTAAGCCTGTCCTTTCCCATCACTCGCTAGCCCTAGCCCTTCAATGCCCCTTTCCCCTCGCTCTTCATCTGCAGCCCTTTGCCTGCGCCGGTATGCCCTCCAACGCGGCCAGCAACAGTAAGCCAATAGCCAGAAAAGAATGGTAGCCACCATGAGGGGGGAACAGATCTTGGCAAAAAGTACGAAGAAGTCCCCTTTCCAGATCGGGGTGCTTGTTAACGGGTTCTCCTGATCCCACTGAAATAATCCACTCCCGAAAAATGTCTGGTTAAATGTTAGTATAGTCGCGGATATCCAAGCCAACAATGCTGGCAGGCCGATTCTTACGGCGACAAAGGTCCCTGGTAGAAACACAAGAGTAACTAGGGTGATAATGTGCATCGAAGCTGTTTCCTTTTCCGTTTTTTCCGCTATTGTATGCATGCTGACAGTCAACTCTTCCATGCGTTGCGCTGAGACATGCATGTCTACAGTGAGTCTTTCCATGCGTTGTTGGCTCAGATGAGCATTGGCATTAAAGAGTTTTCCCTGTTCGAGATTACGAAATTGTAGAATGTGTTCAAACTAATACCATGTTAGCAATTCTGACCCCAGCCATACGGATACACAAAGCCTACCAGTCCCCTTCCATCTTGCAGCAAGAGCATGAGCGTTTCTATCCGCGCCCGTTCCATTCCGAAGCACCGTATAATCGAATTGGTGCGTTGTGTAAACTCAGCAAAGCCTTGTCTGCACATTTTGATTTCCCCAGGAAATTCATCCGATGCGAAGAGCGCTTCGTAGTGCTTTAATACGTCGACCAACACCTCTGAGTCAAGCTTCATCACCAGACTTGCAGTGTGGAGGTCGGCTCCCACTCCATTAAGATCTTGTAACTTGTCCAAAGAGATGGATTTGAGTGCGTCGAAAGGGTCCTGATTGTGATTTGCCCGGAACTTTCCCTGCTTGACTCGTGGCGGCGAGCGGGTGTAGCCCATAACGGGCGAAATTGGTGTTGCAGGTGTTCGTGTGGAGGCAGCAGTCATGCCAGTGGAAGTCCTGTCTTTAAGTAGGCTGATTGATCTGATCGTGCTGCGACGCGAGAATGGCGAGATGGGAGAAGTTGGACTGGTGGGACTTGGTAACTGTGAGGAGCCCTCAGCCGCAACCTTCAGCGGTTCCATCAAACCCTTTGTGTCGAGAGCTAGGCTACGCTCAACTTCTTCCACAGGGGCTTGATTTACCTCGTCGGTAATCTTCCGCAACATCTTCTCGAGATGGGTGATGTAATGTCGCCAATTCTCCAAACACCACTCGAACGCAACTAGGTGAGTTGTGAGGGTTGCTAGGAATGACCCCCGAAGGCTCTTTAATGACTCAGCTCCAAGCTCTTCACAAGAGACTACAGCGTCACGGATTCGACTTTTCATTTCGTCATTCGCACTGATGTTTACCCACAGTGCCTGGCCTGACACAATGTCAAAAGCATGGAAGATGGCTGTTTGACGGATCGACCACTCAGGCGAGTCACCAGCATCTGACATCTCTACCCCCCAAAGATTGTAGCAATGTCGAATTTCCAAACCAGATCGGCCGAGGCGTGCACTGGCGAAGTTCGCTGCTTGTGAGACGCTTAGGTAGTTCTCATGGCGAAAAGAGGTGTAGTGGAACTCTTTTCGAGCCCGAGATTTTCCGAAACCCAGCAGGAGCTCTGTAAAGGGTGCCATAACTTGAAGGAAGGACATGGTGAAAAGAAACATTTCTTTTGAACAGTCCAATGGCGCCCGTGAGTGGTCGGCCTCGAAAAAGCTACCAGGTAACTAACTGTTAGTGTTGCCTGTTGGCGAGCCAGCCATGCCAGTCATCGGAAGGGGGAAACCTACACATGGCGGCACTTCGGATCTTTACGGTTGATTTGGAAATGGTCCTTCAGTGTGGAAAAGTCCTCGCACTCTTTTACAGCATAACCTGAGTTGATCTGTCAGTGACATACGTGGGGGAAGAAAAGTAAGTTTTCGACATACCCTCTTGGCCATTGAAAGCTTCCAGGAATTCTACTATTGTAGACCTTGGATCCGGCTTGAAAAGACGTTTATGCTCTTGTTGTAATTGGAGTCGATATAAGTCTAACCCACGCCTGAATGTTTTGGACCGAGACAGGTTTGTCGGCCATGTGATGGCAAGCCCACAAGCGGCTTCGACTTTGCCATAGTGATCAATTTTGTTGTCGGAACCGGACATGTTTGGAAGCTTGTGTATCGCAGACTGCTATCAGTATGTCAATTCGGATCACTTACCTGATTAACATGGGATCTTATACAGACTCGAGTCGAGCGGCTGGAACTGGGTATGGTGACTAAAATCTGCCGATTGTCTTCAAGTTCTCCTTTCAGGTGACATGGTCGTTGCCCGCCAGATTATGAGCATGCGGCTCAGGTGAAGGAAATGGCGGTGCTTGGGGGGGGGGTTGATATGGAGGCGTTGAACACAGGCACTCCGCAGGGCAGATCCAATCATTGACGCCAGCCTCCCTGAGGCCGCTGAGATAAACCCCGAGTCCGGAAGCACAGCATGGATGTGGAAATACGACTTTCGAGCCAGGGTCTCACTACGCAGCCACGTTAGCATGGGAGAAAATGGCATCGCTATTTCGTTGGATCCTCCGTAGGCCATCTGGTTGCTCTAGGCCTTGAGAGGGTAAACAGAGCATGGCCACGGGCCCTAGATTCTGCATGGTTGGGAACAAATCATGGAAGTCATCCGCAGTGTATCGCTGTTGGTAATTACGGTAATTGCATTGTCAATTCAGTACCTGCCAATCTCGACTCTCCTTCAACTTCCGATGTGTCAAGTGCAATTGATCAGTTCGAAGCAAAACGGAACCAGTGTTCATTTTCCTTCACCGTCTTATCCTTCTCGGGGTTCGGATATCGCTATCGATATAGTCCAACTGTTCCTCCGTCAATGCCCACGGAGTATAAACGATGTACACATCCTTTTTGCTCGTCTTTGCCACAATGTTAGTGGTAAAGCTGGGAGATCACTGCCGCCAACTGCCTGAGAAACTGGACGGCTGACCGTGGCAGTGCACACTCAAGAATGCTTGACTAACCTCTATTTCGATGACATCGGCATGGTCGGGGAATTCCTCCTGAAGGTATGTACGGAGTTTGGTCTCAGGTAATCTATACTTTGGGATCGACTGTTTCACCCACTCATTCTCCATCTTTGTTCACGGAAGCTGATTCAAGGTACTCGGAACTTGGGAGCAAGGAAGGTTGGTTAAGGTAGGCATTCTCAGGCTCTTCCCCAATCGCAAATGGAACTTGACCACCTATATACCATTGCTCCCGAATGGGAGTCATACCTTCGACTATCTGGTCCGCCATATTTACCCGACGCCTTCTCGGAGCCTTGTCGCCCAACTCGACCCCAATGTTCGAGAGAACCTCTTACAGTCCACACCGACCCACCAACTACCTACGGGATGCATTGATATCCCGCGGGGCATGGGATGCTTCCACTTGATTGGATAAACATCTGCAGGCAATGTGCATTTCATATGCATCATAGCTCATCCGTTCCAGATGTCTCACCCGCTTTCCCCCGCCCAAAAGTTGTCTTCAAACTTGACATTTTCCCAGCCTTGCTTACATTCATCGGACGTTGTCAGTGTTCAACTGCTGGCTCTGCGCTTACCTGCAGCGTGCAATATCTAGACAAGTTACCTACTGTATGAGTATTTCCGACATTCGGAGCTGTCAGTTGACGTTTGATACGGCCTTTTATCGACTAGCAGTACCAGTTTGCTTTCCCAGGCCCCAAGCAATAGGTGGTGGCATTCACCGAGTCCACTCGGGCTGGTTCACAGGGAGGGCCATCCTCGTTAAGGTTGACTCTTTATCCAAGCAATCAGCAGCTGTCGTGGCGCAGACATGAGCACCTTCTGGAAGTTTGTTTGATGGGACCTTTTCTTGTCGAAGGTGAAGATTCGTAGCCACAAATCACTCAGTGTAGGCGTCCACTTCGCAGGCCTACACAGGGTACCTGGCATCGGGATGCCACTTATAGTCTAGCTTAATACAGCAACCATTCTTCAATGTTCCCAATGCTCCCGTCGAATCTACATATTTTACGCCCGGCCACCAAGACCAGTCCGACATCAACACCGCCTTCAAAATGTCTCGATCGCCATCCGAAAAGCACAGCGCAGTGTCCAGTTCCACAACGCCCTTCAAGACCATGCCGACACGCGGCACCAACAACACGAAGCTCCAAGCCTAGCCTCGAGATTTCCCTCGACATCCGAAGAAGTGTCAGAAAAAATGCCGAACCACGAGGTTTCCTGCTGTACGGAGTAGAAGTGTGCCATTCTCAAATGATAGGCCACCCCGACTGCAAGCTTGCCTCCCTTGTCCCCAAGCCACCATCCAAACGTGCCCATCTCGAGCGCTTACGCCCCCCCCCCCCCACCCTCACCGAACAATACCTAGCAGACGTGGTCTGTGGATCGTCCTCAACATTACGTGTAATACCCAGGCTTTTCCCTTTCCTCATTACAAACTTCTTCAAAGTAATACAACACAGACCGACATTTCCAACATTAAATCGATCCCCTTGACGCCAAGCACCACATTGCGAGAAGTGCCTTGTCTTAAAAGCCCATCACGTCGACCCCGTTAGCTTGGAATATCCCATGGCGTGGCTCCCAGCCCCAAAGCACTCGCCCGTTGACATCTTAGCCTAAGCGGCAAATTGCTTGCCAAACAACCTTCCTCTCCCGACGGCCAGCCACTTGAGAAAGACATTATTAATAATCTTGTTTGTTTCCGTAGAAGTATGCTCTACCAATTTACTCCCAACAATACGATGAAAAAAAACACCAATGTATACACACGTAGGAATGAATCTACAGTCCGCCTTATACACAGCTCCTCCACCCCTCCCTTCCCCTCACCATCTTCCTCGCCAACAGCCGCCGTCTAGCCCCCTAGTCCAAATCATCCGGCGAAGTCACAACCTCCCTCTTCCCCTCCCCATTCTCCTTCTTCTCCCCCG
Organism: Cercophora samala; assembly: GCA_030512305.1. Taxonomy (NCBI): domain Eukaryota; kingdom Fungi; phylum Ascomycota; class Sordariomycetes; order Sordariales; family Lasiosphaeriaceae; genus Cercophora; species Cercophora samala. The sequence goes on along the minus strand of JAULSY010000005.1, from coordinate 87,769 downwards.
GATACCAATCCACCTCCCCACCCGGCAGCAAAACCCCCGTCCGATCATAATAACTTCTCGCCCGGATGTAGGGGTCAACCTTCCAATAATCCTCCCTCATCCTCTCCGCGATTTCTTCCCTCTTCTTCTTCACCCCCGCATCCGCAGTCTTGATCCACTCCATCGTAGCCTCCTCATACTGCTTATACAGCCCCTCCCTCTGCCTCAACAGCTCATCTCTCGTGGCGACGTCCTTCATCTTGTCGTTCTCGCCAGGGATGGGCTCGACATATTGGTAGGACCAATCCTCCTGTCCGTCGAGGTCCTTGGGGATGTGCTTGAGGGGGATGTACTCTTGCATCTCGGTGGCGTTGTTGGTGAAGTGCACCTTGTTGGCGACGACGGGGTCGAGCCAGCCGCGGATGACCTTCCAGATGCCTGTTTCGTGGTGAGTTTACGACAACGACCAAAGAAAGGGCAAGAAGAGAAAAACATACCCTGGAAAATCCACGGAGCCTTGTGAACCAGCACAGTCCCCAGACACTCCGGATAATTAGCCTCGAAGCACTTAATCATAAACTTGACAGGCGTATAGTCCATATTCGCCATCGAGAATCCCGTCATGTCAAAAACAATCGTCTGGTCCCCGTCGTCGTCAGCAAAACACATCCTCTCCCTATTCTTCTTCTTCCTCCCACCAATCCCCTTCCTCCCCTCCCTCCCCAACCTCTCCTGTCTAAGAAAAAAACTCACCGCCGTATCAACCCCCCCCCTCAGCAACATCCGACAAGTCTCAATCAAGTACACCGTATACCTCTCCAAGCTCTCCTCGCTCTGCTCCCCCGCCTTGTGCAGCCTCACATTCACAAAACACAACGGCCTCCCCTGCTTATCACACCCGTGAACATAACTAATCCCCTTCCTGATCTGCGCCAAAAAGTCCCTGCTGATCCCGTCATTCTTCTCCACCGCCTCCAGCTCCCCGTTCTTCATGATGTCCCCATCCACGTCCATCTCCTTGGCCCTCCACGCCATCGTCGACACGAGCATGATCAACGCCTTCTCCACGTCCCACTTACGAGCGCGGAGGAAGCGGAGGACCAGCGCGTCCGGGTGGTCGTGCTTGACCATGGACCAGATCGTGTCGCGGATGGCCGAGGGGGGGTACGACTGGAGGGTTTCGTAAAAGTGCTTTGTCTGCCCGTACTTGTCGGCTTCCCCATCCTTTGATCCCAGGGATAGCTGGATGCCGACCGGGGCGCCATCGCCGGCGGTCGTTGGGGCGGTCGAGGTTGTGGACGCGGCGTCCGACTCGGACTTGTTGGCTTTGCTGGACCGGGACCAGAGGGAGGTCATGCGGGACTTTTTCTTCTCCTCCTCTGCTGGGGGGGCGGAAACGGGGGCTGCTGTTTGAGGGGCGGTGGCAGCGGGAGGAGCTTGGTTCTCTTCGCCTACTCGGCATACTTGGAAGATGAGCTTCCAGAGCTGGCGGAGCTTCTCCTCTTGCTCCGGGGTGAGGTTGCCGGGACGGCCGGCGGCGAGTTCGGAGGTCATGGCTGTGAGGTCTTCGGGGGTGATGTCCTGAAAAGGTTCGGCCTGAGAGGCAGGTTCAGGGGAGGTGTTGTGGTAGGAATAGTAAGCTGAGTATACCAAACCGACGGTAAGAGCAGCAAGTAAAAGTCCCGAAGCCGAGCCTTGAAGCAGTCTTCTCTGTATAAACTGCTGCTGGACTAAAGGTGACGTCTTGGTCTGGGGTGAAGTTGAGAGGCCACGTTTAAAGGAAGTGAGCGATGATGACGTTGAAGAGTTGAGCTGGGCAAAACGTATGCAACGATGCACGGAAGCAACACCGAAACCCCTTTTTGACGTGGATAACAATACACGGGAGGAAGAGGACCGCGAGATACCAAAAAGCAGCGAGGTCTGCATAAGGCAAAGAGTTTCAAGGGTCTGGTGGTATGATCGCACTCGGATCACGGCTGAGCAGGAGAGACCCAACAAGTGTACAAGGCCAAGGAAATTCGGAAAACGGCCGAACAATGATTTGCGAAAGAGACCTGGCTATCCCGGGGGCGCCGTGTCAGTTTCTCAGGGCGCAAATAAAAAAATAATATTAATGCAGGACAGATGTTGGATACAAGTGGAGGCGCAGCGGGTGGTTACGTACCTACGTTGAAAGGTGACACTGCCTACACCAGCATCTAAACTCTGGAGTATGCGCCGTAGGTCAGGTATTCTAGGTAACTCCCGTTCAAGGTGACCGGAAGGAGGCAGGACGGACACAGGACACGGAAGGGTGAAGAGACGGCAAAGATGGAAGAAGCGGAGCGGAAGCCGATGTGGAATTTGCAAGAAAACCACCGGCAGCAATTGGCAGCGGGGTACGACGACATCGATATCGAGCAATGGAAACCCGGTCCCGTCCTCCCGTCCCCCCTGGAAACTGGAACTGGGCACTGTAGGAATTCCGCGCCGGCAGGAACAGACCGCACGCTTAGATTCAAGAACCGGGTTTCCGGAGAGTCTTAGTTACCGCCGCTTGGATCAAAGGGGAAATGCTGGAAATTCCCGTCTTCCAAAGCTCATCTCTGTCTTTCCAGGTTGCCGGTGCCTCCGAGATACCTATCCAACCCGTCCTGCATGAACATCTCCATCTCTTTGAACCCCGCCGTCCCGTTCAGTGGCTGCCTCAGCCTTGGCAGACGTTTTAGCGCTGTTAGCGGTAGGCGGCACGTGTCGCATTTTGGAATGATGGCGGGGCACCAAATTGACGGGCCAGCGCCAGCGCGTCATCGCGTCCCATTGTCAGCCCCGCTTGCATTCGGGCATCGAAGTCCAGATTCAAACAAAACAAAGTAAACACCCCTCCTTGACTACCGTCACCATGCCATCCGACGAAAGAGAAAGAGACAGGTACGGCAACAGAGAACGCCGCCCCCGCTCAACATCACGAAGCAGACCAACAACCCCCCTCCGACCTTCGTCCCGCTCCTCGTTTCGTGAATCAGCCCGATCTAGTGTCCAGGGCGATAATGCGTCCTTCCCACTCAACGCCTTCGAGCCCGCCTTTGCGGAGCTCTCGGATGCCATGGCCGACCTCGAGGCGAACATGATGCACTTCCAGTTGATGCATGAGTCGCTGGCGCGCTTCAGCGAGAGCTTTGCCAGTTTCCTCTACGGGCTCAACATGAATGCCTTCTGCGTGGACTTTCCAGAAGGGCCAATGGCAGAGAGCTTCAGGAGGATGAGGGCGCGGGAGCAGGAGCAACAGTTACAAGAGCACCAACAGCAGCAACAGTCAAGTGATGGCTTTGATGGGGAGCCTACATTTATGTGGGCGTTTATGGACAAAAGATGGCAGACGTCAGATGGCTAACTTTGTTCTAGGACAACGGATACATCATTTGCCGAACCGGCGAGCGTCAAAAAGCCAGCTCCGAAATATTCCGCCGCAGGTCGCGCATCCCGGGTACCACCGCCGTCAGTTAGGGGGACGGCGTCGTCAACGAGGGGAGGAACGACAAGAGGAGGGGCGCGTGGCGCAAGTAGTAGCACTAGGGGGACGAGAGGTACAAGTAGCACTGCTCGAGGTCGGGGACGTGGCGCAACCAGGTGAACGTCTGTGGAACAAAAGGCTGATTGCGGATATGCACATGCTTGTGGCGTGGGGGACCGTTCGACTGGGTGCGCCCGTGGTAAAAGCAGGCGCTCAACGGCAAGCCTTTTCTCAAGATTTCAAAACGACGGCGAAAGGGCAAGGCTGAGTTTCCAACGTTCAAGACTCATCCACAGCCTTGTTGAGATAATCCTTGACCCGCTTCAGACACTCCTCCTCGCCAGAGTTGACCCACGAGCCGATCACGGCAACAGTCTTGTTTCTCGATTTGTGGCCCTGGGTGATTTCCAGGTTGGACTTGGGAAGGTCAAGAACCTGTCAAGCTGGCGTCAGAAACAATCCGAACGAGTTACCTGATTTTGGCGTAGGAGTACCTCGCTGAGAACCTTGATGACTGCCTTGTTGGCTTCCCCTTCTCTCGCTTGTGCAGCTACACAAATCTCGACTGCATCTTCGCCCACCGCAGATACACCTTCGCGGTTCTTGCTGGCGCCTGGCTTGACATTGCAGTGCATGTAGAGGGTGCCGTGGGGTGACTTCTTGGTTCCGACAACGTACCACATGGCGCGGGAGGCCATCTTGGTTGAGTGTGTCTTGTACGGAGCCCTTGAAGGACCCTTGGTGCAGGAAGCTGGGCTGACTTGGCTGGTCAATGTTAGGGTTAAGCATAGGATGAGAATCCCTCAAAAATGCAACCCTGAGCTGCTCCCAAAACTCCAAGAAAAGAGGCCCAAGCTCCCATAACCCCTGTTATTTAACAGGGGGGCTGGTGATGTCATTCGCCCAGAGCTCTTGCTCCCTCCCCCGCCCTGGCAGTTGAGCTCGCCAATTCCAATTGAACCGACGTCTTCCGCTGTCGCAGCCCCCATACAGCGATATTCCACCCCTCTCCATTTTCCCCAACAGCTTCCGGGTGTGTCTTGCTGTACAACTCCTCCTTTTTCTCCAAAACTCCCACATCGCCCATTTACACCCATAGGTCACCAAACAAATCAACAAAAAATGTCCCTCCTCCACCCCCTCGTCCGCGCGGCCCTCCGCCCCGCCACCACCCCCCTGAGAGCTTTCTCTACCACCACAACCCGCTTCATCAAGCCGGGGCAGCCCCTCCCCGACGTCGGCGCCATCCTCCACGAGTCCTCCCCCGGCAACAAGGTCAACCTCGCGGACGAAGCCTCCAGGCTCAACAAGCTGATCCTCATTGGCGTCCCCGCTGCGTTCTCGCCAGCCTGCTCGGCCACGCACGTGCCTGGGTTCTTGGCCCACCCAAAGGCGGAGGAGTACGACCAGGTGGCGGTGGTGAGCGTGAATGACGTTTTTGTGATGAAGGCTTGGGGGGATGTGTTGAATCCCGAGGGGAAGGAGAATGTAAGTTAACTCTTTCGGTTGGGGGAGGGGAAATATCATGATGGGGGGGGGGCTAATAAGAAAAAATAGGTGCGCTTCCTGGCTGATCCCAGCGGCGAGTTAACCAAGGCTTTGGACATGTTGTGGGACGGCAAGGCTATTTTTGGGAATGAGCGGTCCAAGAGGTACACGATTGTGGTTGAGGGGGGCAAGGTGAAGAGCGTGGCTGTGGAGCCGGATAATACTGGTACTAGTGTGTCGCTGGCGGAGAATGTGTTGGGTAAGCCTTGAGTAAAGGGTGTTTCGCACATTGCACGAGCGAGGGGGGAGAGGGGTTGAGTTATAGATGAATGGTGGTGTTTTCCACGGAATGAAGAAATGAGGTGCGCAAAAAGCTTGGATTTACTGCACACATGTTCAGATGACTTCCTATGGCGAGTGAAAGAAGGTGATAACCAAAAAGGCCTGCTATTTTTGATCCTAAAAAAAAGAGACAAGCCAAATCCATGCCCAATGTACACATACAACATTATATATACACATATTCCCGTTCAATCTTTTCGGTTACCCAAGCCAACCCAAAACGACCGCCTTTCCCAAAGACATGTTAAGGAAAATCTTCTCTTCTGTTCTCTCTTCGGCCGATACTCGGACTTAGAGCATGGGCTTGAGGTCCTCGGCGACGTGGAAGGGAGCCTCGGTCTTGGCCTTGATCTCCTCAACGGTGACGCCGGGGGCGATCTCGATGAGGGTGAGGCCGTGGGCGAAGTCGACGTCAAAGACACCCTGTCATGTCTGTTAGTATCGAGTGATTCAAGGGGGGGTGGGTATACGAGGAAAAACTCACAAGCTCGGTAATGATACGGCTGACGCAAGCCTTTCCGGTCAAGGGGAAAGCGCACTGCTTGACAATCTTGGGGTTGCCCTTCTTGTCGGTGTGCTCCATGGTGACGACGACCTTGGTCTTCTCGGGGTTGGACACCAAGTCCATGGCGCCGCCGAAGCCCTTGACCTTGCCGGGCAGCATCCAGTTGGCGAGATCGCCGCTGGCGCTGACCTGCATGGCACCGAGGATGGTGAGGTTGATGCGGCCGGCTCTGATCATGCCGAACGACTCCTCCGAGCCAAAAACGGACGCACCAGGGCGGAGGGTGACGGTCTCCTTGCCGGCGTTGATGAGATCGGCGTCTTCCTCGCCCTTTCGTGGGTAGGGGCCGAGACCGAGGATGCCGTTCTCGCTCTGGAGCATAACCTCCACATCCTCACCCACAAACCCGGGAGCGAGCATGGGCATGCCGATGCCCAAGTTGGCGTACATGCCGTTCTTGAACTCCTTCGCCGCTCTCCTGACAATCAGCTCCCTCTTGGCCTTGGTCTCCCCGCTGCCCAGCGCGGCGGCGGCCTTAGGGTCGACCTCCTCGCTGGGGTCCTTGGACCAGGTGTACTTCTCGATCCCCTTGGGCGCGGTAGACTGCACCACCCTCTGGACGTAGATGCCGGGCAGGTGCACCGCCTCGGGCGCGATCTCGCCCGGCTCGACAATGTTCTCGGCCTCCACGATGGTCATCTTGGCGTTCCTCCCCATGGCCCCGTTGAAATTGTTGGCCGCCAGCCTGAACTGGCAGTTGCCCAGCCTGTCGGCCTTGTACGCCTTGACAAAGGCGACGTCGCCCGCGATGGCGTTCTCGAGCAGGTAGCTCTTGCCGTTGAACACCTTGACGTCCTTGGGGTAGGAAAACTCGTCCGGGGTCCCGTCGGGCTTGTTCCTGAGGGGGAGCTCGCCGGTCTGCACCACGGTGCCGAAGGCGGCGGGGGTGTAGAAGGCGGGGATGCCCTTGCCGCCGGCGGCGCAGCGCTCGGCGAGGGTGCCCTGGGGGGTGAGCTCAAGCTCGATCTCGCCGGTGAGGTACATCTTCTCGAACGTCTTGTTCTCGCCGATGTAGGAGGCGATCATCTTCTTGACCTGCTTGGTCTTGAGGAGCTTGCCGAGCCCGGAGGTGTCGGTGCCGGCGTTGTTGGAGACGGCGGTGAGGCCGGTGAGGTCGGGGCGGTTGTGGACTTCGTTGATGAGGGTGTCGGGGACGCCGCAGAGGCCGAAGCCGCCGCAGAGGAGGGTCGAGTTGGGCTTCATGTCGGCGATGGCCTCGGCGGCCGAGGGGTAGATCTTGTTGATCTCGAAGCGGCGGGGGGTGAGGGAGAAGGCGCGGGTGAAGAGGGCGCCGTACTGTTTTGCTGTATCAGCTCATCTGTTGTTCAGAAAATAGGAGAGGATCTACAAACTCACGTTCTGGCCATACTTGGCGTAGGCCCTGAGGGTCTTCATGCGCAGAGCGGTGGAAGGCATCTTGACGGCTTCACAACAACAACAACAACTCTATGAGTGAGTTCGGAGTTAAGAGTGAGAAGCGGGTATATGTGGGATAGGGATCAAAAGCCACAAAGCCGCTGAGGTACAACAGTCACAAAGTGGGGGGGGAAGTAACTGTTATGTCTGACCCGAACTCTCAAGAGGTCTGGGAAGTCAAGATGGAGAGAGAGGAATGCAGAAAAGAAGCAAAAGAGAGGGGGGAGGAGAAATTCAGCTACTGAAAAGAAAACATGCTACTATTCAAGTGCCTACGTAAACTCAAGTCATCGGAGCCGCGGGCTCTCGCGCGAAGGGTGACTTACGAATCCCGTCAATGGCCGACGCCAGTAGCCGTGGTCCCTGCTTCCCCGGCATGTCTCCGCCCCTCGGAAAGGCTGTTCGGCAGAGGGTTGAGAATTGATCCCAGACCCGGAAACCATCGGTCAAAGTGTTTACGCGGGGGGGCAGTTCGCCTTCATCAAGGTTGCATATGCGCGGGTAATTGTTTAAGGCCCGCTTGTTTCAACGTACCTATGCTCTCTCATGCACACTCTTTAGAACTCTAATAATAACAACTCCCTCGTTGAGCATGCTCCCATCTGTTCTCTAGAAACATCTTGTTCATGACGGACAGTCTCACCAACAACTCCCCGGCGCATCACCTAAAAAAAAAAATGGACCGAAACTCGGCGCTGTGGATCCCTTCCATCCAAACCCCAGATGCCGGTTCAGCCTCCGGGGCCACTTCTACCCCACACGAAACTGCCATCCACGGGAACGAAGCCAAGACAAAAAGACATCACAGGGCGGGGCAGAACATCACGTCCACATGACAACAACAGAAGAACTCTTGTTTTACAATGTACTACTAATCGTTCGCTCGACCTTGAGACTTATTCTAGTATGGCTATAGCTTGTCGCTCCAATGTCTTCATAAAGAAAAAAGCAAAGTCAACCGAATAAAAACATATAACAAAAAAACCCATATAGTGATGCCTCTCCCCCTTCCCTCCATGTTTCCCGATGATGCGCAATCCCTTTGCTACCTATTGAACCACCCCTCTCCCTTCCCAAAGCAAATGTTAAACTCCCACCAATGTGTCCCTAGTCCATCACGCCTCCACGGCTCACCCATGGTCAAAAGATACCGTCGGACCCTGAAGGCAAACTCTAATAAACCCCGAGCCTCCGTATCAGCCCATGCCGCCCACCACATATCCCCCCACAAGCCGCTGAAGAAACAAAGAAAAAAAGTCGAAATGAAAGCATGAAGAATAGCGCTCGGCCATGCAGAATGCCAAGTCTCGGTTCGTACTCATGGCGTCTGCTTTTGTGTCTGTGACTCCGTCGCCGTCACCGTGAGATGTGCTCGGGCGGCTCCACGGGTGGCTATTACCTACGGGAGCTTGGCCCGCTGATTGGGGTCGGGTTACTAAATTCGACATTGAAGATCCATTTCCCTAACACACATTGCTGTTAGCTACCGCTCCGCCTAAACTATGCAGGGGCCATGGGCAAACAGGGCTGAGACAAACCTTCTGCCAGATTCCGTGCCGTGTCGTCAAGCAAGATAATCCGCCGCTTGTTGCAGTACGATGTCTTGTCCATGATGTCCACCTTGAGTCTGCTGTCCGCAAGTTCCGTCACGGGTTTCTCAAACATCTCCGAAAGAGACTCAACCGCCAACTCCAAGTCCTTTTGGTTATCCTCAAAGATGGTTGTCAGGTTGTTCCTGGCAAGATAAAAGGCAAATGCATACGTCCACATCAGAGTTTGTCGACACGTCTGCAGCGCCATCGAGGCTGCGCTGAGATATTGAACCTCAATCCACGACATTCCCGATTCCTTTTGCAGCTGAACCATCTTCTTCTCCGTCTTGGCGAAAAGGTCTTTATCCAGACGGGCTGATTGTTCGTGGTTGGCGTAGCGGTTGTAGTAATGGAGATAACGCTCCAGCGAAACCCGGGATTTGGCTTGGGCATCGCGGGCATCCAACCCGCTCTTCTCCTCGAACCTGTTGCAGTTGTACCAACTCGTTCCATGCTCCGACCACAGGCCCATGCACATCCAGCAAAACTCATGCTTGCACTTGCGACACGTCATGTGGTTGCAGCCGCCGTTTTTCTCGATAGTGCTGTTGCATTTCGGGCATTCCTTCGTATTGGCCGATATCCAATTGGCCGTCTCACTGTCGTCGGCACACTTCTTGAGCCACTTCTTTACCAACTCGCAAGGGGCGGGCTGGTGATCATTCAGGATGCAACCGAAGCAGAACCGATGGCTGCATGCGCAGGCCACCGTAGGCACAATCCGAGCCAGGTCCTTCTTCTTGATCCCACACTCGATGGCGTTTTGGCAGTCGGGCGCGGGGCACCACTTTAGCGTTTCCTTGTCTTCGACGTAGGTGCGGTTCAGAAGCTTGTGGTACCGTTCCGTCAGCTCAGCGGTTACGAGCAAGTCCAATGATCTGGCATCGATGATGATGTTACAGCCCTCAGCAGGACATTGGATGCGCGCAGCCTCGCCCTCCTCCCGAATCTTCTGACCCAGGTAATGGCGGTAACAGTCGACGCAGAATCGGTGGCCGCACTTCAGTGCAAACGACTGTAGGCCTTCCTCGTCTTCGCAGCATATGTCGCAGCAGAATCCAGGGATAACCTCCAGCTTTGGTGGACCGGCTGTCGTTTGAGAGAGACCAGCAGCCTCAAGAGCCTTTTCGCGACTGTCCATATACTGATCGAGTAGACGCTCTTTGTTCCACCTGAAGTGCCGCAAAAGAATAGCCGATTCCTCTTTTGAAAGATTTAAAATCATGTTGACTTCGTCGATCAAGACATCTTGTTGCTGTTGTATGTCTTGTGGCTCGTACACGGTGAACCTGACATCATAGGGCGCCCTCTTGTTCTGGCCTATGTCTTGTTGAATGCCGAGATCCGGATCTGGCTCATCGTCGAACCCGAAGTCTATGCAAGGATGCGTGTCAGTACCTGAGCGGGAGAGCGGGAGCAAGACGGACTACTCACCATCATCACCAGAAATGTCATTGTCACTGTCGTCGGGGAGCATATCATCCTCGCTAGAGACAGTAGACATGAACTCGTCGTCAGTGTCCATGTTGGAGGTGGTCGTGACGGGAGTAGGGGGAGCGGCGTCTGGGCCAGCTGAAGCGAAGATCCTCTTATTAGGCGCAGTGATGTTTCCAGAGGATATCGTCGCCTCAGCGGCTTTCCGCTTTCTTGTGGCGGGAATGGTGCCGGCTTATATAAGACGATGGGGCAGTGTCGGTAACGCCACCCGGGGCGAAGAAGGTCGGGCGGGAGACTGGACGGGCCAAGGGAAACGATGGCTTATAAGACTGGTGGGTAATCGGACGAGAGAAATATCTACGGTTCTTGTTGATAACAATAGCGGCACCGTAGGATACGGCGGTCGGTGGGCGACTGGCTGGAAGGTGGTTGTCTGTAACTCGTCACTAGCGACCGAGTGTATGCGCGGGTTCCTTGGTTCGGAGGGAGCTGGGCGGCCGGGAGCTAAAATGACAGGTGCAGGGCACTGAGGATGGGTGGGAAGGGTTGAGGAGGGCAGGAAGAGCAGAGGATGTGATGCTATGAGGGCATCCGAGGGTCGGGCTGATGACAGAGGGTGGAGTTGGCTGTGGTCAGGCGAACAGAGGTGGGAGAGAGCAAGAGCAGGCTCCAGCTGGGCTGGAGGGTGATTATGTAAGGCTGGAGAGTCATTCGGTCATCCCTAGGTCTGGGGGCCGTGGCTGCCTTCAGAAGGCCCCTGCACCCGCAGCAACAGTGCACAGGCACCACCCCCACAACACCCAGGCAGCGGCCCCGTAAGCCCCACTGGACAAGTGTCGCGCATTCACTTCCAGCAATAAGTTGAAAACAAACAAAAAAGAGATCATTGTTGAAACCAGTACGGGAGTAGCAACAATGGGCGACCGATCTCCAAGAGAAGAAAGACACCGGTCGCGTTCAACAAAGGACGACAGGGACAGAGAACCAAGGGACAGCGCTGACGACCGCAAAAGAAAATATCGAGAGGAGGAAACAGAAAGAAGCAGCAGCCACCGAACAGGGTCTCGCGAGCGCGGCCATCGACGCCGCTCTAGGTCACCAACCTCTCGGGATCGCTCAAGAGACAGGGACAGGGAAAGGAGACGAGAAAGAGACGGACACAGAGATCGGGACCGAGATCATCGCAGCCGCAAGGACAGGGACGAATCACCAAATGCGCGTTCATCACGTCGGAAGCGCGACGACGACAACTCGGATAATGGCGGCAGAGAACGTCGGAGGCGCCATCGCAGTTCAGAGGGTCGACACTCGCACTCACGGCTGAGCCCAACGCGCGACCTGGAGCCCAAGGGGGCAAAGTCAGACACGCAGCGGAATCTTGTCAAACATCGTGGCCCTTTACCCTCTCAGGATGACTCTTTTGCCGTCAGTAATGGCGGCGAGCCTGAGAAACCCAAGGAAAAACCAAACTTTGGCAACTCGGGCGCGCTGGCTGCTGCCTCCAACTCGGTGACTCAAGCGGACGGAACGACTATCACATTGAAATACCATGAACCAGCAGAGGCCCGCAAACCTTCACCGCGCGACGAGTGGAAACTTTTTGTGTTCAAGGGGCAAGACATTGTTGATACTATTGATCTTGGTAGTCGCAGCTGCTGGCTGGTCGGGAGGGAGCAGGCCGTCGTCGATCTTCTAGCTGAACACCCCAGCATCAGCAAGCAGCATGCCGTCATTCAGTTCCGATACACAGAAAAGCGGAACGAGTTCGGCGACAATATTGGTCGGGTGAAACCGTACTTAATCGACCTCGAAAGCGCCAACGGCACCATGCTCAACGGCGACAAGGTCCCAGAGAGTCGCTATCTGGAGCTACGGAATAAGGACATGGTTCAGTTCGGTTCCAGCACCAGGGAATACGTCCTCATGCTTGCGCCAAAGGCATAGCATCCTCGCCCAAGGTCGTGGGGGTCTTCTTTGGGCCGAAGAAGCCCGTTGTCACCTTAGCACGTCCACTTGTCTCACAGCAACTCGTATTGTGGTTTGCGCAACAAGCGCGGTCCGTGTTCACTCCCAAAGATTGATCCTGGCAGACTCACTGTTCTCGAATTAGAGTTTAGCGCAGCTGGCGTTGTCCCACATGAACAGCCCAAAAGTTGTACGGAACGTTGCCTGTCAACTATTGTCCGATTGTATGGCAACCCTCGAGCATTTCCAGATCATTATTGTATCCTCCCAGCAATACGGCCGGTCTCCTCAAGTGTCAGCTGAAGCATTCATATGTGATGGTCATCACCAGGAACGGCCGAACATGCAATTCTCCTTCGGACACCTGTAGAGCAGAGTAGCACCCTCGAAACCTTCGTGCCACCCTGCCTCAACTCGGCTAGACAAGGGCTAGCTTTCAGTCTATTTTTCTCCAAATTAACGGCCATTAGTTCTTCCATCACGGTGCCTCATCCAACCGTCTAGTGAGAAGTCTAAAATATGTCCATCAGATCAGGAAAACACGATGTCCTTGGCAGAACTCGATTCGAGAACAGGGTTCCCGAGACAGTATTCCAAGCTCTTTACGTGCGTTTTTCTGCCCACACTATCAGCTTTCGCAATGGCAGGTTTTTGAGGTCTTTCTGTCTCTATACGCTGTCATGTTCCACAAGTCTGACGTTAGCATTCGCCCGCCACGCGCAACACTTGCATCTGAACAGTCATCTTTGATAGGCAGGCCAGCCCCAGATGCAACCCACCCCATGCGCTCAACTGCCGGTCACTCAAACTCTTCAGGGCAGCAGTTGACATCTCGAAAAGCCGTTTCCCAGTACCTAATACTACAGAAAGCCAAGGCGGGGACCGGTCCCGAGTGTGGCACACAGCCGTGAGCCGGACAGCCTTGGAAGTGTGTGCGCAATAGGTACCACGAATCACCACGCTGTACCTCGCAAGCTCCTGAGAAGGCTTCAGGTCACAGCCCCGTCCGACATCACAGACTCGAGAAAGACAAAGCCAATAGCATACGCTCAAACTGCAACAGCCATGAGCCAACAGCCGACGGGCTGTTCCTTCAAGGTCCCTTTTGTCGAGTTTCTGTGCCGGTCAACTGAAACAGGTTGACGCTACCCCAACTACCCTACTCCAACCAACCACTGCACATGCTCAGGTGGTCACTACCAGATGGTCACCCAAACCACCTGGGCTCGTGACAGTGGCACTCTTTTTCCAACCTTGCGTCGTCGCATTTTGTCTTGCCCAGCTGCCCCAACGGGGCAAACAATGGGCATTGTAGGCGCTCGTGTGTCGAGGTCCGCTGATGACTCTGATGAGTGATGTGCTGCTTTTTCCATCCTACTTCTCGCCCGAAGATGGACGGGCATGTAAGTAAAAGATGAATCGTGTCGCACACGACTATTGTGTCTAGGTTTCCTATGATTTGGACAAGAAAGATTGGTGTTGGTTTATATACAAGACCGAGCCTTCTCGCCTCTTACTGGTGGCTTGATATAGTATTCGGGCAACTCTTGGTATAAGACTTTCTTTACTCATTCACTTTTCATCAATCGCAAAACTTTACATCAACAGTTTCTCCTTGTCGTCGTCGATGTCAAGGAGGACTAATGGTGAACTCTCACTTTTCTTTCATCCCATTTCTGTCCGTTGAACGGCTCTCCTCGAAAAGCAAGCAAGAATGGTCAGTATCCTACATATCCTTTATTCTCCATCCCGTCTTGACAAACGGCCGGGATATACCGCCCGCCCAACGGACCGGCCCGTCATCAACTAGACTTCTCTGTCCAACCAGTCACTAACAACCAAACAGGACCAACCCGAAGGCAAAATCACCCTCCCCCCCTCCCGCTACGAATTCACAACCGTCTACGCCCATCCCCAGGCAAAAGCCGACATCGTCCTCGTCCACGGCCTCAACGGCGACCCCCTCAAGACCTGGACCTCCCGCGAAAACGGCGTCTACTGGCCCGTCGACCTGTTACCCAACGCGCTAAAAGACCAGCACGCCAACATCCTCGTCTATGGGTACAACGCAGACGTGTACTCGTCGCGCAAAACACCTAACCGCTCCCCGTCAGATAATTTCATCCACCAGCACGCGCAGTCGCTCATCACCTCTCTCACCCACCACCGCAAGGCCGACAACACGGAACGGAATCCTATCATCTGGGTTGCTCACAGTCTTGGCGGGATTCTGGTCAAACGGGCGTTGTTATACAGCAATGATGTGCGGGCTCATCACCAGGAGGATTTCAGGAGCGTTTTTGTCAGCACGTATGGGATTATCTTTTTGGGGACGCCGCATAATGGGAGCGATGTGGCGATATGGGGCAGGGTGCTGCAGGCGATGAGCGAGGTGGCGATTCCGAGGAAGCTGTTCGAGACGCAGAGCGTGCTGCTGAAGGCGCTGAAGAAGGACAACGAGGGGTTGCAGGAGATTAATGGGCATTTTTTGGACGTGTACCAGCGGTTTCGGATTCAGATGGTGCATGAGGGGCATACTAGTGATGTGAGGGGGAGTAAGATCTTGGTTGTGGACGCGGCGAGTGCAGGGCCGCAACTACCGGGGGTTACATACTATGGAATCGAAAAGGACCACTCAGGGATGTGCAAGTTTGAGGGGGAGAATGCTCCGGGTTGGAGGAATGTGAGCACGACGATACGGCAGTGGGTGGCGGATGGGGTGAATTTGATTCCGCCGAGGTGGTTGTTGGAGGAGAAGGATAGGCAGTTGAGGGCGAGTTTGGAGAATTTTGAGAGGGCTAGGCCTTATGTGAGTGTTTCCCCTGGAACCAAAAATGATTTGTGCTGACACTCTTGATAGGAAAGTATGCTGGCTTCGGGCGCACATCAGCAGGCTATTGGTAGGTCATCGCCTGTTCCGTCAGAGTATGGCTGTATTTGTGGACGGCAGCTTCCTTATCCCGATGACCCCCGAGTTTGCTGAAAGACATGGGGTGAAAACTGTGGTGGTCAAAATATTTCCTTCATGTTAATGGACAAGGGCTGATAGTTCTGTGCCCTTATAGCAGGCCACAATAATGAGATAGTTTCCCTTCGTCACCGCCCCCGACCCTCCCTCGTCGAGTCCATAACCTCCATGTCGGCCTCCCCAGCCCTGATGGTCGAGTCTGTCCACTCGCTACACGACACTGAACCAGCCTCAACGTCAGCAGTCATCACACCAACCCAAGCCCACCCGATACCGCAACCCCTACCTCTCCAGCAGCTACCGCCCAACCACCAACCATCAGAAGAACCCCTCTTCCTCCACCCGGACCCGTTCCGCCCCAACTCTTTCTTCCTCGGCCGCTCTGATGAGCTTCGCGGCCTCCACGAAATGCTCCAAGACCGCAAACGCCGCTCGGAGGGAACCTCCGCCGTTCTCATCTCCTGCCTCCCCGGCGGCGGCAAAACCCACCTCGCCCGCCAATACGTCTTCACCCACCTCCACCACTACCCCGGCGGCATCTTCTGGATACGCGCAAAGTCAAAGCAAGAAATCGAACAGATGTTCTGGCGGATAGCCAAGACCAACTCCCTCGTCTCACTCAGCACGACAACAAGGGAGGTTGTCTCGGCGGTGAAGGCCTGGCTGTCAAGCAGGAGAGACTGGCTCATGGTCCTTGACGGGGTGCAGTTTGACATGGACGGGCTGGCGGACTTCATACCTGATGGGAGGAACTCCTCGCTGATATACACCTCCACGGAGAGGGCGGTGGCGTCGGAGCCGAGGTGGGACAACCCGCAGGTTATTAACCTGGGGTTGCTGACGCCTGATCAGGCTAGGCAGTTGTTGCTTCTGGAGATGGAACGCAAGCCGCCGTTTAGCCAGGAGGAGCTGGCTGTCGGGTTGGAGTTGGTCAACGCCATGGGGAGGCTGCCGCTCATGATCCATGTCGCGGCGCAGCACATCAAGGCCACGAGGGAGCCGTTGGGGCGGTATCTGGCTAGTTACAAGAGCGGGAGGAATGGGCTGGGGGGGCTGCATGCTTACCAGGCGGTGGTGAGGCAGTTGGAGACACGGGGGGAGAACCCGAGTCTGAATTTGATCAGTCTGTTGTGTTTTTGGGACCAGCATGTTCCGGTGGAGATGCTGGGGTTGGGGGTTGGGATGGGGGCGTTGGGGGATAAGGTTACGCCGGTGAAGACGAGGGATAGGGTGAGAGGGGGCGCGCCGAGTTTGGGGAATACGATGAGGGTGTTGATTGCTTTTGGGCTGGTGGAGAGGAATGAGGTTGCGGGGGAGTATTATGTGGAGAGCTCAGGGGGGAGTACGGGAGGGAGGAGCTCGTCGAGGCAGAGTGGGTATGGGAATGGGGAGCCGAGTTTGGATATTCTCAGGATTCACAGTGTGGTTCAGGCCTTCTTCATGGAGAGTCTTCATCAGAAGAGGGAGGCACACTTTTGGTTGGAGCGGTCGACTGCTATTTGGTGTAAGAGTTATGATGAGGCTGATAGGAGGATCAACTGTGGGTATGATGGGTATGGTGGCTTCGATGGAGGTAGGAAGAGGAAGATTGGGAGATTGCCAGACGACTATCGGAGGTATTGCGTTCACGGCGAGAAGTTGCTAAAGAATGTAAAGAGGTTCGAGAAGAGCCGGAGATACCCGAAGCCGAACGGGATGGACAAGGCAAGGGTCCAGTTGGAAGAGAGGCTGGCAAGGATTCGTTGGCAGATTGAACAGGTGAATATCCAGGGTGGTGAGCATGCCTCAGAAGACGATGATGAAGAGGAGCCAGTCAGCGTCTTTGATCGCGTTCGGTATGGCAGCGGGACGGAATCTCAAAGCGACGGAACCATTCAGAGCGGCGAAAGCCAAAACAGTTGGGGAGCCGAGTTGCAAAGCCCTGGAGTCGAAGAGATGAACCCCATGGAGTTTCCCGTAACCCAACTCCTGGAGGACGACGACGACGATCAAGGGGCGCCATACCCTAGCATGGCTTTCATGCCTGACATGCCGGAAACCCCAAACCTCTCAGACCCAACGAACAGCGACGAAGAAGACAGAGCAACAGTAGTCCCGCCGTTTCCCACAATTATGCCCTCAGCTACAACTACTGTTGATGCCGCGGGCTTCCTTGCACCAACCAGCAACCCCCCCTTTGAGGACTTTCCCAGACCTAGCTCCTGGCGCGACAAAACCGTCCTCGCCAATGCCCGTGTAGCCCTTACCAACGAAATCGCCCGCGCTTCCCTCTTGACCAGACGTGGACCGTCCCAGTCACTATTTCCCATCGCCAGAACTGAG
Source organism: Cercophora samala (assembly GCA_030512305.1). NCBI lineage: Eukaryota > Fungi > Ascomycota > Sordariomycetes > Sordariales > Lasiosphaeriaceae > Cercophora > Cercophora samala. The sequence goes on along the minus strand of JAULSY010000005.1, from coordinate 70,199 downwards.
CATCTCACAGCCAGAAGTGACGCTGAACAGTCTCTCAACAAGATCAAGCTCTCCACACCACCCCCACCGTCTGTTATCCCGCCTCCTGACCCAGCCCCATCTCGGCCCGCAACATTAACTCTCCTGGGCCGCAGCAGTTACTCCCTCCCACAAGCACAAAAGACACCAGCCCCCGAGTCGGAGGCTCTAGGTTCGGACTTTTCCACAGGACTCAGCAAGATGCTCTCCGACTCCAAAACCTGGACAGCAGCCACAGTCAAGAAGCTGCTCTCACCTTCCAGCCCATCCCGTTCCTTCATGTCAAAGTCTGCTCCTAGTCAACAACAAGCCATTGCCAGACCCCCAGCGCCCATATTCAGGGGAAGCGGAGACAGAGGTACCCGATCAGCAAACTCCAGCCCAGCACACACCACCTCTCCGTTTCGACCGCCGCCACCAGTCAATGTGAGAAGATGGGAGACAGAAGTCGACCATTCCCATGACAGAATGTCACTCTCATACCCATCCATCACCCTCCCTTCTTCTCGACCCCAAGCTTCCACCCCCCGCCGGTCCAACCTGAGCGTTGCCTCCTCCCCTACACCCACCACCTCACCTCGACAAAACCAACCGTCAAGACTGTCAACACCAGTCCATTCACCAAAGAGCTCGCCCCCTCTTTTAGCCATGCCAGTGCCGAACTCGTCTTTTCCCCCGTCGCCTACGCCGCCGGGTAGCTCGCGAGGGAGTCTCCCGCGATATCGGGCCGTCAACGGGACAGGAAGAGGGGCGTCGCCTTCGCCGCTGTCGACTTCGCCACCAAAGGTAGCTGCTGGGATTAGGGTTGGTAGCGGGCAGATTGTTTCTTTTGGGAGTACTAGCAGGAGCCGGTCTTCGAGTCCTGCTACGACGGTGAGGAGTGTGAGGGGGGAGCGGGGGAGGAGGAGCTGGGACTCGAGGATGAGTCTGGAGGGTGTGGATGATGTTGAGGGGGCGGGGGGTGAGGAGATGGGGTTGGGGATTTTGGAAAACTGAGTGATCTTTTTGTGTTTTAATTTCGTATGTGGGATGCATCTTGTGGTTTGTTTCTTGAGATTGAAGAAATTATTGTTATTTGCATGTTGGTAGAGGTAGGTAGGTAGGTAGGTAATTTGCATGGGGGTAATGGATTCGTGTTCGTTTACCGGCATTGTTTAGGAGTAGGTATAAATATTAAATTGAGCACTTCTCTGTTTCTATTTCTCATGGATTAGGTTATCAAGGATACCTACCAAGGTAGGTAGTATCGGGTGATGCTACATCTTTGGTTGGGACTGCCCGGTTAGTTGATGGTGGAAAAGGTTTGTAGTTATCCACCTGGATATCCAGCTTTGGAAAGACCTCCTTTCTAAAATGAAAAGTAACTACGGTAACTTACGCTCACCTTTTGCCGGTGCCTGATTGACAGTGTTGGACCGGAAAGACGGTATAGGGGCTGCTTCCATCCGTGGGCTGGGATGTATGTGCATACCAGCCTCAGTTATCAGTATACTAGTACTTCAGAGATTGCGGTGTCAAGTTCCAACTTGTGAAGCGACCCCAGTACTTCCAGGTTGTTGTCGTGTGACGAGGAACAGAGTTGAAGATAATCCGGGAGCTTGGCTCAGGGGTGACAGGAGGGCTTGGCATAATAGCCGCCTTCCCCACCTGGGTCCCCATCTCCACAGCGGATTGCTTGGAATTAAGCCAATGGAATCGCGTGCCCACTAACAGTGAGGTCAAAAGCGGAGTCAGCCTCGTGGAGGGGCGGACAGCTCGCTGAAGACCCACTGTGATCCCTCTGTCATGCCACTGCAGGGTAGCGGCTGGTCTTTGTGGTGACTGGAAGCACGAAATTGGGTGAACCTACATTGGATTGACTTTGAGGCAATTATCACTCGGTTTGGATGAAGTCAGAGTGGGCAGGGGGTTGAGGTTCGTGCAAGAGAGGAGCTGGAGCGGTGTTTGCATGGTCAATGAGTTGAAGTCTCTGGGATACCTCTTGTAACAACGAGAGGCAACAACTGACTGATGTGAGGCGGTGCAATATATATCGAGTTGGAACAAAAGTACTCATTCTATTGGGATCGCTATCTTAGCAGCGCTGCCGTATCCAAGCCTTGCAAGTTTCCACCAGAGGCAAGATGATGTTTTCACAATAATACCTCCAGAATTCATCATCATTCCAGGATTGGGACCTTCCAACCCAGAGGGTTAGGCACTGCTCTATGGCCTTCAGATACTGCAGGGGCACATTGCTCTCCGTCTCTGGAGATTTCAACCATTTACTGGCAGCGAGGCGCCTGTAGCCCACGGTGCTGATATCTGTCGCTGTACTTGAAGCCCATGCTTCAAAGGCTTCGTTGTGCCATATCTCCAAGAGTAGAATTGCCAGTTCCACCAGAGCGTCACATGGGTCGAGCTCCGGCTTCTGATCTTCAGGCTGGAGATGTTCCTCGATGAAAGGGACCAATGATGGTTTGTTGTTGTTGGTGTTGGCGAGTTCGACAAGCTGTATCGTCCTGCTACTCCAGGGCGAGCTGAGCCAGCGAGTCTGTCGGAACTGGAGGATGGATGAGGCGATGTCTAGAGCGAGAACGGTCTGCTGTTTCGGGACCAACAAGGGTCTTCTGTTCTCATGACTTTGGGAAAGAAGAGTTTGGAGGATGAGAGGCTTTGGCCGGTAATAGTCGTTGACCCTCACGCCTGGAAAGTTGGTGGAACTTGTGGATAGAGTCATTATGCCCACAGAAAGGTCGAGTCTTAGCGCGTGGTTATCTTGCCAGGCTTCTCTTGCTCTCCGACAAAGCTCAGTCACCTCACGCTTGATGTTCGCTGAGCTGGATAAGTTTGTAGAGCTTGGTGGGCGGAGTGTTATCGAAGGTGAATTGGTCGTCAATGAGCCCGGCTCATGTACCATGGCTAGCTTTGCACGACTAATAACTCTTGTCAGATATCGGCTTGAGGCAGATAGGATGCAACTTGCAGGCAGAGTCAACGTACCCTTCAAGAGCCGTGTTTGCGGTCCCTTTACTTTTGAAGGCGCTGACCCAAACATGTTGCAGTTTGGCATCGTCAATAGGAAGAACCAAATTGAAGGAGAGTGGCCTGTCCGCGGTGATACGAGATTTTGGGTCTATTACCTCCACTGACGCTCCGAGTCGGTTTTCAAGTCGAGCCATCGCGCGGTGCCTCGTGGGACAACTACAGCCTTTACATAAAGCCTTGAAAAGGCAATGGGCTGCGGTTTGCACTTCGGCCAGATCACGGGCCATCGTGACTGCCTCTCGCGAAGGATCTTCTGCAGAATGGTTTTGACGAGTTTCTAAGCCTTCAACGAACTCCCTCAGCGAATGTTTTGCTTCTTTCATATCCTCGAGGAGACTGTTCAGATATTTTTGGTTCCAAGCAAAAGAGATGCCCCGTGGAAACTCGAACATCCCTCTGACAGGAGGATTGGCTCCAATAAGGGCTCGCACGTCGTCCATTGTTGCCTGCCCATGGCGGATATTGTCAGTTGAAGCACGGCATAGCCACATGTTGAACCGCAGTTCCATAATAAACGACTCACCCCTTCAAGACGCCCGATCCTATCGATCTTTACGATAAGCCTTTTGAGACAGTTCTCATATAGCTCCAGTATCTCCAGACACCGAGCGTATCGTTTTCCCAAGGCCTTCTTTATCGCCTCTGTCGACTTGATGTTGGAGAAAATCTCGATGCATTGCATTTCGTCCAGGTCAACGTGGGCCAAGTTTGCGAAACGCAACAGGTTCAAAATCTGTGTCAAGAACTCGAAGTGGAGGCCCTTGAGGCGTCGGAGCAGTGTGATCAGCTTGCCATTCCATCTTCTCACTGCCCTTGCTGGTCCCTCGTCATCGCGGTAGAACTCAACTGCCTTAATTACCAAAGGAATCGCACCTAGCACAACTCCGGCAACCTCCATGTTGTATTGCTAGATTACTACCTTAGTCTTGGTATTGGAGCCGTTTGTTGTGGGTCGAGAATTTCCCCAGAGTAAGTCGGGTGGCCGTGGTCAGAGCCCATCTGGAGAGCTCGAGAAAGAGCGGGGTTGAGTTCCTTTTGATATTTAACAAACTCCGATAGGCTACTGCAGGTCTTCGTTCTCTCTGATATTATGGGAAGGATTCTGGAAGCTACAGACCAATGTACAGCGCTTGGAAAGCGCCGGTGCGGTAATAGAAAGTGTGCCGATGCCAGTTGAGAAGGTGATGCAAAAGCTGCAACGGCAATGGTACCTAGAGAAGGAATCTCTATTTTTCAGGGCCTCTGGTAAACTGGCAGTTATTCTTTTTTGCAGCGTGCCTACTGGTACCTACCCGCCACCACCCACTCTATTCAGGAACCGAATACCCGCACTTCTGCCGCGTTGTAGTCCGTACAGTGCAGGTAGAATGCCTTTTACTTTGAGTGATGAACCGTTGGAAAGGTAAAGCAGATGAGATGTGACTTGTTTCAATGTATGAGAAGATACGATGATGATAGCTCTGATGATCCTGTTAGTCTTAACAAACTCCTTCCCATCATACTACCAGCTCCCTGCGTTTCATTATGAGGACCAATAAGCCACTGAAGTACGGCTACTTCTAAAACCTCGAACCTATGTTATTTCAATCCTCTTTACGTGCTTTGGTCAGATAGGCGACGTCGGCGGGGATCCACGTTTTCGGAGTCATCGCGGCTATCTCCATCTCGCTATATTCGGCCGCCTATGGCATATAGTAATACATCTGCTCCTGTTCAGACTGGTTAGATTCACCGAATTGTTCTTCCCAGCCATCCGGGTATTCAGGAGGATAAACTCCTCCCACCAAGCCAGCTTGCTCGATGGTTTCGTCCTCGTTAGGCTCGGCAAAGTCATCCATGGCTCCAAACCAGATGTCAAGCTGCGCTCGTAAACTCAGTTGACTGGGAGAGTTGTCGCGAATTACATTGCAACTCTCGGGGCCTCTTCCATCGGGCCATAACAATAGCTCAAACCCGTTCACAATTCTGTCGAAATCCTCTTTCAAGGAGGCTGCCCTGCCACCCTTTCCAACAGATGGGAAACAGATGATCGCGAGGCGCTCGAGGTGAATCTTCATATGCTTCTGCATCTCGACGACAGTCTCAAAGACGGTCGGGCAGAGAGGGCAATCGCGCTTTGGTTTGAGAGAAGGCCGTATCTGCTCGGCTACATATTCAGGGAGAATATGTTCCGGCCTCGCGTCAGGGTGCCGCTCTTTGATGTGGCCCGTGTAATCATCTTCCGTCTCAAACTCTTGTTGGTGAGAAGCGCAGTGCCACACATAGGTGTGTTCATTCTCGTGATTCAGCCACTCTCGGTGAGAGCTGTACAGTCGGTCAGGGTCGGAACAGTCTTCGTAGGTACAGAGATATGGCATCAGGTCGTGGACGACGTGTGACCTGTTGTGTAACCGTGGCATTAGAAGACATAACAATCGTGTGCCTATACGACATGACCCACCGCCATTGATTCCTATCCAACAGGCTTTCGGGGCAGATGATGTGACAGAACGGGCAAGTGAAAGCCTTGGTATTCCGATCTATCAGGTGCGTCGGTGGAGTGGGCCATTCGAGTTTGCGGCCTTGTTGTGTGATGATGGTGGAGGCGAGGCTTCGGCTAGAAGCAACTGACTTGGTGTTATTTGGACGAAGAATATTAGCGTCAAGTTTTGTGGCTGTTGTCGCTAGAGATCTCTCAGCCCTAGTCGGAACCGTCCTTGTGTTCCCGGAAGTCTGCGTAACGGCGGGCGCCAAATGCTCTCTCAGTGGTTGCTTGCCTTTGACATCTAGGTTGGAGAGTTGCGCATCAGTACGGATTGCTCGTATTCTTGCTGCATGCTTTCGCCAGTACATGAACTGCTGCTTCCGTCGGGCGTTGGCAATTCCAACTCTCCTCACCAAGAAGTTATCCTTGGAAGCATATTTATCGGTCATTTCCGGAGTTATAGTGCTTTCCAAGACCTCAGCAGCGACCTCTGCCTGCGTCCCTTCTTGCTGCGAAACTCGTGTAGGTACAGGGAGCTGAAGACAATGTCGTTGTACGCTGGATACCACCGCAATCTCTGCATTTTCCCTGTCGCGTATGTATTCCTCCCGCAGCTCTTGTGCGATGTGTTTGTAGAGTCGGTCTAATGGTCGCTGAGGACGGTTCCGGGGGTTTCGAATCCTCAAAGCCAGGCTATACAGAGATTCAATGGTCTCTGTCACACTCTGGAGTCGAAAGTCAACCTCATGAAAAGACTCAGAACTGTCTGTATAATTTGAGGAAGCTGCCGAATGACGACATGTTAGGCCTTCGGCATCGATAGAGCGCTTTGACGATGCCGAGTCGGAATCTGTGTCGCCTTCGTCCTCGTATGCCGCACGTTCGCCGCTCATGACTGCATGGAGTTCCTCAAGGTCACCCGCCAAGTCTGTGAGAACCTCAGCAAGCCGACGCTTCACCACCATTGCATCTCGTACCCGGTAATCCAGCGAAGCATGGCCGACTTGATGTAGACCCAAGCCATGTGACCAGAGCGTGAACCTCTGGCCCTCCAACTCCAGGTCTCGCTGTGCTGCTTCCCATCCACTATTCTCCAAAGATGCGATTGCCCGAAAACTTGTAAATATCCGAGTGCCAATGAGCCACAGTTCTGTCGACTCGAGCTCAGCCTCGTCGTCGTCATAAACATGGTAAAGATCTTGCCCTTCTTCCTCTTCCTCGTCATCTTCCACATCGTACGAGTCGTACTCTCTCTCGTCGGAATCATCGAATACACCAGTCGCGGTTGGTAAACCTGACCACGGCTTCTGGCCGGGCGAAGATGGGCCCGGTTCACTCGTCATATTGTCACCGGTTTCCTTGAGTTATCGAGAACATTTCCCTGGAGTGCGGGGAAAGGCGTCAGAGAAATGCAGCAGAACATGTGATTGGCATAATTGACAGTTGGTCGTCCATCTGAGGGTCGCAGGCTGATCGGTTTGTCGTCTCATTCCTCTTTCGGGTCGTGACAAGCATTAGATGCCATCGTCAGGATTCAGGGCATGTATAGCCGTAGAGAAGAAAGAGGAATGCACAAGGGAGGGCATGATAGATTCCCGGCAGATAGGCTCTGAAGAGGAGGTGGTGTGCTTGGGATTCTTCCGGATTGGCCATGCCACACCAGCCTCACCCCCTCCCCAAAGGTGAGGCCCGAATTCTGTGGCGTTGCTTGGCTCGCATTACATCAGCAGATATACCTTACTGAGATTTTGAATAGCCTCCCAAAACACAGTCACCTCGTAACTTCTGCCAACTATTCCAATCCATCTATTGCAGGTAGTCACCAACAGATGTCGCGCCTTTGAAGTCGATGGTCCATGAACAACAGTGTATTGATCCGAGTCCCTATCCAGCTTTTAACATCAATATCATCAATATTCGGGGATCAGTTATTCATCAATAAACTTACGTATCTGGCTGTGAACAAAAAGCCCAGCACCTTCCACTGCAGGCCCCAACACAGTACACGTTCAGTCACTCAAAAGATGGCAAAACTCTTTGATCTTCATTCATTCCATTCCCCTCGAACCCACCACCAAACCATCGTTTCTAATCCATAACAACATCAACAACAACAGGGTATCCTTTCTCTTTGCTTGCTAATTCATCATCAAATCATCGCACCTTTTGATCACTTTGTGCCCATCCCAAGGCCAATGTAGATCCAAAACCCTCATCAACAACCCATCCATTTCCCATCCCAAAAAAAAATTAAAACAAAAAAACTCGCTTATTCAAATTCCAAATATGCATCCCTTTAGGCGCTCTTGACACCCTTCTCCTCCTCAACACTATCCCCCGCACTCCCCGGCCTCCCACCCACAACAGTGGTGTTTTGCCCAGCAACCGCCTCGGTCACATCCTCCACCTCCATCGGGAGCGTCAAGTTCAGGATCATGCAGATCATCGCAGTCACCGCGAAACCAGTCTCCATAATAAGGGAGATGGCATCAAGGAAGCCTTGCAGGCCCTTGTCCTCGCCGCTATAGCTGAAGACGTTCTCGAAATAGTTGGGCACGAGAGTGGCGCCGTAACCAAGAGCGAGACCAGCGGTGAGGATGAATCTGTTGCGGCGGTTGAATGGCACACCCTTGGTGATAATAGCCATACCAGAGACGGCAACAGCGGTGAAGAGGAAGGTGGTCATGCCACCGAGGACAGCAGAGGGGATGGAGACGAGGGAGGCGGCGAACTTGGCAAAGACACCCATGATGACGAGGAACAAGCTGCGCAAAAAGATTAGATATTGTTGTGTGGGAAGAATAGGGGAAGAAAGAGGCTTACCAGCAGCAGTAACCAGCGCTTCTGTTGGCGCAGCGAGTCAGAGCAATGACACCATTGTTCTGGGCAAAGGTGGTAACAGGGGTGATGGTGCAAAGAGCAGCCAGCATACCGTTGATGCCATCAGCCAGCACACCACCCTGGATTCTGCTCTCATACAGCTTGCCCTCGACCTCGAGTCTGGAGACATCGCAAGTAGCAGTGATATCACCAATAGCCTCGCAAGCGCAGATGATAAATACCGCCATCAGCGGCAATACCAGCGGTCCGTAAAGCGAAAGCTTGAAGGTCTTGACCCAGATGAAGGAAGCAACAGGCGCGTTGTCAATACCAGCACGGTTGAAGTAGCCAGTGGCAGCAGCGATGATGCAGCCAGTCAGGAGACCAATGATGACGGAAGTAGACTTCATGATGGGGGAACCGAAACGCTCGCAGAGGATAATGGTAATAAAGACGCTGAAACCGAGGCCGAGGTACTCAGGCGAACCCCACGGCAGGGCATTCGGCGCGGAAATGTCGGGGCAGCGAGCAAAGAACTCGGCGGGGTTCTTCTCGGAGCAGAGACCGGAGCCACCAGCCCAGTTCTTGAAGCCAGACTCGATGAGGTGGATACCGATGAGCATGACGGTAGGGCCGGTGACTATTGGGGGGAAGATGCGGAGCATGATCTTTGGCGGCATGAAGCTCAGGGCGATTTCGAGGAGAGCGCAGAGGGCGGCTGTGCCGAGAACAGCACCGTAGGCATCGGGGCAGGGGAGCTTGGCACCAAACTCGTCCTTTTGGCAGAAGCCATTCTCGTACATCTGGTTGAAGGCACCGGTGGCAACGGGAATAATGGCGAACGAGATACCGACGACGGAGATCAGACCAGTACCAATGTAGTAGGGAGTGCCCTTGATGTGCACACGGGTAATCTGGATAGCAGACAGAAGACCGGAGACGATGAGAGCGGTAGAGACGAGGTACTGTGTCTGCTCGGTGGTGAGGTTGACACCGCCGGCGCCGGACATGATGATTGGGGGTGTGATGATACCGGCCAACATGGCAAGCGCGTGCTGGAAGCCGAGAATCAGGGCAAGAACGACGGGCATGCGGTCGTTGAGGCCGAAGAATGGTGGGGCCTTGTCGGACTTGGCCATGAAGGGGAGGTTCGGTCGGAACAGGAAAGCGTAGTCATAGTCGCCGATGAGACCATCCTTGGTGGTGAAGGTCTTTTTGATGGTGTTGAGGCGCTCGCCAAAGGTCCTCTTGGGCGCCTGCCCAGGGACAATCTGGGACGGACCCTGATCCTCATCCATGGCTGGACGTTAAAGGGGGATGTGGACACCGGGGAGTCGAAGTTCGGATGACGTGTGATGGAGAGGAGGACCCGGTAGATCCTGGGGTAGAAGGGAAGTAGAGATGGAGTTGGAATGTCGAGCCTGATGGTCCGGACTGTCAGAAAGAGGCGCCGGGTCCCAGAACTTTAAATGTATGAACGACTCAAGGCGTGGTGTGCCGTGGCAGCAGATCTGTCAACCGGGTGGGCTGCCAAATGCTGCAAGGCCTTATCGGTGGAGGTGCACGAGTCCCACAAGCAGACAGACAAGATCCTGGAGACAGCGGAGTGGAGGTGTGGAACCCGGCAGGTCTCCAAGCTCCTCCAGCGTCCAAAGCGGCTAGGATGTGCATATCCCCGCTGTCTACACATGCGAGTTGTATCTCTTGGGAGTGTCACATTGGCACATTGGTTGCTGCTGGTGTTGCTTCTGATGCTGCTACTGGTGCTGTGCCTTCGCCCTCAGCTCAGTCGGGCGGGCGGGGGGAACCGCGGGACCACTCGCTCGGGGCCGGTAACCACGCCCCGTCCAACACCAAAGAACCTGGAACCCATCCTCCAAGAGAAGTTAACTCCGCACAACCCCCGGGATGGTGCGGGGCCAGCAGTCGGCGGGACCCTCCTCTGTCTCCTCCACCCACGGGAACCCCATCTAGCACTCTTCTATCGACTCCGATAGTATTAGGAACGACAAAGACACATTTTTTTTCGCTCATGTCCGTATGCCAGGCGACAACGGCAACGAGTAGCGTCTTGTGATGATTAGATTCTGGCAATCTGCTCGGTGGCGCCCGCTGTAGCTGATTCCAGACGTATTTGTGTGTGCTCGAGTGAAATATCATGCAAGTCATGTCCTATCTGGGACAACCGCCACGTGAGACGACGAGGTCGATGATGTGGTTTGACATCTGAGGCGCACCACCACGAGGGAGCTTGGGCCAACGAGCTGGTGAAGCGATATCTGATTGACCTGGGGGGTGTCGTCGACCACTGTACACTACCTCCCTGGTTTGTTTGTCTAGCGCGGTACAAGCAGTGGAGGTGAACCAGGGGGTTTTAACCACTGAGAAAAGCCCGTAGTTGGTGGCTCTCGGCTTCTTTTTCTGTAAGTGGAGGATATCTTTTCGCTTACTGGGGTCTTTTTCGAATTTCTCTGCCAAATCTGGAGTGAGCTTGGTGATAATTGCCAGAGTGGTGATAGTGGGCTTGGCTGTACCGCGCTAGACAAACAAACCAGGGAGGTAGTGTACGGATAGTAGGGGTCCTATGGACCAAGCCCGCAAGCCGCTGATGACCCCAGCGTGGGGGTGTAGCTAATCGTGGTTCATCTGCTACACTACTAAACGCGTCTTTCAACGCGTGCTCTCAGATATCGATCGGGATCTGATGGGGGGAACTCGACGAAAAGTAGCCGCGAGACTAGAAAACAAAACGGTGGACTTACCGGGGTTCAGGGACCATTGGAGCCGTGGATTGAAGCAATTGCGATTGCCATGGTAAAAGAGGATGCCGTTGAAGTGGTGAGCGTGGGTGCTGAAGCAGAAGTTCACGATGAAACAGGTAAATTTCAAGCTGCTGATTGGCCAGAGATTAAGTTTTAGCGTCTGATAACGCCGTCAGAGGCGTTCCGTCAAAAAGGGAGTCCAAGCTCCTCCCGTCCTCGATAACGCTAGCTTCAGCTACAATGATAGTGGGGTAAGCACCCAAGCCAACCCCACTGCCATGCCTCCATGCCCCCCACCACCAGCGTGGGACTCTGTCTCTTCCAGTCTTCCCCAAAGAACGAGGCAAACAAGCTGCCGGCGCTGACCTGCAAGAGCCGGCCAAGAAGGGGCGGCGGCGCCCGCCGTTTGGCTCGCAACACTCCGGCCGATCTAAAATACCAAGCCTCTTGGCAAAAAACACCTTAATTGGGACATCGAAGGGTTTTCTTTGAAGGTTTTTTCACCACCAACATCCCGATATGTTTTGGACATTCAAAACATCTCCTAAAAAGGGCAAACAAACGAATCGGATAGCGGTGGATACTCCACGACATCTTCCCGGTACAACAACAGCACAGCACGGACAAAAAGCCGTTACCGAATCCAATGACTTGCTTCCGCGTCTGGTGTCAGACTCAGTTGGGAAAGAAGTGGGGAGCAGAGTGGTTACGATGTGTCAGAGAATCCATACTGGCTTCAGCCTATTGCTGTCACTGGCAGTCATGGATGGCGACATCTTGGCCTGTTATGGGAATCCTGGGATAAGAGGCAGTGGTCATGCCAAGTTAGGTGTCTCCATTTGTATGATCGACACCCGCTCAACGGTCAACAGGGACGAGGGGTTATGGTTGTAGTGTACATACTGCCATGTGATGATCCTCTTGATAGTCAAGGGCTGGAGTCGCAGCACTTGCTCCAGTCTTGGCTGGGATAGGAAGGAGGATGGCTTGACAGCAATCATCGACATGTCTTAGGCTGTCTGATTGGTCGGATGGGTGTGGGTATCGATGAGAGGTTGGAGGTGGTGACGATGAAGGAGGTGACCATCTTCCATGCTTTCGCTGATGTCCTGATGTCAGCCCAGGAGGAAGTAAACGACAATCATGCTTGTCTGCATTGTTGTATACGATTAACATATGCCGTTGTTATTATGACAAATGACCAGTCTAAGAAGTGGGATGCCTTGATGTCGATGAGGAGCTGGTGGAAAGCAAGCCGTAAGAGACGGAATGTTGGAAGGTGAGCAAAGCCGGATAATGCGGTAAGGTATGTTTGATATGAACATCAAGGATATGGATTGGGGTAGGACGAACCACCGATATTTTGTGTGAGAGGGGAAATCCATGGAAAGTGGGAAAAATAAACTGATGGGAGGGTGCTTGACATCTTATACCCTCAACCACCACCACACCTCACACCCGCCACGTGCCATTGTCGCTAATGCAGTGTCACTTCGCGTGCTCTTTACCTGCTTCTCACAATTAGGGTAGCGATTGAACGTTTCGGAATTTCATTTTTTCAAGGTGCCAGGAGCCGGTATTTCAATCACGTCCCACACATGAAATTCGGTTTCAATACTAAGGCACGGCCGGTCTATAAACCTCCTAGATATCCACTTTTCCAACTAATAATTTTAATTTATATAGTAAATAGGTAATAATTAAAATAGTAAAATTATTAATTAAACGCGGTTAAATCTACCGTATCCTTTAGTCCCTTATCGTTAATTTCCTAACTTAAATCTAGATCTTTACCTTTAATAATTTAATCTTTAAGTTTTATTAAAATAACGTTACTTATAGTATTTCACTAGTCTCCTTTAACTTTATTATTATTTTTAACCTTTTTAATATCTTTTAAATAATTTAATATTTAACTATTTATATATAAAAATATTAATATATTAGTAGTAACCGGCGTAAATTTATTTTTAACTTTAATATAAATAAAGTTAATAGCCGAAAAGGACTTCTTTAAAAGTATCGAATTATTTAAGTAAAAAAAGACCTTCTTTATAATTAAAATTAAAGTAATTTCTATATTATTAAATTAAATTTATATATTTTTAGGCGATTTAGTTATACTATAAACTTTATAATTACTACTTAAATTAAAGTAAATATTATTTCCTTATTTAAATTTATAAAAGTTTATTTAAATAATTAATTATTTTTCTATAATATAATTTACCTATAAAAAACATTTAACTTTATTAACCTTAATTATTATAAGTTTCGTATAAATAATAATAAGGTTTAAAGCTTAAATAATATAGTAAAAGTTAAGGGTTTAAATATCGACTTACTTTTTAAATAAAGTAAATAATAACTTCTAAATAACCGCTTTAAAGTTTATATTTCTTTATTTAAAAAGCTTATATTATTTTTCCTTAATAGTTTTTTAAATAAGGAGGGTTTTACTTACGTATAGTTAGTTAGATTTAAACTTCCTTTAAATTTTATTAACTAATATTAAAATTTTAAAAAGGATTTTAATTTTATAGAAAAACTAAAGGTCAACGATTTAATTTAAAATTTTATAAAAGATTTTCTAAATTTTAAAAACTTTATTAATAACCGACTTTTTCGAATCCTGTACTATAAGTTTATCCCGGGATTAAAGCTTTAATATAGTTTAATTTTTTAAGTAGGAAAGTATATTTATTTATTAAATACTTTATTTAATAATAATTACGGTAATAAAGGTACGAACGGATCTATATTCCTTTCTTTAATAGTTATAAAGGTAAGATAATTAAAGTTTAAATTTCTTAAAGAATAAAATAAAGATTTGGATTTAACGTAAAACTTTTTTTTATTAAAGAATAGTAAAAATATCTTTAATTAAAAACTAAATATTATAAGTATTATAAAAACTATATAAAATATATAAAAATTTAAATAAAAAAAAGATTTCTCTATAAAACTTATATATTATTAAGTTTATATTAATAATAAAGGAATTAACTTTAATATACTTATTATTAATAAGTTTAATAATTACCGGTTTAATAAACTTTAAAAAGTTAATAATAAAATAGTTTTTAAAGCTAGTATTAAAGGTATATTAATAAAAGGATATTACCTTTAAAATATAAATAAAAACGTTAATAAACCGGTTATTTAAAATATTATCGAAATTATTAATTATTAAATTAATATACTTCGATTTTTCTACTATTTTATATACTTAATAATTTATTAATAAATAAGATTACTATAGGGGAATTAAATAATTTACTTCTTTTTTATACTTTAAAAAAATTTAAAGGAATAAATTAATAATAATATTAATAAAAGGAGGCGATTATTTTAAGTTTAAAGTTTAAGCGACTTTTTTTATTTAGGGCAATTCTTAAAGATTAAATAAAAGTCTTTAAATAAAAATAGCTTTAGCTATTACTTTAATAATAAACTCTTAAAATCCTATTAGTAAAGAACGCTTTAAAATAAAGTTATTTAAATAGGTTTATTAAAAAAAAGCTTTTTTTTTTATAACGTAAACGAAGGTATAGGCGTTTTAGTAAGTATTATTGCGAATTATTTTGTAACGGTATTATTTATAATAAACCTATTAGTGTTTAAATTTTAAATCGGCCGGAAGGATTTTTTATTTCTCTTTTTTATTATTAAAGACCTTTATTTTTTTATATAAAGTTATTGTTAATTCCGAAGTTATTGTAATAGAAGAAAGTATAGGTAAAGTAAGTATAGTTAGTATTAAAAGTCGTAGGCGGGGTAAGGCCTTTATAGTAGAAAAAACGATAGATCTTTAAAATCTACGGAAAATAAAGCTTTATAAGTACTTTATTAATATAGGAGGTAGGTTAGGTAGGTGGTTAAATTAATGGCAATGGTGGTTGGGTATCGATATTGGTGCCTAATCTAACCCTAACCCGCGAAAAGGTGAAATTTCAGAATTTCAGACCCCTCTTTTCAATATCACGATTTTTTTATTTTTTCGGAAATTTCGGAACCCTACTCACAATCAATCAGCCTATGGCTAGAAGGTACCTCGCGGCAGATAAGGGTGTTCATTTGTCTACCCGCGAGCTGGAACCGCCTATCTCATAGATCTGATATGGCGATCTCCCACCATCTATGAGGTGCTCGGTATCCAGATCATGAGCTAAACCCAATAAGATCAGCCCCGGCATGTCACACGCTTCCTGCAGATCCAAGACACATGTGACATGTTTCACTTATACAGTAATTAGCTCGAGGCCGACAGATCCAACATCCCCCAACTGATAACATCATGCACCTGTCCCCCATCAACCTCCCTAATTCAGCACCGCCAAGGTCTCAGCTACCAAGCGGATTCGGTCTGCAACAATGATATCCACCCCTGCCGCTACCTGTTTCTGTGAGGTTGTTAGCTCAACCCTATGATGACTCGATGATGACTTTGTTAGAAACTCACCCTCACCACATCTGGCTGGTTGTTCAGCTCCCCATATGTAGCACACACTAGCCCCCCCTTCTTCTTCACATACCCCACCAACCTCGGGCTCAACAATAAGGCCTCACAAGCAAAGACTATGCCCGTCAAATTCCACCGTCTGGCAAACCTCACAGCTACTTGGACGCTAGCCGCCCTGACCTCCATATCCGTCATGGGAATCTTGCCCGCATTGGTGATGAAAAACACCGGATATGCCTTCTGCTTGAGCGAGAGTAGTATACATATCTCCGGTGTAAACGAAGAAAACATGATCTTTCTCTTGGAACCCGGCTTGCTGTGTTGGTGTACCGTATCAAGAGCGACATCAACAAATGTGTTCAACTCGATAGCCACCGGTGCCACGCCGGCATCGACCGCTTCGTGCAGGCGAGGGTATTTGATCTCAATATCCAGCCCTATCTCCTCCGGCAGTTGCGTCAAGATGTCCTTGAGTGTCGCGAACGAATCCTGGATGAACTCCCCCCTCGTGTTTGGCTTGAAACCTTTGAGCTTGAAGTCGACCGTGTGCTTCATCCTGTCCCGAATTTGGATCGCTCCTGCTTCGAACTGTCCCCCAAGTGAGCGAGATCGTGGTCTGTTGTTGCTGCCTTCGTCTTGGTAACGAGGTTGCCCAAGCGTAGAGAGGGGATTTCCATGCGGAGATTGGACCTTGCTGGCATGTAAGAACTGATCCAAGGTCAAGTCGTGAACGGGGGCATCAGTGCCGGACTCGCTGAGGGAAAAGTCGTGAAAGCAAACTGCTTGCAAGTCTCTGGTGACTTGGACGTCGAATTCGACAAAGGAGGCGCCGAGCTTGACTGCTGAGAGGAAGGATCCAACGGTGTTTTCCCCTATTTGGAGGTGCTTGTTGGCGACGAGGTTCTGGCCGGTGCCCCGATGTCCAACCAGTAAAGGTGGCGAAGTCACTGGTGTGAGCGCTCTTGTCCATTCTTCGGGCGTAGAAAACCCTTGCGGTCCTTGAATATCGTGGGAATAAGGCTTAGCGATGAGGAAAGTGAATGTGACTGTTCCAGCCACGGCCATTGTCTCTTTATCCAGGATCGGAACAGTCTGCTCACGAATGAGACTCTGCCTCCCAGCTCCAAATTGATGGGAATTGCTCTCTAGAAGAGCGGTCCCGCTGCCGACCAGGACGTTTCCTTCACCAGTATCGCGGTAGACTTTGAAGATCAGTTGTGCTGCGACGTCGGAAGCGACTGAAAAGATGAAGGGATCATTGATTTGATCATCCAGGATGGGTAGCCACACCCTTCGTGGTAGCTGAGACTTGTTTCCCAGCGCTGATATAGTTAGGGAGAAGGATGCAACGCTCTCGTGCTTTCCTGGAGTGTACACCGAGGAGCAGTAGCTCAAGTCGACTTGCGTCACTACCCTGTTTTTCCTTGAACTGCCCAGCGTGGCAATGATGATTTTTTCACCTTCTATACAGTGGTTTGGGGCATAAACAGAAGCTCCAAATGGATTCTGTTCGGGACCTCCAGTTAGGTCCTCGACGGTAGTGGTATCAAAGAGACCAGCCACCGCGAGATGCCCTTTGAAAACGGCGTACTCTTTAGCAGTCCACCCTAGGTGATCCTTTCTGTGTTGATCGGACCCCGCCTCGAGTAGCAATTGTACAATATCAAGGTGACCGTCGACAGCGGCAAAGAAGAGTGGTGTCCAGCCTCTCGATATGTCCGGAATGTCATGGTCGAGATTATTCTTGGCCAAAACCTCGAGAAGAAGAGTGGTGTAATCGAGCCGACCGAGCTGAGCGGCAACATGGAGAGCAATCTCGCCACGAACAGAGAGATAGTCAAGATTCCTCAAGTCCTGCACCAAAGCATGGACCCGTTCATCGTCTTGATGCCTCATAGCCATGTGGAGAGGGTTTGCTACTCTCGGCCGCTTCGCCAAAATCCCATCCTGGAGGCCAATTCCATCCTGCAGGCCATTCCCATTCTGCTGATTGTAAAGTTGGATTTGCCGTACGCTTACCAAGAAGGCAAACCTGCCGGGATATGGGCTGCCAGTGTGTCCTTTTTGCTTCAGCTTTGCTATGATTCTCTCGATAGCGTCCAGGTTGACTCTTCCAAACCACTGCAGCTTATCCAGTTCTTCTTCCCCGAAGCTGCCGGCGTTGATTTCGTGTTTGTAGAATATTTTCAGAGCAGAAACGGCGGTGTCCAAGTACTCGTAGGTCTCTGGGTAGGTACGGTTAGTTCACATTGTAAAAGGGGGACACTGTGTAGCTTGCCCGTGACATTGCCCAGTTTGACTTGTTTTTTGAGCAAGTTGTAGTCAACATAGTGTTCACTCCACTCTGGAATAAAATTCCGGTGATAATTCTGACCGAATCTCATCTTGGCGATGGTGATAGAAGATGACTGTGGTGCTTGAAGATCGGGCCGGACCGTTGTGTCAATCCAACAAGGTACCCGGTCTACCCGAAATCTCTGATTGGAACACCCGAAACAGGTCACGTGTGGTACGTCTCCATTCTCGAGCTGGTTCCACGTCTTTTGAGGTGAATTGTGACCTTACCTAGGCAAGGTCCACGGGTATGATACCTATCTGCTGTCTCGCAGAAAGGGCAGCCGCCAAGCTGCACTCCTGCCCGTGTAACACATGGATGGCATTTCGCCTCCATGAACACCTGACAGAGTATTTTTAACACTGTTTCTTCAATACCACCTATTACTTGCTGCCCAGTGCCATCACCGTGGCTAGCCTTTGCAGCTTGATTGCACATCGCCACTGAAACGAAGACACAAGTTCACTGCAGTTTATGTAACATTGGTGTCTATTGAGAGCTGGATGCGAGATACGAGGTACACCGCCATTGCCATTGGGTCACCGATATGAATGGGATTCCAACCCTTGACGCCAAGATGGAACCTGCGCCACTCGGCATGCAACCCTAGGCGTGAATAGTCTGTTGTCATTACGAAGAGCGCAGCCCAACCTAGGCTGCCGACCCTTTTGTGGCGTGATTCAAAAGCTCAACGACATCTCATGGGTGGTTGATTCTAGTCGTTGCCTCCTTCTTCATCTTAGGCTGTGGTGAATACTATCGTTATCATTTAGTCCGGCCAGATCAGTCCCTCCTTTTGCTCAGGCAACACTCGTTTCTCTGAATCCCCCAGAATGTATTCAAAATTATTAGTCTTGGCCGCCTTGCCCATGCTCACCATGGCTCGGGCATATCCCCCCCTTCTCAACGGCCGAGAAGGACCAGTCACCACGACATCCACCGAAACCTCTCGTCCCACCTCCCCAACTCACACCTGGACGGCCACGGGTGATTCATCGGCCACAGGACCTTGGGACGGACACTACACAGGCATCTACACTGGGCCACTTGGCGGCGACGACGAAGAAGTCACCCACACCGATCACTACACAGGCATCTGGACCGGATCACTTAGCGACGACGAAGTCACCCACACCGACCACTACACAGGCATCTATACCGGATCGGCTACCGGGGGCTGCACAGGCGTCTGCACTGGATCAATTACGGCGGCCTACTCCGGCATCTACACGGGCGTTCTCCCGACCATGACTGGCGAGGCCGCATCATCTACATCTCCAGCCGTCGTCACCGGTGGGGCTGGAAAAGGAGTACAGGGAGCGGGTTGGGCTGGAGGAGTTGCGGCTGGTTTTGCTGTTCTGGGCTTGGTTTTGTGAGAAGACGGTGGGAAGGATGCCTGATGCAGAGAGTGGGCTAGGACCTATGGTTGAATACGTACATAGGTACCTTTAGGTAGAGAGAAAATACAAGGCATTTACCTGATGACACGATCGCAGGCTTTCTTCAGCGAGCACCACACCCACCAGAGGAAGAGCCAACGCCCGCCAAAAGAGGAGCCCGCACGTCTTCTTACTCACATACTAGTTTGGACGAGAACAGCCTGGGGTAAGCTGGTATGATGACAAGGCTGGTTATTGGTTCCTGGTGACAACACAGGAGAAAGGCTAGTCAGTGCAAGGTGCAAACATTTGCACGAGTTGCAATTCTTGCTTCCCTGGTGTGACTGCCAGACAAGATTCTCTAAACCACTGTGCGGGGCGGTCAGCAGAGTTCTCAACTTAACAAAAGGCTAACCCACAGAGACAAACCTTACCGGCTTTTAATCGCCGATTTCCACAAGCCACCTGCCTGTTTCTTCCGCAACCACCGATCACCATCTCAGCATCATCATCGTCATAATCATCGACGGCATGGCCAAACCCGCGCAGAAGGCGTTGTTTGACACGCCCGGTCCAACAACCTCCATGGAGGAAAAGACACCTCCCACTCAACTCTCGTTTCTCGCTCTGTTCAAATATCTTGCGCAGGAGCCCATCCTCAAAGGTGGACGCCTCAATCCCACCCATCTCGCCCTTTCTCGCCGCCTCTATCACTTCCAGTCCAAAGTGCTACATATCCCCGACAGCTTCGGGCTCATCGGCGCAAGCCCGGAGGTACAGGCTCGTCAAGGCCTCGCCCTGGGCTATATTATTTGCATAGAGCTTATTGTTTCGATCATGATCCTCTGCCGCACGGTTTGGTGGATAAGCAAGAAGGGTTGGCCGAAGGATTGGGTTGCGGAATGTGATATATTAATAATCACTGGGTTCATCGCTTTGGCGGGATTCACCATCAGTTGTTTTGAGATGCTGCTTCTAGGCAGGGTGTGCCACAGGGATAAGGGGCCGGGTTTTTATGACGAAGAGACTGGGAATTGGTACGCGAAGGAACGGCGGGAGTGAGACGGCAAATGAAATGATGGATTGCAGAATGGGTTTTAAAATGCACTGTTCGTTTAATTTTGTGATTGCAGTGCAGTGTGAAGAATGCCAAGAGATATGCCCAACAACCCCAACCCACACAAACCGCGCTAGCAGGAAGAATGTTTGGCAGGGGTTTCGCGACGTCATTTTCTACATGTGCATTTTGGGACGCGTCAAAGTCAATCTGAACGACGCGCCGTTTGCGACCTGCATCTTAACATACCTAGGTACTCAACAATGAGCACTCCATTCGCGCTCCCAAATCCAGCCGACCTCCTCCTCAACCCGTCGCTCAAACGGCGAGCCTCCGACTCGGAGGGCTCAGACGCCTCCAGCACGGAATCGCAGAAAAAAGCCAAGGTTTCCGAGTCCTTCACCACAGCCTCGTGCAAGGCCTGCTGCACCCCGCTTCAATGCTGCTCGACCTGCGACCCGACCAAGCGGCAATGGACCTGCACCAAGATCGGCTGCCCCGGCAGATGGCTCCGCCTGTTGGAGTGCTCCGAGCATGAGAATGAGAGCTTTTGCATGAATTGCATGGCGACGTTTGTGAGTTTGTCGACAGTTCCAAAACTGAAAGATTGTAGCTCTGACAGACACCATAGCCTCGACCAAATGAATGTTACTCTTGCGACAGGCTTCTCTGCCCTTCGCTTCGCTGTGAGGGCTGGGATGCCAAGACGCTCATCACGGTGGATCAGCCGCCTGTTGTTCTTCCCTGCAAGATCTGTTTCGAGGAGCAGCAGCGTCAGAAGAGCGGGGTTCTCGAAGAGGACGAGGTTGATGAAGATGAACAAGCGCAGGAGCCCCTCGAGTGCACCTTTTGCGGCCGGACAATCGACCCTGATGACTTCCATACCAAGCACACCTGCCACAATCCAAAATGCACCTGGGCCAAACCCTTCGTTGGCTGCCAAACGTGCAATGATGAGGAGGGCCCACTCAACATCTGTCCGCCGTGCGGTGGAGAGCAAGTGTGTGACTGCAGGACACATGACGACGATGTCGAATGGAACGAGCCTGCATGCCACTTGTCCTCCCACTTGGGTCCAACTGGAAGATGGTCCTCGAAGAGAATCACGGAGAAGGATGGCGGTGACATCGAGGACGAGGAGCAGGAGGTAAAGTGTTCTTGGTGTGGAGAGATTCTGGATACCACGCACGACGTCTTCACCACGTTTTGCTGCTACACGGAAAGCTGCACCGCTGGAGAGGTCATCGCTTGCGATGTATGCAACCCTGAGGGGTCGTATCAGCCATGCCCCAGCTGTGATGGGCTGGAGCTGTGCAAGTGCGAGCAGAGTCGTTTGCACGAGGAACCGGTCTGTCAACGGAGCTGGCACGTTGGGCCTGATGGGAAGTGGTCGTTTGAACCCAAGTTTCGGGATGCCCGGCCAAAGGCTGAGCAGGAGAACAGTATGTCTGCAACGGAGGGCCACAATGCTGCAACAGCGAACGCAGCCGGAGAGCCTGCCACGGTATCTTGCCAAGCCGGAACCAAGAATGGTGTGAACCCGAGCATCGACGCAACAACGAGCTCCGCGCCTCCGCTGCACGTTGCCACCGTGCCGAGTGATTCAGCAGCCGCCCTAAGCGAGACCAAAGATATCACCGCGCCTACCAGCAACGCACCTACCAGCGCCGCATTCCCAGCTAGTCAACCCGTCACGACCGACGACGAAGATTCCGAGGTACCCGACTGCCACGCCTCTCACGACCCGAATAACCTGTGCTCATGGTGCGGGGAAAGAACCGTCTGCCATGAATGTGGCTCCTGGGGCTACTGTCACAACGAATACACCTGCGGCGGTGAACGATGGCTGTGTCATTGGTTTGGCAAAGAGTGCCCCGAGTTCTACGGAGACTGCCCCGGAACAGGCTGTGGCGACCCCTGTGAGGACTGCAATGGGTCATGCGGGGAGGTTCACGAGGATGGAAAGGGAGGCTACACGAGGGGAAGACATGATGAGTCTGATAGTGATTCAGAGGGGGGGAATCGGTATGAGAGGGAGGAAAACCCTTGGGAGTTGGAGTAGGTTGTATAGCGGCATGAGGGCGGATTGGGTGCCATCTTGGATGCATCCGGAGCATCGCCAATGTACGTACAAAGTCAAGCATAGGACATCCAAATCCATTACTACTATACTTTCTATCCTCTCCCCTCACAACCCCTCCCCACCATCTCGGCCGGCGGGCAAAGAAGTGAACGCAGCCAAGCAAAGCAAGCCAATTTGAACACCGATAACTGACACCTTTTGAACACTCAGTTAGACCCAGAGCATACATCGATTTCGTTTTTCCAAACAAAAGAACCCCCGGTCCGCCACCATCATCATCGACATCTTGCCGCTGCACCTCAAGCAGAAATCCGAGTCTAGAAACACAATCAGCCATTCCGCTCCTATCGCAGCTCCTCAAAAACAAGTTTATCCTCATTCTCATCCGGCCCATCCGCCAGGTACTTTTTTCTGAGGTACTCCAGCCTTGCCCGCTTCCCGTCAGGGTCGTCGGACTGCCGCTGCTGTTCCTCCCTGCGCAGCTCCGGCGACGGGTTTCCAACGACCTTGGACCCACCCCCCACGATCCTCGTCATCCCGCCCCCCTCGGATGACGTTTTTTCTTGCGCTGGAGAAGGAAAAAAAGGAGAAAGGGAATCAACACTGCTGCTCACCTGCAAAAGCCCGTTGCTCAACCCATCACCATGAATCAAATCCAACACGCTGCTGCTCGGCTTCTTCCTCAGGAGAGGCGCAGGCTGGGAAGGCACCCCGAGAAGCCCGCTGCTCTCGGCGGCACCGGCACCAGCACCAGCAATCGGCACGACAGCCCTGACCACCGCGGGCGCGACCCGGGAGACGACCCCGCCGATGTCCCTGACGAGTCCCCCGAGGAAGCCCCCAAACGACTCTGGGTACCCCCCTTGCTGCTCCGTGTCCGCCATTTCGATCTGTTGCAGCTCGGCAAGGGAGAGTTTGGATAGTGCCTGCAGGGCGGTCTCCCCGTAGATGGCGCGCTTGGCGACGAGGAGGGCGGCCTCCCGGTCGGCTGGGGGGAGGGAGTCGGAGGAGGAGAAGGCGGACTCGGTGAGGTGCTGGGTGATCTTTTTGCCTAGCTGGACTAGAGGTTCGCGTTCGACGGCGCGGACGATGACGTCGCCTAGGTTGTCGAACCAGCCTTCTGCGTGGGAGGACTCGGCGCGGTTCTTGATTGTTTCGACGAGGAATTTGGTCAGCTCGGTGGTGATGCCGATGACGGGGAAGAGGCCGAAGAGCTCGGCTTGTTGGCCGTTGGGGGTGGTGGCGAAGGGGACGGGCTTGAGCTGGAGTTGACCGGCGGGGGTGGTTTCGGTGTACTCGGATGAGCTGAGGATCTTGTTCGCGGTCAGGGGCAGGGCGGGGCCGAGGCGGCAGATGACGGGGTCAAAGTTGATGGAGCGGTAGTGGGTGCTCCAGATGGAGGACATTTCCTGGAGGATCTTGCGGGTGATGGGGCTGTCTTCTAGCTTGAAGATGGACTGGAGGGCGGCCTCGGCGAGGACGCCGCGCTCGACTGTGCCTCGAAGCAAGGAGCCCGCGTCGGTGAAGGCGGATTCGGTGGCCTGGTTGATGGCGCCGAGGATGGTGTGGGCGATGGCGCCGTGGACACCGCCCAAGAATGGCTTGAGATAGACGGGGGCAGCAGGGCCAATGTTGCCCTGTACAAATTTGGCAACCTTCTTGAGGTCGTCGAAGAACCCCTCGGTGTCAACAGGGCCAGCAGGGGCGGGAGGAGCTGAGGTGTAGCCGGTGGGAGCAGCCACCGCGGGCTGGGTCATGGGGCTGACGCTGGCGGAGGAGATGGAGTAACCGTACTTGACGAGCTTGATGCCCTGGTGCTCGCCCCAGGGGGGAAGATTGCCGTCAAAGACCCTGAGCATGCCCTCGTAGTCATTGCCGAGCGGGCCGATGACGCTGGCCGAGTTCTTGTCACCTCCGCCATAGACGTGAGTACCAATGACGGCTTGCTTGGAGCCCTTGCGGATGACAGGTGCGCCGGATTGGCCTACACATATTTGTCAGAAGCTAGGACCTTCGGGTTTGAACAGAACCACAGAACTCACCACCAAAGGTCGAAATCCGGTACTTGAGCATGCCCCTGCCCTTATTCTTGGCCGAATCAAGAACATAGGTGGTGCTGGTGAACTGCTCCCACATGAGGGCGCCCTTCTCTTCACGTCCGTCGGAATCCTCTAGGGTCTTGTCGGCAGGGTAGCCAACAACGCCAATCATGTCATCACCAGACTCGGGCGTGTTCTTGTAAGTAAACAGCCGGAGATTACCAGTGAAGGGGTTGTCAAGCTTGATGAAGGCAACGTCGGCATGGCGGTTGTTGCGGTCGACGACCCACTGAGCGTTGGTGACGATGACCTTGGCCGAGCGGCACTGGACGATGGGCGAGTTGATGTTGGAGCGTCCGTGGTAGCCGATGTAGGCCTTGATGTCGACGGCCTTGCCGAGACCCCTGCCGAAGCCGGACCAGTCAAAGACGTTGTGGCCGGCAGTGACCAGGAGATCGGGGGCGATGAGCCAGCCGGTGCCCATGGCGTAGGCCTTGTCACCGGGGGGCTGGCCTTCATAGCGCATCTGAAGCTTGACGATGGCTAAGTGTCTTCTTGTCAATAATACCTATTCATGGGATCGGTATAAGGTAAGGGTACTCACAGCGATACTTGCCGCCATCCCGGATGTCGTTGTCGTCGACGAGAGAGCGGTGATCTGGGTCAAAGACAGATTCGGAGGTGTTGTCAGTGGAGAAGAAAGACTCTGGCGTCACCTGGGTGTGCGCATATGGGATTTCCCAGGTGGCAGCCACGGCGAGATAGGGGTCGGAAGACATTTTGGCTTGTTGTGTGAAGATGTTGGGTCAGACACGTCAAGAGGTGGATCGAGAGTATTGGTGACGAGGGTGATGAGGTGAGTATCCATCGTCTGAGGTGATCACCATTTCCATTTTATACTTTTTCCCTGCCCAGGTCAACATGCACACCCGATCGAGTTTTCTCTCCTATCTCGATGTCAAACAACGGAGTTAAGGTCCTGAAGGAGAAATCGACGCAAGCCTCTTTCCTTCTAGACCGCAATTCTTCGTGAACAATTGATTGCCCTCCAATAGTGGCGCCCTGGAGAGCGCTTGAGAAAGAAACTCGGGAAGTTCTTCGCAGCAGTGAAGCTGAAGGTTCACGTTGAAAACATCGTTTGGTTCCAATATCACAAGTCGACATATATCAAAAGGTCCAAGTAATCCTTCAGCTAATCGCTGACTGCGGTTAGTGCGGCTACATGTGGCCGGCTGTACCTGCAGGGGAAATTGCACAAAACTCTCTGGAGTGCCCAGAATGCAATACAAGTCCTGTTCTCCGTTACACAGGGTGGTGTCACCATTCCTACACCGCACGAAAAAGGGCTGGTGGCTTTTACATGGCGGGAAACGTGGTCTAGAACGGACAGTTTCAGACCGAAGGTTTTCTTTTCTGGGCGGATATCAACCCACTGGCGTATGCACGACAACCGAGAGTGGTAAGGCTGTCAATGGTACACCAGCTGAATGGGTATCAACCTCCACAGCCGCATGCTATTGGCCCGCCGACAGCAGGCCACTGCGCCATCCTGCAGAACATCACAATTCTCGCAGCCCTCAGGGTGCGGGATGGAGCGAGCCGCCCATTGTCCACACTTTCGGTTGGGGTTGGTGGTGCGGGGAGGGCAAAGGTAGCACAGAGGACATACTCAACAACGGCTTCGCAAAAGGTTTGCGTCTTGTTCGCGCGAGATTCCAAAACAGGTGAAGTGAATAATGTCTGTGGCCAGGTCCCCGTTGAACCTGTCCCCAAGACGTGATGGTACATGATGATGGTATTGGCCAGTCTGTGGACGCATCGTGACACGACAGGCCGCAGAACAGAAGAGAACTTCATCCAGAACCATTGCTCTAGAGGGGGAGAGGGTCTTCGTTCTTAAATGGTTCCCGGCTACATCTTGCTCGGGCAACTACCCGCCCGCTCGTACCCGAAATGTCTGCCATATCAGGTCCCATTTCTCGCCGGCGTCGGGGCTCGGGGGGTTGTACCGGAGGTCCGGATCGCGGGCGGAAGTAGGTAGTGGGCCCGCCACATCTCCGCATGCAGCCGTCCCGAAGGCTTGGCCCCCCTGTCAACTGTTCTGTTGTTGCTCTGGAATGAGCCAAGCAACCTGGTTGAACATACCGGAACTCCCCTCTCGGCCCAGGATCATGTCCGAGGATCTGTTGTTAGCCAGCCTGGGAAGCATCTCTCGAGATGACCTCTTTCCTGAGTACAGCTGTTGCAGAATGTTTCTCAGGGCCAAAATTAACTTCTTACAGCGCAGATCAGTCAGCGGTCTGCATGAAATAATTATTGTGGTAAGCTGACGGACCACAGTGGTGGGTTTGCGTTGAACACAGCATGATAGGTAAAGTGCTGAGGGCATGTCGCTCTTTTTCTGCTTCGGTGACGATATGCAGGAACACAAGGTCGAGACCTTGTGGATTTAAACTACTTTACCCTAGAATCCATTTACAGCCACGTAGCAGCCTCCCGCGGTTGTAGTGCTGACGGGCTGATATCGATGTATGTAGTGGTGGGGCGGCATGATGACAAAGATTACAACTTCGTCTCGTGCAAAAATACCTAAATAACCGACATCGTGGTGACAGTAGGGGTCCAGATGCCAAGAGCACGTGTCCGGGTTGACATTCCTGATCAGGTGTTTCGTTTGAGCCTCTCTCCCGGGAAGGTTGAACTTGCCATGATGAACTGCCTGATTCATTACCCCCTTCATTGAGTCGTTGACGGCTAGGCTAGCGACGGTCCAACGGTTGACGGTCGTTGGGCACTCAAAGGGAGGATCAAGGCCGAAATAGAGATTGAACTAGAGGCTCTCGCGCCCCGAGTTGATGGCGAAGCAGCGAGAGACATTGAAAACGTGGAGGCGGAGACTTGATGATACACAAGGGCGCCGGACCTCAGCTATGGCGGGGAAGGGAACAAGGTGTAACGTGACATGGACCTGTTCTGCCTGCCCTGTGTTTGAGAACATTGTACCTTGATGAGCATGGACAATATCAACCGGATTAAGCTCGGATGGACTGCCATTCGGTACAGTTGGGCGCGGCTGGTGCTGCTTGCAGCTTTTTGACGGTGGCCGTCCAGGGCTCTGGAATTCTGTCATGTCCGAGGCCGATTCTTGCATCCCTTTTCGTCCTCCCGTTCCCAAACACCAAAAGCACCATACAAGAGCCTGGAAGCGCTTCGCTCGGCGCCGAACCGTCACCGATTGTCCGCGGGTAGAGCACAGTCCGGCATTCCTCCAACATGGTCCGACAGGCGACAGCCGCGAGATCGTCACAGGACGATTCAGAAGGCTCAGCATGTTCCCAAATAGCCGGATGGTCCCCGACATATAAGGATGGCCATGGCCGTCATTCCGATGCCCTCTGACGCTTCAGCATCCTTTCCTCGTCAAGATACCCATCATTACGCCTGCCATTTCCTGATCTAGCTCCCTGTCTCAGTTTCCAGCCAAACCCCAACAAACACCGCAAACATGCCTGGCGTCACCTCCAACACCTCCAGCAAGTACAATGCCATCCCCGGTCCTCTGGGTCTGGCGTCGGCTTCGCTCGAGGGCAAGGTCGCCTTGGTAACTGGTGCCGGTATGTGTTGTTCCTATTCACTTCTATGATTACAACTATGACACCCCAACGGCTTGCCTGCATAACAGCCCGGGGTCGCCAAGCCCCTTCCCGTGTGGGCGGTAGGTGCAGGACATTTACCCCAAGTCAAGTCCGGTGCCAAGCCCCCCGTTCTCGGGGATCGGCATTCACTATATCATTATTATCACCGATCAAACATGGAATGACCTCACAGCTGACACAATACAGGCCGCGGTATCGGCAAGGAGATGGCTCTCGAGCTCGGACGTCGTGGTGCCAAGGTCATTGTCAACTACGCCAACAGCGACTCTGCCGCCCAGGAGGTCGTCAACCAGATCAAGAAGAACGGCACCGATGCCTTCGCCGTCAAGGCCAACGTCGGCGACGTCGACCAGATCGTCCGTCTCTTCAAGGAGGCCAAGGCCAAGTGGGGCAAGCTCGACATCGTCTGCTCCAACAGCGGTGTTGTCTCGTTCGGCCACGTCAAGGATGTCACCCCCGAGGAGTTTGACCGTGTCTTCAACGTCAACACCCGTGGCCAGTTCTTCGTCGCCCGCGAAGCCTACAAGAACCTCGAGGTTGGTGGCCGTGTCATCCTGATGGGCTCCATCACGGGCCAGGCCAAGGCCGTCCCCAGACACGCTGTCTACTCTGGCAGCAAGGGCACCATCGAGACCTTTGTCCGCTGCATGGCTATTGATTTCGGTGACAAGAAGATCACCGTCAATGCCGTCGCCCCCGGTGGGATCAAGACGGACATGTACCACGAGGTCTGCAGAGAGTACATCCCCAACGGCGACAAGCTCGACGATGAGGGTGTTGATGAGGTGAGCCACCTTTTAAACCTTGCTACACGGAATCAATATGCTAACTCTGCACAGTACGCTGCGGGCTGGTCCCCTCTCCACCGTGTCGGTCTCCCGATCGATATCGCCCGCGTTGTCTGCTTCCTTGCGTCGCAAGACGGCGAGTGGGTCAACGGCAAGGTCATTGGCATTGACGGCGCCGCTTGCATGTAAAGTACGAACAGATATTGGCTGGAACTAATAATGGATGGCTTTCCTATGGGGAGGTGTGACTGATTACCTTAGATGGGAGGACGGGCTGGACTACCGGGATATAGATATGGGGCAGGCAGAGCAAATGATGTTGATGAGAGATAGCTGCAATGAGAACATGTGAATCAATGTGATTGTTGTACAGGGCCAGACAAGGAAAACTGTGTCCAAGGCCATTGAAGCCACCGGAAATCGCATCATGACAGTAAATGTCTCGATTGGAGCGATGCTGACTGCCACCACCATACCCTGCATCGCAGATGAGGAATCTTGTGTGATCACATGAGGTAAGCCTGCCAGATTGGCCATCCAGACTCCCGGGTTAGGGCAAACCATGGACTGCGTCTGACAAGAATGTCTCAGCGTGGTACCCATCGTGAGAACTGTGACTGGCCAGGTTTTACTCCTTCCAGCAAATAGTAGCCAATTCATACGTCAGTGACATGTGTATCGAGAAGACTGGGGCATGAAATCAGTAGTCAAAAAGGTATAAAAGCGGTGGAGAAGAACAACCTGAAAAAACAAGACACGCCATATTCCATTCTCCGTAGGTGCCTTATCTTCAAAGCGATAAAAAATCTCACCAAGTACCGCTGTCTCACGCAAGCACAAGTTTATGCAACTGCAAACTGCGACACAGTGGCATTCTTTCCCTTTTGGGGTACCACACTAAAAAGCGCCACCAAAAAAAAAAAAGGCTCTCCCGGAAGTCGGAACGGAACGGTGACGACGAGACGAGCAAACGGCGGGAAGTCGGGTGATACCGTGGAAAACATCAACAGAAACTGAAGGGGAAACGTCTCAAGCATCTTCATCTGCCCTCACAATATACCATTGAGTTGCCGCTTTTCAACATGATAACCAACGGTTCATCACACGCCAAGAAGTCGGATGCTACCCATGCCGCTGGCTTGTTTACAGAATGGAAGACGTTACAGAAGCAGCTCGCAGAAAAGGGGGAGGTCACT
This sequence comes from Cercophora samala, assembly GCA_030512305.1. Classification (NCBI taxonomy): domain Eukaryota; kingdom Fungi; phylum Ascomycota; class Sordariomycetes; order Sordariales; family Lasiosphaeriaceae; genus Cercophora; species Cercophora samala. Next base: position 40,113 of record JAULSY010000005.1, on the reverse strand, counting down.
GTTGACGGCGACAGCTTGAAGGTCGCTGATGTTGTGGCTGTTGCCCTGTAAGTTCCCGTCTCGAGCAATTGGCAACAATGGCAAAGGCTAACATTGTCCTTAGGCATGGTGCAAAAGCTCGTCTCACCGGTGATGAAAAGACGCGCAAGCAGGTCGATGAAAGTGTTGCTTACCTCGCCCGCGAGCTTGAAGCTGGGCACACCATCTACGGTGTCAACACTGGCTTTGGAGGCAGCGCAGACACCAGAACCCAGGACTTTGAACGGCTTCAAAGCGCTGCTATCCAGCACCTCAACGTCGGTATCCTCCTTCGGAGTGACAAGGGAAATGACAGTGGCAGAAATGAGCTCCTCAGGAGCCATGCTCTCCCCAGTCCCGTCGTCAAAGCCGCCATACTGATCCGCTGCAACTCACTCATGCGCGGCCACTCGGGTGTTCGCATCAGCGTTATCGAATCAATCATGAAGCTTCTCGCCCACGACATGACCCCCATCGTGCCCCTCAGAGGCAGCATCTCGGCTTCTGGAGACCTCTCTACATTGTCGTACATCGCCGGCGCTATCGAGGGAAATCCCGACATCTTCATCAAACTCGGCAACGGCAACATCATCCCCGCCAACGACGCCCTGCAAATCGCCGGAATCGAACCTGTCCGCCTCCAGGCCAAAGAAGGCCTCGGCATCACCAACGGCACCGCCCCCAGCTGTGCCATGGCCTCTCTTGTCATCTCCCAGGCCAACCAACTCGCCCTTTTGATCCAAGTGCTAACAGCCATGGGCACCGAAGCCCTCAACGGCACCTCCCACAACTACCACCCCTTCATCTCCACCGCCCGCCCCCACCCCGGCCAAGCCGAAGCCGCGTCTAACATTCTGTCGTTTCTCTCCAACTCCAAGATCTCCCCCCCTTTCACCGCCGAGTCCCACACTCAAACCAAGACCCGTCTTGGTCTCGCTCAGGACAGATACTCCCTCCGCACAGCCCCGCAATGGATCGGTCCCCAGCTCGAAGACCTTTTGCTTGCGACAAAGCAAGTCGCCACCGAGATCAACTCCACCACCGACAACCCTCTCATCGATGCGGCCTCTGGTGAAATCCACCACGGGGGAAACTTTCAAGCCATGGTCCTGACGTCGGCAATGGAAAAGACCTTGGCTGCATTGCAGAACCTGGGCAGGCTGATCTTTGCGCAGTGCTCCGAGGTGATCAACAACGTGACCAGCAAGGGCCTGCCGCCCAACCTCTCGGCCGACGACCCCAGCCAGAGCTTCACCTGCAAGGGGTTCGACGTCAACATGGCGGCGTACATGGCCGAGCTGTCGTACCTGGCGAGGCCGGTGAGCGCGAGCGTCCAGGTGGCCGAGATGGGGAACCAGAGCGTGAATTCCATGGCGCTGGTGGCGGGGAGGTACGCGATGGAGGCGGTGGAGGTGGTGGGCTTGATGTGCGCGACGTATATCTGGGTTTTGTGCCAGGCGGTGGACTTGAGGGCGGTTCAGAGGGGGTTTAGGGAGGAGGTGAGGTGCTGGCTGCCGACGGTGGTGAGGGAGCATGTTTTTGAATGGGGGGTTGGGAGGGGGGAGGGGAGGATGGACGTGGTGGAAAGGGTGGCGGGACGGTTGGGGGGGGTTTTGTTGCAGAGGTGGGATGAGCTGGCGCATTTGGATTTGAAGGAGAGGTGTGACATGGTTGCGAGGGAGTCGGTGGGGTGTTTGCTGGCGGATGAAGAGTTTCCTGGGAAGGGGGGGGTGGTTGATCACTTGTTTTTGATGGAGTACAAGTGTCAGGTGAGTGAGTTTTTGGAGAAGCATTATAGGGAGCAGCATGAGATGTTTAGCCATCAGGGACAGGCGGGGGAGTTTCTAGGTGGTGGGTCAAAGGTGGTGTATGAGTTTGTGAGGAAGGAGCTGGGGATTCCGCTCAACAGAGGGGTGGAGGATCATCCACCTTTGCTGTTGAGGGCCAGGGCAGAAAGAGAGAATGGTGAGAATGGATATGTTGTGAGTAATGGGGTCGGGTCAGACCCTAGGACAAAGATTCTAGGAACTATGGCCTCGGACATTTATGAGGCGTTGCGGAAGGGGGTGATTTATGATCGGATTATGAAGTTCGCGGAAGAATCCGGCATGTGGAAATAAGAGAAGTGGTAGAGAAAGCAGTCCAGTAACATATAGAAAGAACAATTCCACTTAGACTCGATGAATAGGAGTGAACTGGCAGGTGGTGATAATATCGAGGTCAACCCTAACCCGGGGGCTCGACCCCCCGCTGAACGGATAGACTTTGGCATGGCGTCAGTGGCATCAAAGCGGGTGAATAATGCAGAGCCCCAAGCACCCTCCCGGCCATGCTCGCCTCTCTCTGGCGATAATTTGAAGTGCGAATTTTCTCAACCGAACACCACCGCCTTTTCGTGGCACCAATCCAGGCACATCGACAATGGCCAGCCCCACTGAAATCATGAGATGAGCGACGGGGGATGCCTTATCGCGTTGCATTGATGTCCCTGGCCCCACGGTCATCTCTTGCCAGCTAACTCGCCCACAACTCTGCTCTGCGACTCGTACATATTTCCTCTCCTCTCCTCTCCGACTCGAAACGACGGGCGCCATGTCGACCTCAGTCCAAGACTACCAACCCGCCATGACCTCTGGGACGGCAGCCCTCGCCAATATAGGCCTGATAACCTCCCGTCCAACGGGCCGGCAGGGCTCAATCAGCGACCTGGAGTCGGCCACGTCCATCACCGATCAGTGCGCCACCCCACCAACCCCACCTCCCCCGAGAACCCGGACCCCACCACCGCCGCCCCCACCCCGTCGCCGGACCTCTGTCGCCGTGTCCGCCGTCTTTCCCGGCGACAGCAGCTTTGATGAGCCAGGCGCCGAGCCTCGTCTTGCTGTCCTCCAACGTATCCCGACCTACCTTCAACCCCCATTACCATGGCGCGAACGGCTGCTGCACTTTACCTTTGCGTGGTACACCGTCACCATGTCCACCTCTGGCATCGCCATGATCATCGCCCTCACACCCCATCGCTTCACCGGCCTCGGCACCATCGGGCTGATCATTTTTCTGCTTGATCTTCTGGCCTTTTTGTTCATCACCGTCATGATCATTCTTCGCTTTGTCATGTACCAGCACACCTTTCGGCGGGCCTTTACCCGACCCCACGAGGCATTGTTCATCTCCACCCTGTGGCTGTCCCTCTGCGCCATGCTGCTCAACATTGATGAATACGGCCGCATCTTCCTGACCGCTTCGGCATACATGCGACTCGCGCCGTTTATGAGAGTCGCCTTTTGGATCTACCTGACGGTTACGTTTCTGTTTTCGGTTTTGCAGTATCATCTCTTGTTCACTGTCAAGGAGGAGAGGCGGCTGTCGATCAATGCCATGACGCCGGCTTGGATCTTGCCGATTTTTCCTGTCATGCTGGCTGGATCGCTGGCCGGGGCGCTGGCCAAGTCGCAACCTGCGGTGCAGGCTCTCGAAATAATAGCTGCTGGGTTAGCCGCGCAAGGACTGGGGATATTGGTGTCGATGTTTTACTACTCGACATATCTGTCGCGGCTGATGGCTTTTGGCTTGCCGGTGCAGAGGCCGGGCATGTTTATCGCTGTTGGGCCACCGAGCTTCACTTGCTCAGCGCTTGTAGCGATGGCGGGGGAGGTTCCGAGGATATTGGTTGGGTTGCCCGCGATGGAGGTTATCACTTTCAGTGGTGGGAATCCGGGGGTGAATATCCAGACCCTTGGGGCGGGGATACGACTGTTGGCTATGACAACTGCTGTTTTCTTGTGGGGGTTGAGCTTTTGGTTCTTTGCGAGCGCGACAGCGGCGGTGGTGGCTGGGATGCCGGATAGAAAGTTCCATCTTAGTTGGTGGAGCTTTGTGTTTCCGAATGTTGGCTTCACGCTGGCCTGTATACGGATGGGGAGGGTTTTGGAGAGCGAGGGGATATTATGGTTTAGCACCGTCATGACGGTGTTGTTGGTGGTGGCTTGGGGATTTATTGGGTTTCGGTGTGCCGTGGCCGTGTACAAGAGAGAGATTGTTTGGCCGGGGCATGATGAGGACTCTTTGTGAGAGGGAATGGAAAGGGGTTGGCGAGCAGCGAGTTTTGGCCTTTAGCGTTGCTTTTGTTTTGACGAGCCATGAGAATGGGAGATGCCATGGATGACGAGTAAGTTTGTCCCAAGAGATGGAAGAATATTGAAGCTTTTTACACAGTCGCAACAACGAGATATCTGTTTCAGTCAGGTTGTGAGCCCACTGTTCAAATTCAGCTCAAGGGTACGCGGCGGTTATCCGCGGTGACTGGGTTTACATGTGCTCCCCCAAAGCTCTTCGTGGGGAACGCTGCGGGGAGGATGCATTTCCAAAGTCAAGTGGCAAACCCCGCTTCAAATGTCAAGGCGGAGGCGCCAAGACTGGGGAAGTTGCCGAGGTCTTTGTTCCAAACTTTTAATTGGGATATCTTCAATTTTCAACACACTCAACACCTCGACAAGTTTTGAACACAGAGGTTTTCACCTACACAAGAGAAAGTTCCTGACGAGGAGCACAATCATCATGGCCCCTGTTTCTCTTGCCGCCTTCCAGGTGTATTGGGCTTCCATAGTCCGAACATACAGCCCTCACCAGATCGAATTCTTTGGCAGTCTTGCTGTTCAGCTGCTCTTCTTCTGGGTGCCCGCCATCGCCTACACTTCCCTCGACTACATCCTGCCCAGTTTCTCAGCCAGACACAAGCTACAACCAGCACCAAAACAGCCCACTTGGAAAGAAATCAAACATTGCGCCTATGTCGTCGGCCGGAACCAGCTCATGAACACGGTCTTTGCCCTGTTGATGTTGGCTAGATCCCACTACTCTGGAAAGCCTTCGAGCTTCCAAATCACAGAAACGTTTCCAACCCTCAACCTTTTCGTGCGGGACTTTCTCATCAGTTGGATCGTCAGGGAATTCACCTTCTACTACGTCCATCGGCTATTCCATACACCCCGATTCTACAAGATGATCCACAAGGTCCACCACGAATTCGTCGCACCTGTGGCCCTGGCGGCGCAATATGCCCACCCGATCGAGCAACTGGTGGCAAATACGCTTCCCGTCGTCGTTGCCCCTATCCTGCTGAGGACTCACATCTTGACATTCTGGGCATTCTTGACCTTGCAGCTTATCGAGACGAGCACTGTGCACAGCGGCTACGACTTCTTTGGAGCCGTGGCCAAAGGTCATGACATCCACCACGAGAAGTTCGTTGTCAATTATGGGGCGTATGGGTGGATGGACTGGCTGCATGGAACGGGGCCGAAGCAGAGGGCGACGTCGAGGAAGAAGAGGAGCTGAGATAGCGGCGGATCAACGGGAATGTGAAGCCTTTTGTTCTCGTGAACAATGGCTTGGATTACTGATGTCATTCGGATGAAGAGACGAATATGAACAATTATTTTGAGATTGATCGGAGTTACATACGTCTGTGACCTCGGGGTAGGATGCACCGTCCGCCAAGCCCGCTACAAGACTGGCGATATCCAACAACCTGGTTTCCCTCAGGCCGCCATCACACCATCGAGACACGCCTCGAGGTGTCATTGCTCCGTGCTCGCCTAACTAGCTCTCTATAGGACGCAGTTTTATCCGCGAATTGTCAACTGGGAGCGGTGGACCATCCAACTCCGGGGTTGACAACGACCCTTGCAACCCGCGACGGAGCTTCCCCTTCCGACATTACAACGGCGATTCCCCGCAACATTATGTTATGTGTACCTGACGTACATACGACGGCCCGGTAGCCGTTATAATAAGACATCATGATGCCCGTTGCTTTTTCAATGTTTTGGTTCTTGTCCTGCATCCATCCTTTGACGCCTGGGAGTTGATCAGAACTCCAGCAAAGACACGATGGTCAAGCTCCTCGAGATTGGGCTCTTCGCTCTGGCCCTGGCCACCAGCGCTGTTGCGAAGCCTTGCAAGCCTCGCGATGGCCCCGTGACCTACGAGGCTGAAGATGCTGTGCTGACCGGCACCACCGTCGACACTGCTCAGGCAGGCTACACCGGCCGCGGCTACGTCACTGGCTTCGACGAGGGCTCCGACAAGATCACCTTCCAGGTCCCCTCGGCCACCACCAAGTTGTACGACCTCTCGATCCGCTACGCCGCCATCTACGGCGACAAGCGCACCAACGTCGTCCTCAACAACGGTGCCGTCAGCGAGGTCTTCTTCCCCGCGGGCGACTCCTTCACCACCGTCGCCGCCGGCCAGGTCCTCCTCAACGCCGGGCAAAACACAATCGACATTGTCAACAACTGGGGATGGTATCTTATCGACTCCATCACCCTCACCCCCTCCGCCCCCCGCCCTCCCCACGACATCAACCCCAACCTCAACAACCCCAACGCCGACACCAACGCCAAGAAGCTCTACTCCTACCTCCGCTCCGTCTACGGTAACAAGATCATCTCGGGCCAGCAGGAGCTCCACCACGCCGAATGGATCAGACAGCAAACCGGCAAGACCCCCGCGCTCGTCGCCGTCGACCTGATGGACTACTCCCCCTCCCGGGTCGAGCGCGGCACCACCAGCCGCGCCGTCGAGGACGCCATCGCCCACCACAACGCCGGCGGCATCGTCTCGGTCCTGTGGCACTGGAACGCCCCCGTCGGCCTGTACGACACGGAGGAGAACAAGTGGTGGTCGGGCTTCTACACCCGCGCCACCGACTTTGACATTGCCGCCACGCTGGCCGACCCCCGGGGCGCGAACTACACCCTGCTCATCAGGGACATTGACGCCATCGCCGTCCAGCTCAAGCGGTTGGAAGACGCCGGGGTGCCTGTCTTGTGGAGGCCCTTGCACGAGGCGGAGGGTGGTTGGTTCTGGTGGGGGGCGAAGGGGCCCGAGCCGGCGAAGCAGCTGTGGGATATTTTGTATGAGCGGTTGACGGTGCACCACGGGCTGGATAACTTGATTTGGGTGTGGAACTCGATTTTGGAGGATTGGTACCCCGGGGATGAGACGGTTGATATCCTGTCGGCGGATGTGTATGCCCAGGGCAATGGGGTAAGTGATTGATTGACATTTGTGGTGGAGGTGGTGTTGGGATGAAATTTGCTGACGATTTTGATTTTAGCCCATGTCGACTCAGTACAACGAGTTGATCGCCCTCGGCAGGGACAAGAAGATGATTGCTGCCGCCGAGGTTGGTGCCGCGCCTCTGCCTAGCCTGTTGCAGGCGTACCAGGCCAACTGGCTGTGGTTTGCTGTTTGGGGGGATGACTTTATCAACAACCCGAGCTGGAACACGGTTGCTGTTCTGAATGAGATTTACAACAGCGATTATGTGCTGACCCTGGATGAGATTCAGGGGTGGAGAAACTAGGTTGTGGGAAGGCGGATTTTCTAGTTGATGATAGCTGTGTACGTATGTACTTCTTCAACGAGATGAAGTTCCACCTTTGACTTTGGGATAGCCCATTGTTCTTTTTACCTGGCCAGGATTTTGCATGCCGTGTCATATTGGCGGTATCACATCCATGGTTTTATGCGAGACATACCTACCTACTGTGGCGCTCTTTGATCCTCAAGTTGGACTTGGTACTGGCTCCATCCATGACAGTAACCGGCATCCCGTAAACAGAACAAATCAAATCAGGGAGTTCGAGATCACCGGAAAGTGGGGGTATGGTACCCCAGGTCTCTCGGGCCGAGGGTAGGGTGTCTGGACCGGATTTTTGGGTACATGGTATCTGCCGGCACTGAGCTAGCGTGTCGGTTCGACTTTGGGGAGCCTTCAGTGATCGGACCCAGATCGGCCCATCAGAGACGATTTTGTCCCACACCAGGAGCTTGGCGTTGGCTAAGGATCTGTGATATTCGGGGTCTAATAACGATGTGAATTAAAGACCATCGTGTGTGTGTGTGTATATAGATTTCTGCTTGTGGAACGGCGGACGCTGGGGGACCCATGAACCAAGCCTACCTAGGTATGTTATGCTGTCGAATAAAAGAAAGCAATGGCGGTAACACTCCCTGACATGGACATTTGTAAACCGAGCTGACTGATATCAGTTCGAGCGGTGAGCAAAGCTCTCTGCGGGGGAGAAGACCACAAGATACCTATGTACACTAATTCCATCTTCAAGGACAAGTGACGTGCAGAACAGGGATCGGAGATCCCAACAACGACAGGGTACCTATTATCGGCGCCATGGGGATAAGAGTATCCTGTTAGCCATTGGCCAAACAGACCACCTGATTTGAATCCGAGCACCCGGAAATAACTACCAGGCACACTACCTACACGAGGTGTCAAATCGGCAATGAGTATACAGCCCAGGGGTTCTTTCTCCGCACACTAGCTCGCCTTAGTCTCACAGCTCCCCCACCGGCAGTTCAACTCTGGGAGTGGGACATCTCCTCGGGCGGGTTACATTGAAATAGTTGATAACGTTCATGGTTTTTGCCTCGTTATTTCAATTTCACTCGCTGGAATCCAGTGCCAGGCACCTCCTCCACCAACCGGATATTGCGTACCCGACTTCTTCTCCCTTCCACCATGTTGCCAAAGGTGCCGTGGTTAACAAAGACCTTCCGTGCCTCCCTCTTTTTGGGCATAGGGGGGTTTCTCTACGGATAGTGAGTCTGACAATCTACTAGTTTTCTCGAAGGGGCCCGATGGCTGACTCTTCTTCAGTGACTCTGGCATCATCACCCCGAGTTTGGCGCTGGGCTCTTTCAAGACATACTTTGACAACCCCAACGCGCCGCTCCGTGGTGCCATTGTGTCTGTCTATCAAGCCGGAGGTAAGGATACCCTGACGACGCCCCCTCGGTGCAAGACTACCAGGTACCGTACTGACTGACAATTGCCGGGGTAAAGCTTGGTTGGGCAGTGCGTCGGTTGGCGTGACAAGTGACAGGCTGGGTAGGCGAAAGGCCATTGCTTTTGGGTGCATATGGGGTGTGCTCGGCGGCGCGCTCATGGCCGGCGCGGCCCATGTTGCCATGTGTGAGTTCCCCTTGTCTCGTGAGTGTCGGCATGCGCTGATCAGCTGGTGGGTTTGAAGTGATTATCGGTCGGCTTCTTGTTGGTTACGCGGTTGGTACTATTACGGGAGTTGCTCCTGTTTACGGAGCGGAGATAGCCAAGGTGAGTCTTATTCGTCTGCGATTCTGCTTGTTTTGCTGGCATAGTGCTGATATTGGGTAGACACATGAGCGCGCGAGGATCACTGCAGTGAACCAGATGAGTAAGTTCAATTTACCCCCGACGAGGGAGGAGCTGACCGGCTAACGTTCAAAAAGTGGTGGCCTGGGGCTTTTTCGTAGCCTTGTGGGTGGGCGTGGGAGAAGGTAAATGGAACAACGCGAACCAGTGGAGGCTCGGGTTTGCCATCCAGGCCATCCCCGCGCTCATTCTCGCAGCCGGCGTGCTTTTCCTTGCCGAGTCACCAAGATGGCTGTGTCTAAAAGGCCGCAAAGAAGAAGCCGAGGAGGCATTCTACCGCTGGCATCACGATGGATCCAACGAGGAGTGGTGCCGAACCGAGTTCGCCCTCATCCAGACCAGCATTGCTGAGGAAGTCCAAGCCCAACACCGCCTCGGCTGGGTCGACCTCGTCCGCACCCCTCCTTTTCGAAAACGTCTCTTCGTCGGGTCCTTTGTGTGGGCTGCCGCCATGCTCTCCGGTATCAGCTTTGTCCAGTATTTCCAGACGGCCATCTATGCGACGCTACAGTTTGATCAGGACCAACAACTGCTGGTGAGCGGCTTGTACGGTTGCGTTGCGCCTGTTGCCTGCATTCTTTCGCTTTTCTTCGTCGACCGCATCGGGAGGAAAAAGATTTTGGTCACCAGCGCGGCGCTCCTCTCCGTGTCCTACATGATCATCACCATCCTCGCTGCCTTGTACCCGGCGAGGCCTGGTCTCCCGACCAACGCGGCAGCCCAGAAGGGCCTGATCGCTTGCATCTTCATGGTTTCGGCCAACTACTCGGCATTGCTGGGTCCCATGACATGGATTATTCCGTGAGTCCTTCTAGTTATCTTTTGGGGCTGAGAGGATTGCAGCTGACAGAAACTTGCAGGCCTGAGGTTTTCACAACCGAGCTCCGTGCCAAAGCAAACGCCGTTGTGCAGGTCATTCATTACTCTATCAGTCTGATCATCACACAGTGTTCGCCCATTGCGCTGGAGCGAGTGGGCTGGAAGTATTATGTAAGTGTCATTGCCATGACCTTGGATATGATTGACGGCTGGGCTGACACTCGATACAGATCCTCTTTGTTCTCACCAACGCTCTTTGCGCCGTTGTCTTTTGGCTCGCCTATCCGGAGACAAGAGGTATGTCACTGTATTGCAAGCAGCCAGTAGAGGTTGATCTAACTTTTATATCAGGCAAATCGCTCGAGCAGATGAACGAAATATTCGGTGACATTGAGACGAAGCGTGATGTCGAGGTCCGCAGTGTGGAGAATGTCGTGGTTGCAAAGGATGTCGACGAAAAGTAGGCGGGATTGTACATGTGTTTGAAGTCATAGATGCCGTGGTTCATGGGATATTATTCCCAAGACGGCTCACCAACGTCGTCAGTTAGGGAAGCATCTCCAATTTAGGGCTAGCCATCCATGTGTTGGATCCTACCTAGTGCAAGCCATCCAACGCGCCCAGAACGCCTCCATGCAAGTCCATCACTTTGACGCTGCCCATTGGTGATGGAGGTTACGCACACCAATATGGCCCATAAGCCGAACCCCCTTTGACTTTCCCCGCACTTTCACTTCAAAACTCATCAACACACTTTCCTCCTCGTCAGCACACGCCGACAAACACCGCAAACAAGATGGAGGCCCTCACCCCCCTCCTCACTCTCCCCGCAACAACAACAACAACAACCCTCATCCCCCTCACCCTGCTCATCCTCTTGCTGACTCTTTTCATAATCCCCACCATCATCCAATACAACCGCCTCTCCCACATCCCCGGCCCCCGCCTCAACGCCCTCACCTCCCTCGTCTACGCCCGCCGCACCCTCCTCCCCGGCTCGGCGCAGTACGTCTACGACCTCTGCAAAGAATACGGCCCCCTCGTCCGCGTGACGCCAAACATCGTCGTGTTCTCCGACCCCGAAACCTTCAGGTATGTCTGCTCCCACAAGGCGAATTACACAAAGGGGCTGTGGTTTGAGTTCTCGAGGTGGGATCTCAAGAGGTGGTCGTGTATCGCGATGAGGGATAACGAGTCGAGGAGGGATAGGAAGAGGAGGTTGATTCCGGCTGTGAGTTCCCCTCCCGTCTTTAAGAAAACAGAAAAGGAAAAGGGCGTTGGCTGACATAAGGAACATGGGAAAATAGTGGTCAGGAGCGGGACTGGCGGCGATGGAAAAGAGGATCGACGAACAAGTCAAGGCGTTTGTTGATTTGGTGGAGAGAAAGTACATCTCCACCAGTGAAGGGACGAGACCGATGGAGTTTGCCCACCGGGCGCAGTTTTTCACGCTGGATGTGGCGACGGGGGTGACGTTTGGGAGGCCGTTTGGGTTTTTGGAACGGGATGGGGATGTGAATCGGTATTTGGAGATTACCGAGGTGATGCTGCCCTTGTTTGGGGTGCTGGGGGCGCTGCCGCAGTTGGTGTATGCCATGCATGCGTGGCCGCTGAGGAAGATGATGCCTGGGGCGGGGGATAAGGTTGGGTTTGGGGTGTTGATGAAGTAAGTCTTTTTAGATATCATGTCAGGGGAAGGTGGGGAGGGGTGATATGTGCTGATGATATGGGGGGTTAGGTTTGCGGAGGATGAAGTGAAGAAGCGGCTTGAGGCTGGTGGGGAGGAGAAGGAGGAGCAGGATTTGATAAAGAGTTATCTGGATAATGGGATTGAGCCGGAGGATGTGGTGCAGGAGTGTATCACTCTTGTGTAAGTCTGCCCCCTATCACAGTGCAGACAGAATTGTGGTTGACCGTGAAACAGTGTCGCAGGGTCTGAGACAACATCTGTCGTCCTCCGCATGGCACTTCTTGCGCTACTAACTACCCCTGAAGCTTACCGCAAACTCCAGGCCGAGATCGACGCCTTCTTCAAAGAACACAACTCTGAGGAAGTCATCAGTTATACCGAAGCCAAAGGGCTCAAGTACCTCTGGGCTGTAATTCATGAGACAATGCGAGTCTGGCCAAATGGTGCAGGACTAAGTTTCAGCAAACAGGTTCCCGATACTGGTGATACTATCCACGGCTACTATCTTCCCAAAGGGTAGGTCAAGTCTCTTCTAATCGGTATCTTCTTGGAGCAGGCTTTTGGAGTTTACCATGCTAACAAATTACTCCATCTCAGAACCGAGATTGCGCAGTGCATGTTGGGCATCACCAGAGACAAAGCACTATTCGGCCCAGACGTTGACATCTGGCGGCCGGAGAGATGGCTAGAGGCAAGCCCAGAACATCACGAAGAGATGTGGGCAGCCGTCGAGCTGGGCTTTAGCACAGGGAAGTACATCTGTCTCGGGAAACAGGTTGCATTGATGGAGCTTGGAAAGTGGTTCAGTGAGGTATGTCTTCAGTCCCCCCCTTGTTAAATGTTACGGTTCTCAAGATTACGAAGTACATTTCTGATTGCTGTCACAGATCTTCCGGCGGTATGAGATTGCCCCTGTCAACAAGACCTCCCCGCTCAAGTTGGTCGATGGTGTCACTTGGTTGTCTTCAGACTTTTCGATTAGATTCGCCCACAGGGAGAGAGAAGCGTAGACTGGATCCCTCACATTGAACTTCGCTGTGTTTACGCAGCAGCTTGACCCATATGTTCGCTCCAAGTATGAGAGTGTCCAAAGCAGTAACTTCAAACCAACACGAAATACCCAACTTCTGATTACTCCACCTCATCAATCTTCACCTCCTCGGCCTCACCATCTACCATCTCAACCTCTTGAACAACGTGCTGAGGATGATAGTGATCGTTATGCCAGAATTCCCTTTCTAAGAGCAATGTCAACCCACGATTCACCCCTACAGAAGCACACGACTGAGTTCTGGCACCTCTAGTCTCTACTTACCTCCTCCGTTATCCTGGGGCTCAGCATCCACTCCCTGCCCAGCTCAATAAGAGGGTTGACCACTGCATAGTCGGACAAACCGCGGGGTGAACAGTACATGGATGCCAAGACACGTGCGTGGGAGACGATGCCGACCCAACATGAGAATGAATGAAAGTCGACATATGTGCCAAGTGAAAGCGCCTCACGACCGCGCCACATCCGTTGCCATTCCACGAGCTTTCTCAGGCTCCCCCGGAGAGACGATAGCCTAGGGTGATGATACCACTTTCTCTCTTTGAGATCCGGGTTGGAGTTGTGAGAGCTGAATGCCCGAATTTCATGGATGACCTTGCTGAGAAGCCCGGGGTGTTCGATGTGATCTTTTGCGATGTTTATTGCCCGCTCTTCATCCACAATGCAGGTGTCGTCCTCCTGATACAGGGGACCATCTTGGTACAGGGTTGTCTTTGGCTTATACCAGACTGACATGGTTAACTGCTTTCAGTAGGTAGGCGGATGAGTTGAAAGCAGCCGACAACTTGGTTGTAGTAGGTAATGTACCCGGGTATGGCACGATAGATCTTTTTACGTGGGGCTCTGGTGAGAAATGCGTGAGAGAGAGATGGAGGTAGGGCGTATCTCTAGGTGCCTACTCAAAGTAAACACCAATATGCCCGGTTAGATATAGACGATACCGTCAAAGGCAGACGGTGAAGAAAGGCAAGGAAGCAAGGTAAAAGAAAGCAAAGAAGCAATTGACTGGAGCTGAGAAAGGGGTGGCAAGTTTGGTTTCGACGGGACTGGGGTCATTTCCATCCATACAGGCACCTTACCTTAGTCTGATATCACAAAGTCAAAAGGTAGTAAAACAAAGATTCGTTGTCAATTGAACAAATGAACTATCAACTATCTATCATTGGAACAACGAAGTAGACACTTGGCAATCCAGGAGGATCCTTTCAATTCAACTTGAATGTCAGTGTCCTGCCGCATTGCAACCAAGACTTGAAGGAAAAGTGCTCCCTATTTTTGTGCCCCTCCTCGCTTTGCTGAAGGTAAGGTAAGGTATGTGCCTGAGGTGTTGGAGACAGGGAGCCCGGATCTTGTGCCAAGAGCATTCATGGCTTGCTAAGCCCGTGGGTCTTGACCAATTTCCACGACCAACGAGCTTGATCGTGATTTGGTGGGCGGGAAGGTTGTCTTGGATTGGGTTTGGGAGTCTTTACAAGGTTAGATGATGTCAATGAGGCGCTCGAATGATGCAAAGTCACTCACAGCTATTCTGCCAATTGCTATCAGGAATCCCAATTAGTGCCAAATTGGCAGTTCTTTTCTCGAGGAAGGATGTGGCTCGAGTTTGCTCCGCACACTGTCGGGCTTGCTTGCCGTCTTTGCTGCTGCTTGACATCTTTGGTATTGGGTTTTCGGGAATCTTGTGGGTGGAAAGGGCAAGTTGCTCTCTGCGAGATAGGCCGTACCATAGATACTTAGGAGCACATGACAGAGTGTTGATATAGCTGAGAACATTGTTACACAAAGCCGGGTCTTATTCCTAGCAATTCGGTGAGCCGGAGCTGGCCCTCCTTCATTGCGGGAGTCAAGGAGAACGCTTGTACGAGTTCCAACTGTTCCAACTGCAGTTCCGGGTCCGGGGAATATGTTCCGTCAGGCTTCCTACCACGACAGGTGTTGTGAACCCAGCAAGGCCCATTTTGGGGCAACTCACCAGTGAAGGGCAACCAAGCTATCAACGCCAAGGCATGTTGTGTTCCTTCGGGGCGTGGGGCGTGTTATAGCTTCAACAGCATGGCGTAACTACTTCCCTGCTCGGTAAAGATAAATGAACCTGGCCCCTGTGAGCCTTTGGTGGCCAAAGGGTCCTGTCCAACCAACTATCAATATAATTAAGCTTCTCTCGTCATAATTCATGAGAACAAAGTATCTAGTCCAACCAACCCTCAACATAGTTAACCTTCTCTCGTCATAAATCCTTTGAAGATCTGCAACGTTCCGTAAATATTGATGTGCTGTCAAGACTCGTACTGAATGCCTAGGTACCTATGAATGGGATGACGGTTGGCAAAGTACAGAGTAGATAGGCATGAGACATCGTCATGATGACCGTAGAGATGGCAAGCACCAATTTCAGGGTGGAAAGGAAACACAGCATGACTTCGAGTTTTCAAAGCCGCTCGGTATCTATCCGACTGCCAGAGCCTAATACACGTAGATGAAGTCTTCGTTCTTGACATCGGTCATGTCCCGTAAGGCATTGTCTTCCTCAAGTGCCTTTGGCTTTGTGGCTGTACCCGCCTCCTCAATTTCTGCCGCTTTCCCACTTTCCATCTGAACTTTTCCCATCATGGATTCGTCGACCAGCACGGCATTCTTGCCCAACTCTTCGCGACGCTTGGCATGTCGGCGGTTTAAGAACATGAGGTAGAATGGAATAAGTCTGCCAAGCTTTGTCAGCTACTGCCTTGTGCATGTCAGGCGTCTTGATCACCTACATCGCTAGCGCCGCTACCAACACCAACATGATGAGGTTGGATATCAAGCCCGGTCTATACAACGGGGCATGATCGACCGAGTACAGCAGTGGGCCGATGATATTGCCCGTACACATTCCGATGAAGACCATGCCCGAAGTGCACTTCTTCTTGGTGTCACCTCCCGTATTCTGCGCTTGCCACGCGTAAATCAACGGAGTGATGGCAGCCATGCATGACACCAAATAGTACCCAAACAACAACACCCCTTTCTGCTCACGAGGGACGGTCAACATGATGATCGTGCCCACAATGGGCAACACGCAGACTCCAGCAATCGTAAGCCCTTTGTGCTTGAATCGTGTGGCCACCCATCCAGAGGCGATGATGACGATGAACTGGATGGCACCAAACGGGATGTTGAACAAGATGGCCTCGAACTTGGTGTACCCGAACGACTTGACGATGAGACTTCCAAAAGTCCCGATACCGCCACTCACAATCCTGCTTTTGCGTCAGAAACCCTTCCTCACGTCCAGTCCACCAGAACACTTACGAAATCGCAACAATAATCACGAACCAACACCACGTCTTCAAATCCAGCAAGCTCTCCCACACATGATCCCACCTCCACTTCCCACTCGACACCCCCATCTGATTCGCCCTCAGCCTCTCCACCGCAATCACCTTCTCCCTTTCCGTCAGGTACTTGGCCTCCATCGGCGAATCAGGCATAAAAGCCAACACCACCCCGGCATACACCACCGTCAGCAACCCACAAAACAGGAAAATGATCTGGTACTTGAACATAACCTCACTCTCGATATGCCCCAGCCCATAAGTAAACAGACTCCCCACGATGGCCGTAATCCCGTTCATCGCGTTCCAGTAACTCGTTCGGAGGGTCTGCTCCCCGCGCCTCCACCACATCTGGGTCACGGCTATACAACTCGGTGCGATCATCGCCTCGAAGCTGCCAAGCATGAACCGCAGCCCAAGCAGAGACTGGAAGTTGGTGCACGCAGCCATGATGGCCTGCGATGACCCCCACAGGAAAATAGCAGTGGCGATCACTTTCCCGTTGGGGAACTTGACCAGGATGAAAGCGGCCAGGGGCTGCATGACGAGCTGGGCAATGTACAAGATTGAGCCCAGCCATGAGTACTGCTGCCCGACCAGTTTGGCGTCTTCGGTGATGCCAAAGATGGAGACGTATGAGAGGGAGGATTTGTCGAGTTGCTGGAAGAAGTACGCCCCCAGGAGGAGGGGGAGGATGCGGGTGTCGATGCGGCGGAGGACGTGGCGTTCTTCTTCGTACGTGAAGCTGGTGTCGGTTTGGGCGTGGGCTTGGAGGAAGGTGGTGGCTTTGTCGGTGCGGTCGTTTGTGACAGGCGCAGGGGTGATTTCATCTGTTGTTGTTCTTGGTGTTGCTGTCGGCCCTTGGGCAGGGGGTCTGTCTGGAGTCGTCATTGTTCTCAGAACAAGCCACCACACGTCTGGCAAACAACGGAGGATGGAAGAAGTTTCTGTGAGTTTGTGAAACCTCCACTGAGCCCATGGATTTGGAAAGAAGAAGTTATCAGACCGGATGGCCTCGGAGACAGAGGAAAAAGGGCCTATCGCTGGTATTTACACCGAGACATATGCAGATCATATGGTAGTTCGGCAGTAATAGTGCCAAGAGTTCGGGTCTATGGCAGGCAGAGCGTGTCATTCCCGGCAGGGGGACTGACTCAATGCAACAAACCATAACTTTGCATGCTACCAGTCGACCTGTGAACTATGATACCGAGTTTCATTGGTGGGAATTCAGGCTGATTCGGAAGAGGGCAAATCTTCTGGTGAGATAGGCATATCGTACGGACATTGCGCAACGCCATCACCTCAGGCTATATCAGCTGACTTGGAGGTTATTAGCGAGACTCATGTTGTGCAGTCATAGGTAAATCTTTGTGTTGTTGATACGATGTTGTGGGTCCCTGTGTGTTGCCCCTGAATTACCCCTGAATGGACCCACCCATGGTTTGTGATCTTGCACAAAAGTCTTGTGAAATCAATTTTGGGGAATTCTTGATCACCTGACATGGCCCGTGCTGATATGGGTCGGTGGCACCAAGGTGGGTGTTACCTGAAGTCTGCTAGGCAGCAATGGAGATTTTGGACCGATGGCGGACGAAGAGCAAACAATCACCCAGACCTATATAAAGGCCGCTACCTAGAGAATTTAGATTCCCAGTCCTCGTTCTCTTGCAGTTGATACGCACTCGAACCACCTTGCACCTGATCATGTCGTCAAACGCTGCTGCGAGCCTGGGCAACAGCCTAGAGGAGAATATTCCGCCCTGGGGCAGTTTACCTGTTGAACAATACATCCTCGCAAGTTGACGTGAACAGTTTACGGGCTGAGAAATATGACTAACTCCATTCATCTGTGTAGCAAAAGTGGGATGGCAACTCTTCACAATCTGTCGAAGACCAACGTGATGCACTCGTCAAGGCGTTCATCAATGAAGATGTTATCAACCCAGAGTACCAGACAATGACACACGTTCCTACTCGACAGGAAATTACCACTATTCTGCAACCATGGCGGCCGCAGAAAATCCGCGCCATTGCCGCTAAGCATCTGAGTTTTGCAAAGCCATGCCCTGATTTCGAGAAGGAGGGCTTCCATGTCCTACGAACCTGGTATCACGGCGGCAAAGATGATGACGAAAAGCTTGAGAAATGGCTCGGTTACGACGAGCTCAAGGGTCTCTCTGAAGGCGAAGTAGAAGAAAGATTTCTGCAGCGTCAGCCAGGAAGCAAGATGAGAATGCAGCCGAAGAGCAGGTGGTGGATGGTCCTTGACGACAAAGAGGTGTTCGATGTTGAAGACGAGGACAACGACGACGACTGGTTGGCAGTGTACAAGGTCCTCCCGGAACTGGCGGCCCCTTTGATGAAGCGGGAACTTTCAATGTTCGACATACTCGACAGCCTACGCGTGAGCGGCACCCCCTACCCAAGAAGAACTGAGCCAAGCCAAGAGCAGTACGAAGATGCCATCTTGGAAGCCTCCAGTGGGTATCTTCGGTATCCACTGGTCATTCTTGACCAGGAGGCTTTTGAAACTGATCAAATGTACCTGGTTTGGCGGGATCACAGGGGAAATGTGGTCAAGGACATCCGCGCCGACATTTCAGGGCTACCGGTTCTCCAAGCTGAGCTTCCTCGCAACCCTGCGTATGACATAAAGTTGTGGGTCGAGGCGTGCTTTGGAAGGCAGTACAACATCCATGGAAAGAAGGGGAAAGTCATGCGGAAAATGCTGCCACTGGTGAAGGAAGCAACAGCAGAGACGATGGCACATAATGTGGCGTGTGGATTTTGAAGTGGCGCTTCTCAGGATTATGCTGATAATAACGCGTTGGTTCCAAGCTCGGACTCGAGGCGCTTGTGCTCTGTGAAGACCTTTTGTTGACTTGAAGATCGACCCACCATGTTGGTTGAAATTGCCTTGTATTGTACTAGTCAGTTTCCAGCAGTGATTTCTGTGCCTCAATAGCAGCCAACAAATGCGGCGCAAATAGCACTAGCAGCCTTTTTCTGGCGATAGACGGTGATGGCTTCCTGGCCTGCAATAATGCAAAGGACTTTTGCACAAGATTTGAGGTAAGCACTCGCCACTACCTAATGCGGTAATTACACCTTCCTCAAGATAAAATGGACAACCCCACTACCACGCTGATCCCACTTCTCCTGGCCGGGAGAATCTCGACTGCGCACCGCAATCAATCACACAAAGTTTTGATGTATTTTTTTACCATGGCACATATCGTTTTCAGTCCAGACCTTACCCTTGCGGATGCTGTGGTTCTTCGAAACCTCAGGGACGACATTGTGCGTTGCGAGTCCAAGATTGAGCGCGACCCAGCGTACACTTGTGAGACAAATTCCCAAATTCCATGATTCATAGCTGACGATTTGATGGTGACAGTGCCCAGAGATGACGGCATCGACTCCGAACAAGACGCCCGCGACATAGCCAATCTTCAATCGCAAAACGACCCGAAGAGCCACCACTTCGAACCTACCGTCCTCTCGACGTATGATCTTCAATACCTTCGGTGTAGACTGCCCCCCATTGTCTACAAGAATGTTGTCGGACCATATATTTCATGGGCACGTCGCATCGTGCGCCACGAGACAGACGTGATCATGGTGACTCACCTGATCCTCTACTTCACCACCACAGTGCCCAGCGCCATTTGGCTGTTCTACCGGTTTACCTATCTCCATGGTATCTTGCACTTTCTCATGCAATGCTGGTATACAGGCACATACACCTTGATGAGGCACCAGCACATACACCAAAACGGTGTTTTGACCAAAGGCTCTTTCCTGGTACGCCTGTTCGACATGTACTTCCCCTACATCACCGACCCATTGATGGGTCACACCTGGAACAGTTACTATTACCACCATGTCAAGCACCATCACGTGGAGGGCAACGGACCCAACGACCTCTCCTCCACCCTCCGCTACCAGCGCGACAACGTCCTCCATTTCCTGCTCTACGTCGGCCGCTTTTTCTTTTTCGTCTGGATCGACCTCCCGATGTACTTCTTCAGCAAAGGACAAAACGCAAACGGAGCCAAGGTGCTCTTTTGGGAGCTCTTCAACTACTTCTCCCTCTTCACCCTCTACCAGCTCCACGGCAAAGCCACGACCTTTGTCTTTCTCCTCCCTCTTATCCTAATGCGCCTCGGCTTGATGGTTGGCAATTGGGGCCAACACGCCTTTGTTGACCCCAACCTTCCAGACTCTGACTTTCGATCTAGCATTACCCTTATTGACGTGCCTGTGAGTTCACTGTCCCTCTTCCACTGCACCCATCCTCAACTGTGCTAACGTGTCCGGTGTCAACAGAGCAACAGGTTCTGCTTCAATGACGGCTACCACACCTCGCACCACCTCAACCCCAGACGGCACTGGCGCGAGCACCCTGTTGCCTTCCTGCAGCAGAAACGCGACTACATTGATCAGATGGCGCTGGTGTTTCACAATATTGATTACCTCATGATTACCGTAAAGCTCTTGCAAAAAGATTACGACCACCTCGCGAGGTGTTGGGTGCCAATGGGAGAAGACCAGATGGTTTCGGTTGAGGGACGGGTGGAAATGCTGAAGAGTATGACGCAGAGGTTTGAAGAGGGGAAGATCAGGCAGCTGTTTCCTAATGCTTGGGTTGTTCCCATGTGGATGAGAATAGTCGGAAGAGGTTTACAGAAAAAGAAGGTATGAGGATGCGATGAGGAGTATGAGGAGGCTTGCACTGCTGGTATGGCAGCGTTTTGTTAGGTTACTAGCGAATCCTGTTCTCCGTGGGTCTCCTGTTATCGTGTGTGAAAGCCAAATCAGGGGTACAGTTTCGCCGCAATACCACATTATGCCCACTCAGCGGTCAAGACTCTGCTGCGTTAAAAACTTTGCTTTTATCGACATCGTCCCGTCAGCTGCGTACCTGCGGCGTTTCTTTCACCTTTCCCCCATGAATTCATGGCGTGGTCCAGTCCAGATCGTTGCGCTTACTGAGCGACCGTCATGAACACCACCGAGTTTGTGCTGTCGAGGTTACACTGAGAACTCTAGTGCACGGGAGGCGCTTCACCATGTGGTTAGTCACTCCCGCGCATACGAGCAGAGCCCTATTTCTGGTCTACATTAAATCGACTACTGTATGCAGAGTGGGCCAGGCAGAACTATAGTTCACAACGCCCACACCAGCCACGGCTCTTCTGTACTATATCGCCAGTTCACCGTACATTTAGGCATCACATTTCTGTCAGCGCTATCAGAAGAATGGGTGTCATTGTGATGGATCCTGGATGCATCCTTTCGGACGACTGGCACTGAGACTAGTAGAAGGGACTGAGTCAGCGTCGAGTAGAGGATACGAAGATCCCTATCCTCCGTCAAGTTGAATTCCATGTCTATAAAGAGCGTCAAAACTAACCTCCTATCTCGATGAAAGTCCATCATCGGCCAGGCCAGCAGTCAGTCTTCCAAGACCTTGCTCAATCCAGTCGACAACATGGCTCCCAAGTCTCTCGCCCTCACGGCGATGTCCCTTCTCCTCTCTCTTGCCTCGGCCACCCCCGTCACCATCGAAGCAAGGGATCTTCTCAACCCCATCGGAGCCACTGCTACCGGCGACCAAGAGAAATGGTCACCCGCCCTCGACTACGACACCGACAGCTGCTACAACACCGTCGCCATCTCCCCCACCGGCCAGCTCAACGCCGGCCAGGACCCGAACAAGGGCCAGAGCGAGATCCTCAGCTTCTGCCGCAAGGAGGACCGCCTCACCAAGCGCAACGTCTACGTCCGGTCCAAGTGCAACAACGGCTGGTGCGCCCACATGTACGACTACTACTTCGAGTCCGACTTTGGCATCGGCGGCCACCGTCACGACTGGGAGCACATTGCCGTCTGGGTCCAGAACGGGGAGCTCAAGTTCGTGTCTGCCTCCGAGCATGGCAACTGGAATATCCGTTTTCCTGGGCAGAACCCCCAGATCAGGTTCGAGGCGGGCACGCACGCCAAGATTGTGTACCACAAGGATGGGGCGGGCACGCACGCGTTCCGGTATGCTACCAGCGGTGATGAACCCCCTGAGAACCACTGGCAGAGCTGGCGCTGGGGTATTGGGGCTGGGTTGTTGAACTGGGATTGGATGGCTGGGAATTTGAGGACGACGCTGTCGCAGAAGAATTGGGGTACGGCGGAGATGGCTGTTAGGGATAAGGACGGTAGTGCTTGGAACTTTGGGTGGTACTTGGATCGGTCTAGGTACTATTGCGTCACTGAGCTTGAGTGCCCGGGCAATCTGGCTGGGGCGTTTAACCCTTGGGCTTGAGGAGGTCCGGGAATCATTGAGGGGTATAGTGGCGGGAGGGAGGAGGCTTGTCAGTGAGGCGATGGGCGCAGACTAGGAGTAAATAGACTGTTAGTGAAGCTGTCAAATAGAGGTCTTTGGTGATGTTAGTTCTTGCTGAACTATACTCGCAGTGAATTTGATATGATAATCGCCAGACAAGGATGGAGGAAGGTTGTCGGCTAAATCAATCGCAGCCGGGACGCTGCTGCAACATAAATCAAATCAAGCTTTGTTGGCACTGGATCTACAGCTGGTCTCCATGACCTGCATGCTACCACGTTGTCGAGCTTCCCCTCATGTGGGGGGAAGATGGGGGTAGCTCACCCTCGTGGCTTCCGTTCGGCCATTGCAGGTCATGAACAGGCTAATATTCGGCCACGGGAGAACATAGACCGAGCACTGAGAGAACATCCACCTTCAACTTGGACTCTTCAAGATGATGCTGCGACTCGATATCATGTCCATCTTTGGTGGCCAACCTATTCTTAGCGACTCTCTCCCATCAAGACGAGACGCACGAGGATCATGACATTACAGCCCAAGAAACGCTACGCCCTCGTCGGCACCGGTGGCCGCTCCTACTTCTTCTATTCGGCCATCGCGACAACCTACTCATCCACCTCCTGTATTGTTGGGTTCTGCGACACCAACCAAACCCGGCTCAATTATGCTCTGACCCGTCTCACTGCCCTTGGCCACCCCTCAGTCCCTCTGTACCTCGCCTCCGACTTTGACAAGCTCATCGCCGAAACCAAACCAGACGAAGTCATCGTCACCACCATCGACCGCACCCATCACATCTACATCATCCGCGCCCTCCAACTAGGTTGCAATGTCGTCTCCGAAAAGCCCATGACCATCGACGCCCCCCGCTGCCAGGCAATCTTTGACGCGGTCAGCGAAACTAAACGAAATGTCAGAGTAACGTTCAACTACCGCTACGCACCCCACAACACCAAGATCTACGAACTGCTGCATTCCGGCGCCATCGGAAAGGTCACATCAGTCCACTTTGAGTGGTTGTTGAACACCTCCCACGGAGCGGACTATTTCCGCCGCTGGCACCGCGACAAGCGCAACAGCGGCGGGCTGCTGGTTCATAAATCAACCCACCACTTTGACCTTGTCAACTTCTGGCTCAAGACACGGCCTCTCTCCGTCTACGCGCAGGCAGATCTCAAGTTTTACGGCAAGGAAAACGCCGAGCTGAGGGGGGTGACCAAGTTTTACGATCGGGTCAGGGGCAATGAGGAAGGGAACGCAAAGGATGATCCGTTTGCGCTGGACTGCAGCAAGGTTGAGACGCTGAAGAGCTTGTATCTGGATGCTGAGCACGAGGATGGCTACTTTCGGGACCAGTCGGTGTTTGGAGATGGGATCAGCATAGAGGATACGATGAATCTGCTGGTGAGGTATAAGAATGGGGCGGTGATGACGTACTCGCTCACAGCGTACGCGCCGTGGGAGGGGCTGAGGATCAACTTTAATGGGACAAAGGGGAGGATAGAGATGGAGGTGGTGGAGAATAGTTATGTCAATTCTGGTGGGGATCAGTCGTTGGAAGGGTGCTTGGAGAAGAGCACGATTTTGTTGAGGCCGCTGTTCGAACCGCCGAGGGAGATCGAGATTGGGGAGGCTCAGGGGGCGCATGGGGGAGGGGATAATGTCTTGTTGCAGGATTTGTTTGGGGAGCCCGTGTCGGATGAGTACATGAGGGCTGCTAGTCACATTGATGGCGCGGCGAGCATTTTGACGGGCATTGCGGCGAATAGGTCTATTGCTACGGGACAAGTGGTGTATGTGGATGATATTCTGAAGGTGCCTGATAACTAGAGGAGATACAATCCGAGCATGGTTGAAGCAAGCACCAGCACCCCGTAACCCCTGAAGTCAGCACGCCCAGCAGTGTTTGTCGTTGTGGTGGCGACGGCAGCTGTTCCACCCCCACCAGACGTCGGGGCGGGAGTGACGGAAGAGTTGCCGTGGGCAGAAATGGGCATGGTGCTGAGATCGGGCTCGGTTGCTGTGGCTGTCAAGGTGGCGGAATCGTCGTGAGCTGTGATCGGCATGGTGTTGAGATCGGGCTCTGTGTAGGTCGAGGCCCAGGCAGTGTCGGTCTCCCAACAGGCCCAGCCCACCATCGAGAGCGAGGCGCATCGTTGCGTCGCTGCGCAGCAATCGGTATCTATGAGGGTTGTTAGCAAGTGTCAAAAATCTGTTATTTAGGAGATCGATCACTGACCACACGGCGTATCACCCGCATCGGCGCAGACGACGCGTGGGAGGAGCACCCCGTGACCAAGCTGTGCTTCATCCTGGTGAGCGGCCACAGCAGATGCCAGTGTCAACACGGCCACGACGGCGAACCGAATGCTTGGGGAGACGATCATGATGCCGACCAAGATATTTGATTTGGACTTTTATCACCAATGTGAATTGCTATTTTTCTCGGGGCTTGACAACCATTTTAACGATCAACGACTTGACCCAAATGTTGTTGCACCGCTGTCTAGCCTGTGGCTTCCAACCTCAGCCGCAAGCCTCTATTCGCAAATCGCTCGCCGTCTTTGGATCGCTCAGAAGTCAGCCTCCACACACTGTATGTTGTCCACCGGCCATTCGACCACATCGCCAAGCGGCTGCGAGTAGTGTATGTCCGGACAGGGGGTCGTCCAAGAATTCACCGACGGCTTTTCCCTCGCCGCAATTCCTGGATCATTGATCCTTCCCAAACACACATTCCTTTTTGGAGCATCTTGACAGAGGTGTTATTGGTGGTGTGTGGAAGGAGTCTGACAATGAGTACATAAGATAGGCACAGGAATCCTCCCTCGGGAACTCCCGAAAACGGGCTGGCCCCGGAAAAAGCTTGTCAAGTACATAAGTGCCAGGCAACCCGGCACAAAAATCTCCTTTGTGTTCCCCGACATATTACAACGAACCCAACTTAAAGCTTTATTTCAGCCGCAAACCCATCATCACCGCCATCACCACCAGCCCCTCCTTAACCTTAAGCCATGGCCCTCCTCCCCAACCTCCTCACCCTCCTCGTCGCCCTCATCCACATCTACATCCTCCTCCTCGAGACCGTCCTCTGGACGCACCCCGCCTACGGGAGGAGGATCTTCCGCATGACGGCCGAGTTCGCCGAGCAGACGAGACTGTTGGCGGTGAATCAGGGGGTGTACAACGGGTTTTTGGCGCTGGGGCTTCTCTGGGGGATATGGCATCCGGTACCGACAGTCGGGGCGCAGGTCAAGCTTTTCTTCCTGGGTTGCGTTTGTGTTGCTGGTTGGGTTGGGGCGGTGACGGTTGGGAGGAGGGTTTTTTGGGTGCAGAGCTTTCCGGCCGCTGTGGCGGGGGTTGCGGTGGTTTTGGGGGCGGGTGTGCCGTGGTGAGGTTGGTGTTGTGGTGAGTGGTGACGGGGGAGGGGGGGACTGTGGGGGACGGATGTTTGGGGGGGGGGGGGAGGGGGGTGATGTCACTGGAGTTTGGAGGGGAAGGGTGAATGGTAGATGGGTAGTATTCATTTAGTGTGACAAAGTGGTTTGTTACTGTTTACAAGTGTGTACAATGTGCCCATCTTCTCGATCCAGGCTGTTGTGCCGCGAGGGCAATTCCTGGTCGGCGTGTGTTGGTAGCCCTACCCGTGATACGATGGCGCCAATCATCAATCGCAAAGCTTTACCACGCCTTGTCCCCGGTGTCTCGCATGCTCAATGATAGCAGCTTAGGGGCTGGGACGCCTGTTGGCGGCGAACAACGGGGACAAAGCGGCGCAGCCATCCCGCTCCGAAGTCTTGGCGCGGGCTGTGCCGTCCACCATCAGGCGTTTTTTTCGTCAGTTTCGTAGAGGGCGCGTATGCCCTCGTTCCTCGACTTCATCGTTCACACCAGCCGCGAGAAATGGACCTCGCTCTGTTTGCCTGTCCCAGCCACAACTGGCGCCGACGGTCTGTATCCGTGTTCCGAGTCAAGTTCGGGGCTTGGCCACGCGACACCCCCCTCCGCAGGTTCCAAAGGCCGATAGATTTGGGCATAGCTGTCATCGCCATCCGAGAGCTGAGACCTGTGGTCGGTAAAAGTTGCCCCAAATGACTTCCCAAATGACCTTCCCATCGTGCCCATTGTTGCTCTAGCTCCTGAGGACACCTTGGTGCTCGGGGGAGACCTGATCCGTCTCCAAACGACAGCCAGTGCCGGCATGCAACTGATCATAACTCCGACAGTCACCTCAGCGACGGTGGTCGCCCACAAAGGGACGCCGTACGTATCGTTCAGTTCCTTGTAATACCAAACCACCCGGTAGTAGAGTGTGAGGATGCTTGAGATCAGGCCAAAAAAGCCAACCAAGAACATGGCGGACACGGCCAGCTTGCGCTTCAAGGGTAGCCTCAAGCTCCAGACTGCTGGGAGCGGCAGGATGATCAGTCCCGCGTCGATCACGACAGAGCCGATTCCCATGATGAGCCAATACCGCCGACCCTTGAAGCACTGAGGTTGAGAAAAGGCGAGGACATAGCTGAAAACGTCTTGACCGGTCGTTGGGGAACAGTTGACGGCGGTTGCGATGGCGATGGAGAACTGGAAGGCCAATAAAAGCACGATGCTGATTGTTGTCGCGATTCGCATCCACCGCAGGACGCTGAAAATGTTGTAGTAGAGAAGAAGGACGGAGCATTTGACGAAGAATTGAGCAATGGGCGTGATGACTTGGAAGAGATGGGCGGACACAAGGTGGATCTTTTGGAAGTCCCCGAGTCGAACGTTCCAGGTCTGTATCGCGTAGGGACTCTTGCCTGACATGGCTGTTCAAAGGGAACTTGAGTGTTAGCATGGCTGAGGTGTGTGAACTGGGTAAGGTGGCAGCTATGCCCAGGACGTACCGCATATGGTGATTGTGACGGCAGCGAGACTGGTGACGAGCCCAGTATAAAACACCAGCTCATGACAGCGGTTCGCCCGTTGGCCCAACCATGTTGTCGCTATTACTCGAGCAACGGTAAAGGTGAGCATGAGTGCTGTGCAAAATCCATCGAGGACGAATATTTGCCAGGCATCCGAAGGGGGATTGTCGAGGTTTGCTGTCACTCCTGGTGGTGGTTCCGCCATCGGGAAGTCGACGGCCAGCGCCATGATTTCCGGCGTCATCTTTGATGTGTCCATCGCGACTGTTGAGCCTGCGGGCAATTGCGGATTATCGTGAGCGAGTTGATCCAAACTGCGTGGTCAGAGGAGCCCAAATGAGGACAACAACCATCTTGTAGATTGCCAATTGTCGGTTTGGCCTCCCACGCGGCGAGTTACATCGGTGCGAGGCAGGGTGAAGTGCATTGCCAACAGCCAACTCTCTTTTTGGTTACAACATTCGCTGCCAGGGTCGCGATGAGGCGCAGAACAAGACTTTGGCAATGATTATTTGCCCTGGTCCAATGAAAAGTTAGCTGCATATGTAGATCGTGGTGCAGTGCCGTTCATTTGCATGCCGTTTAGAACCAACAGTTATCGCCAGCCCTATAGCCAACCGCTGTAGCAGAGCTAGAGATGCCCAACCGCATGTCCACTTCAGGGGATCTAGCATTAGCCCCAACCACAGCGCTAATATGCAGTGAGGCTTATGGCTCAGCGTCACTGAGAAATTTATTTGTTCATTCAGTGCCTCTTACCAATTCATCGGAACTAAGTCCACTTGGGTGTCTGGAGAGCCCGACAGGAGAAGCATTGCGCGTCAATCATTGACTGGGCCATTGCCTTGACGACAAGATCAGATGCTCTTGAGTTCACGAGCAAACACAATTCTCTTCGGTTCGATTCAAGCGGGGACATCATCCGTTTTTCTTTTCCAAAGGTCATAGGCACCTGCTGACTATCCATCAAGGTCCCGCTGAGAACTGAAACACGATTCTTGAAGCTGCCCGAAAACTGACCTTTACCAACAAGAGTTTGACAGGTCTCGTCACAGTGCCTGGCCTCTGACCACTCCAAGTGGGTACACGAAGGCAAGGGCTCGTCCTACATAGATAGATATAAAACAGGAGTGTCGGCCAGATATCCTAGTTTGCCCAAGTCTTCCTAGGTAAGGTACACTTCAGCACCCACAGCACTCCAACTCCCGAGCTTTCACAAAAGAGCCTTTCAGTACCTATCTAGCTTTTATCTTCACGTTGTTCGTTCTCAATTCCAAAAACATGTGCTTTACCCCTCAACCCACAGCTCAACCCACACCATTGGGCATCCAGAAGGACGGTGCTAGTCACCGCTGTGACTTCAGAACACAAGATGTGGTCTAGTAAGTCATCAACGTGAACGGGAAAAGACTGGCTATTTTGATTTCAACGGAAGCTAAATGAGTAATGATACAAGTGGCCCACCTCCACCTCCACCTCTACCAGCTGGTTACCCCAGACCCGAAGAGGTGAGAAAGGTCGAGGAGAAAACCCGTACGGCAGCGAACAGCGCGGACAGTGGTTCGGAGACTACTACAACCGCACCTGGAAATATTCTTGCTCGTGAAAGCTGAAAAGGGCGCGAAATCCAGTTAGCCTTTCGAAAACGGCGATGGCACCTGTTGAAGGCAGACGGGGGATGGTGAAGGTTTGACTTGATTGACTGGAATGGTAGATCCAAGGTTACAGGGGTGTTTTTTTCGCGATAATTGGCAGCTTGGCTGTAGTTCTGGTAGGCTTTTCAATGAGAAATCAAAGTACTTATGGTTTGTTCCTTTACTGTGGGTACCTTGTGACTGCATGTGGCGGAATAATTACTCCATCTTGATGGTCTGAACCAACCTTCGTCTTGGTATTAATTTCTGGTGCGCCCTGCCACCGGTGAATCATGTATGTTCTCTGCGCGGAAACCTGTGCTCTAGAAATGTTTGTAAACTCTCGTTGTCGCAGAATTGCAACGACAAACAAGCTTACCTAGGTACGTACCCTACCCAGTAGGCAGTGAGGCTTATGGCTCAACGTCTCCAAGAAGTAGCGAACATGGGCAGGTGCCAGCAAGTGGCTTGAGTTTGCTTTTTCATTTAGTGCCTCTTACCAATTCATCCGAACTAAGACCTTTTGCCACTTGGAAGCATCAGAATTGTCATTTTTGACCCACCAGTAATACTCGACTTAAACTCTAGTCGTTAGCACTGGGTTACACACACCAAGTGTTTGTTTTATGTGGGAGCATCACGGGTTAGGCCACCTGTAGTGTTTTCCTTCCTTCTCGCTCTCTTCATGACCGTTTGCCAACTGCCCATCAAGATGTCTTTGAGAGGCGAGACATGTTTCATGAAGTAGCCTGGAAAGTGGAAGGGTCCCGTGTCAACAAACTCACTCGGGTTAATTCAGACGTTGTTTCTTTTCTCCCATGCCTTCCTGTCAGAGACCTGCTCACACCATGTTACCTTACACATACATGGTCTTGCGAAGCATTCGAAACTCGTTAGGTACCTTATGTTGACAGCATCGGGCTGGCTTGTTTCATAGTGTTGCCTCGCGCCATGTCAACTCCGCTCGCCCCTCACGACCGGCCAAGATTTTGTTCTACGTTCAGAGATATAAAGAGGAGGACCAGGACGTTTTGACCTGTCCAAGTCTCTTCACATATCAACGTTCTTCTCGTTGCCTACCCACCTGTACCTTATCCTGCCTGTCCACGGGCACCCAGAATATACATCAACCCCAGCGCTTGATCACAAAACCAGTTTGAAATCCCTCACGAAAGGCCTTCAATAGCTACCACATCACTCTGTCCTCACATTGATTGTTGAACCACAAGTCACCTCGAAACGAGCCCACCTCGCCGACCATGCCCGCAGAGAAGAAGTCCACCCCCGTCAAAAAGGAGGACGAAAAGCAGTCTGACAAGGCTGGCGACACTGTCAAGACTTCGAGCAGCTCTTCCACTGTTGCCTTGAGCATTTGCAGCAAGCGGTTCTGCACGCGCCCCTGCCCCGACCCGCCTGGTGTCTGCGGCCGCTGTTTGGCCGGGCTAAGTTGAAGAACAAACAAGTCTGAGCCTTGGATGAATCGATGAGCGGGATCGATGGCAAAGTCTGGTCTGCCGCCTACCTCAAGCGAGGGTCGCAGGTAGCGGCAGCAGTGGATCTCACATCATTGCATGACGGGCATTGGTTGAGATAGGTAGTCAATAATTTATGCTATGACGTTTGATAGACAAGTATAAACTGTGTGATGATGACCCGCGCTTGCAGTGACGTGACTCGCTTGGAGGTGTTTCTCCGGTCTTTGTCACACGTGCTATTCACTTTTTCGAAACAAAGAGACTCGGCGCGCATTCCAACTTCTAGATCTACATTATAACCGGAGTGACTCTTCATATAAGACTTAGACCCATGTTCCACTATCTAGCATCTGACAGTCATTTGTGGTGCGGCGCTTCACCAAGAGAAGGATTTGCTTGGAGCCCCTGGGCCCCTTTTGTGGGTCCATCATCCTAGCACCTGTCTACTCACACCAGGTATGTAGTATTCATATCCAATTTGAAACTACCCATGTAGTAACTGTACCTAGGTACTTTACTCAGTCTTCTAGAAACAGCCTTGGCAATTTTCCCCGGTTGTCCATGCGGTAAAAAGCATCTAACCATCCCTGACAACGCAAGCGCCTATCGCGCCTGTTTCATCTTGGAGCGGGCCGTTACGGCCGATGAAGTTCAAAGAAGAAAGGCGTTTATTCATGTCTAAAACTGACCACCCGCGCTTGATTCTTTGTTGTCCCTCAGGGGCGTGCCTGGCCAGAGTCGAGATAAGAATAGCACAAAGCAAAGGCTGGGGCCCTCTCAAGGGAGTGGCAAGGCTGATATCTTCGGCAGACATTGAAGTTCTATGTCACGAGGAGTGGGATCGCCGTCATGAATAAGTGTGAATAAGCTGTTCAGGGTACATCTATGACGGCGGATGGCTTGGTGAGTGGTCGCCCTACGGGCCGGAACAGTGCCTTTGTATGGGAGGTTATTCTAGGTCTTCATATAAAAGACACTGTCGGCACTCCTCCCATCCGAGGTCTCCCTTTTACGACTCTTGTCATCTCTGCAAACTTGCAAAAAAGAAGACACCATGGGAGTCCTTTCCGCCATCACTGCCACCCTTGTGGCCTTCTACTCCTTCTCCCCCGCCGCTGCCATCCCCGCCGTCACTGATGTCGAGGCCCGCAACGCCGACCCTTGGGGCCCGATCTGCTTTTACAACCCCAGGGAGCCAAAGAAGCCTTGCACCTACTGGAAAAGCAAGAGGGAGTACGTCCCGGTCGAGGCCCGCGAGGCTGAGGCTGGGGCGTGGGGCCCAATTTGCTTTGTTAACTGGTCCAAACCAGTTAAGCCTTGCACCTATTGGAAAACCAAGAGAGACGATATCCCGATCGATGCCCGCGAAGCTGAGCCCGAGGCTGAGCCCGAGGCTGACCCTTGGGGCCCTATCTGCTTTTACAACCCCAAGCAGCCAAAGAAGCCTTGCACCTACTGGAGGCAAAAGAGACAGGATACCCCCGTCATCACCAAGCTCGGTCCCGGTCACGTCTACGTCCCTCCTCTGAGATTCGGCGGGCTCGGCCATGTCCCCGTCGCCCCTCTTCCGGTAACCAGAGTGGAGGTCATCCCCATCGATGAGCCTACCCCGGCCCCGGCCCCGACTGGCAAGCTTGAGGTCATTCCGATTGAGAAGAGAGCTCCTGAGCCCACGTTCGTAACCACCTTCACCATTCCTGTTGTGACGATCCCGCTGACACCCGGTGTTACAGTCACGCCGTTTAAGACGACGATCGTCATCAGGCCTCCCTCGTCGGCAGCGACCTCCACCAGGCTGTCGTTCATGACGCCTATCAAAGTTACCCAGACACCAAAGCCGACGACCCCTATTCCGACGTTCACCATCACATCGATCCCAAAGCCTACCACCCCTATCCCAACGTTCACCATCACATCCATTCCACTGCCGCCCGCTGAGCCAAGCTTGGAGATACCCACAAACATCGATCTGACCTCCACATTCCAGCCCCCTCCCCCAAAGCTCGAGATCCCCACAGCCATCGATCTGACCTCCACGTTCAAGCCAAGTCCACCACCACCAAGCCCGACTTTCACTTCCAGCTTGAACCTGGGCCCCTTGGTACCTCCAGGGCCAACAACGGTTGTACCAAAGCCCACACCGATCGATATTCCCACCGAGGGGCTGACCTTCAGCTCGACCCTAAACTTGGGCCCGTTGGTACCTCCTACCACAACCCCAACACCTCCCCCAACCCCCATTGTGATCCCCACCGAGGGGTTGACATTCAGTTCTCAACTCACGTTTCCATTACTTCCTCTTGTGACGGCTCGTGCGTTACGTCCTTCCCACGCGAAGGAGGTCATCATCGAGCTGAAACCGGATGTTTAAAACCTTGTCTTTCTCTCTTTCTTTGCAGATAGTTATCCAACGAAATGTACAACCATGATACACAAAATGATACCCGACCCATCCCACTTAACCTTCCCTCTTCGTGAAAGCCCAATCTCAATCCTCTGTATAATCCTCCGTAACCATCTTGAAAACCTTATCCCCCTTCTCCACCCTCACAACCCACCTCACCTCCCCGCCCTCCTCTGTCCCCTCCTCCCGCCTCCTAATCTCCACCTCCACATCCGTATCAGGCGCCATAATCTGCCCCGCCGCCCCCGTGTTCCAACTCGTAGGCGCCTCCCACCCTTTGGCCTTATCCACCGGTGTGATCTCCATCCTCGCGACAAAAAGCGCCGCCACAGCCAAGATCTCATTCGTGGCAAAGTGTCTCCCCGGACAAAGCGTCCTGCCCCCACCAAACGTTCTAAAACAAGAGTCCTTGGCCCGGGTGGATTTATTCTCGGGGAGGAACCGCCCCGGGACAAAATCATTGACATTCTCCCCCCAAAGCCTGCTGTCGGAATGAACAACCCGAGTGGGCATCTGGATCAGGGCGCCCTTCTTGAGCAGATACCCATCCAGGTACGTGTCTTGCGTTACTTGCCTGATGGGTGTGCCCATCCCCACGCAGCGGAGGGTTTCCTGGTACGCTGACAGCAAAAGCGGGCACTTGGCTTTCAGAGTGACGATGTTGATCGTTTTCGTGACGGAACCATCATCCGAGCGGGAGGTTTCGACGCAAGCGTCAACCTCGGTGCGGACAGACGCGAGAAGGGCAGGGTCGGAGTGGAGGTAAAACAAGGTCCAGAAGGCGGCGGGGATGGTGTTGACCATGATGGCGATCGTGCCCCCGATTTCGATCTTGGCGATATCTTCGACAGGGAGCTTGGCGCGGGTGGCTACCCCGTAACGGAGGCGGGTGAGGAGAGAGGCTGAATCTTGTCCGTTGGAGATGTAGTATTTGTAAAAGGCTTCTTGAACTTTGTTTCGGGCGGCGATCGCCTTGCGGGCAAAGAGCGTGGGCAGGATGTTGATGACGATGGGCATGATGCCGGCTTCAAACTCCCAGAAGGCATCGGCGACGGACTGGTCGTCGTATGGGTTGAGTGGCCCGTAGACGGCTTTGGTCGTGGCGGATGTGAGCGTCGTGCGAAGCCAGGAGTAGAGTTTGATCTTTTTTGTTTGGCCGACTGGGGGTTCGAGAATGTCGAGAGAGGTAGCAACTTCCCGCAACATGTCGCGATTCATCTCGTCAATGTTGGCTGGCTTGGTTCCTTCTTTGAGAGCGATGTGGCTTTCGTGCGCGACGCCGTGCTCACCATCTTCACCGTCGACATTCTTCATCAAGATATCGTCTGCTTCTTTGCTGCTGCCGGCTATAATGCTTGAGAATTTCATGAGGATGGGGTCGATGGAGAATGCTCGGTGCTGCTTTTGTATAGACTGGATCAAGTCTGGACTTGACACAACGTACATCTTCTGCCCCGGCAGAGGCACGGTGAAGATTGGGGCCTTTGTCTGTGTGTAGATATCGGAATAGTAGTTGTAGGTTCGCTGGTACAACCCAATCATATGGCTGATGACGGGAATGCGCTGGGGCGCCAACGGGGGCTCGCGTGGGTCATAATCGACGAGCTTGCGAATGGCCAAGTACCCAAGGGTCAGAACCCCGGAGACGATGGCAAGCCACAGCCTCGGATCACTCATGGTGGTGGTCTTTGCGTTGGTGAATCTCAAAGGTACAGTACCTAGATATGGGGGTACAAGAGTTTAAATTGTCCTTCGCGGACTGGAACCGCAATTTGATGCTTGAACTTTTGTTGGCTCCGGGACCTTGTAGGGCTGTCAGCGTGGCGTTCCTAAACAGGTCTAAGACATACCACGTCAGTCCAATCGGTGACATTGTTGATAAGCCTCCAGGTTCGCGCCGCCAACAAGGTCGCATCACAATGTGTGTTGTTTGTCTTGGAAATGTGAAAGCTGAGGATTCTTGGTGCACTGATTGGGCACCTCGCACCTCATGGAAGGAAGGAACACGAGTGAGGTGTGGACCCACAGGAAAGATCCGGGAGGTGGGCGACCACTCAGCACAGCGTCTCTTGGTTTTAGCAGATTCACCCACTACCACAATATACCACTTTGTCAAGAGATCGAGTCATGCAGCACCAAACGTCACTATCTCTCCAATACCTTCTGATTGCCTATGTCTTGGGCTAGGTGTTCCTAATCTGTCGTTCATTCTCCATCTCCGTATTGTCCCCTTCCCTTCGCAATCCGCTGGCTCCGCCCGGGGAATCAGGTACGGTTCATGACTGATGCAGGATCTACCGTTTCAGAGAATCTAATTCTACAGGGCTGAGAGGGTGTCATTACCAGATATTCGTCAGTACCGGATGTCACTCGCTTTTGACAAGCCATCGGGGTAGGACAGCAACGCCACCTACCGGTTCTCTTTGACAGACGCTGCAAAGCTTTGTGCTAGGGTTTCTTACACGATCTACCATATCGCAGGGCTCTGTAGGTTTCTCACAGTTCCCGCCCGGTAGATCGCAATGACAGAGTTTGAAAGACTGCGTTTTGCGCTCTGACAGGTTTTCCCATGTGGCCTTGACCGGAACTTTTGTAGGGTGATCCACCAAAACTGGCCGTGGGGAAAATCCAAAGTCACCAACTCCCAAAATACACTCCCACACCTCTTCAGTCGGGGGGAAAGGCCACGCGAAGCCTACAGACAAGAAGACCTTTGGTAGTCCCCGGTCCGCTAGAGCTTCGGTCAGGGCATTTCGGTAATGGGCGTTGTAGATCTCGTCCTCGGGTGGTGTTCGGTTCTCGTGCTCGTAAACGTGGGCGAGTTCCCTGTCTATCAGCCACCTCAACTTGTAAGGAACAAACGCGTAAGCCTTCTTTGCCTTGCTCCAGGTGTATTGGTAGGCAACCCCGTTGAGTCCCACGGCCTCTGTCTTGAACTTCTATAGCATATCATGAGAGCGTCAGCAAGGAACCAGGTGTCATGCCGGGGTCTTGACAGTGAACTGACATTGCATGTACGACATTGTTCACCGAATGCTTGAGCTGAAGGGGGTTTACAACCACACCATATTTTCACCAAGCTGAAGACTCCCTCGGCATACGGGCTCAACCCGCCAATTACAGCAAGTACAGAAGTGTCCATGATGGTCTAGAGTCTGTGCTTGCAAGTTTCAGGTTCTATGTGAAAGCCGGCTGGGACGGTGAAAGAAAGCCACGAGCAAGGGCTGGAAGGTCGCATGTTTGGAGAAGAGAAACTAAAGGCCTGTCCAGCGACGTGATATAATCATGTCCTCACTGCCTCAATGACAACACCCGGCTGGCGGTAAAGTAAAACACGTTGTTTGCTCGCTTTTGATGAATCATGATCGAGTCAGAATGAGGCGCTGTGACATCGTCCACCAGTCGTTCGATTCACTCAGGATTGGCCTACCTGCTTTCTTCTACCTTACTTTGCAGTACGTACTGGCAGCTGATCGCACTTGGTAGAGCCGCGCCCATGGTTTTCACATCCTGCGATCTGATGGACTAGCAACATGAAACACAGCGGGGAGTCAGGGACTTGGTAATACCACGATGGTTAGGGCGCACGAATTGTTTCGTGGTTCGATTCCCATGATCGTGATCCCGCCCAGCCTTTCCACGTGGCCCACCATGTACAGGTAGGTATATATGCCTATTGCACTGACTCAAAAGTGCTACCGAGTCCATCAGCAATCCAGGGCTCCATCAATGCTCTTTCTGCCGTAAAGATAGTAGTCATCTCTGTATCTACCATAACCTACCATGTCGCAAAGCAACTACACCGTGACTGGAGGCTTCACACCTGTCAACAAGCCAGTTTCCGAGCAGCATACCCAGGCCCTTACACCTGATGCGCGGTCATATCCGGTCGCCTCAAACCCGCAAGCCAGTCAAGTATCACCCGCGGCTCGACACCCACTACCAAACAGTCGTCCAGCTACGAGTAAGTATACCCAAGCCCACCAGGATACGCCCGGCCTTGAAAGCGCACCATCACCTCCAATCCCGCCTTCGCACAACTCATCCACCACCCAACCTGGACTCCAAGATCCGCCCGGCCTCCAAAGCGCACCATCGCCCCAAGTCCCGGCTCCGCACAACCCTTTCGACGACGAAAACCTCAATGAATTTCTACTCAAAAGCGTCACGCAGAGAGTGATGATCAGCCAAGCAGTCTACCCACGCTCGCCAGTGGTCGCGACAGGGAGAGTGACCAAAGGACAGGCAGAGGGCACCACATCACTATTCCCCTGCCGCTGCCAAAGGTCCTATGAGCGCGCTGAGCTCTGCAAGAGCAGCGAGTCGTGCAAGCCTATCCGGAAGAAACAGCACAGCTCCGGTGATGTGTTCTGCAAGCCCTGTCTTGAACAAGTAGGTGGCCGAACCTGCCAATTTGGGCTTCTGTGTCATGAACTGACTGTTTCGAGGGGTGCGCGTCAAATAAGACGAAAAGGAGGTCGAAGGAAAAGCAGAGCTCGTAGACGACGAGGGATGGGGAAGTAAATATTTTGCCCTGGGGCACGGGCACTAGCCAAGGAACTCAGCAGAGACTTTGTTGGGAGGGGACGTAAAGGGGTGTTTTGAGGTCTAAGAAGGGAGTAAGTTCAATTGATGATATACCTGAGGTTGGACCGAAATCAATGTGCTTTTTGAGGCCGCCGTTCGAAAATGCCGCGTACAAAGTTTTCCAAATACCTAGTTCTTCCTATTGTTTTGCTAAAGAGAATTCTGAATGAGGAACTGTGAAAAAGCTCAGTGTTCAAATTCAGATTGGTGGTTCGGTTCTTCTAGGACGAAAAGGTTCAAAGAACCCAATGTAACATTAGCGAAATCGAGATCAGCTGCGTGACTCGATTACTTTCAAGTGTTAAGTGGAGAAGGGTACTAGCTGGAGATGAAGATGAAAAACAGCAGGCGCGCTGGGTCCCAACTCCTTACTGCCAGTGCCGGTATCAATTCGACCGTTGGCACACCGACATTGCTCTGGGCGGATAACGCAAGCGGCCGTTGATGAGGCCATCCAAGTTCTGATCACAGATTACCTATCCTTTTAGAGACGTGAAGCATGCAATTTCCCTTCGCACGTTGAGATCTCGATCTACAATTCGCCCCATACCACGAGTCCGTGAAACGGGGCTTGTCACTTGGCAAGATCGCCCATACACATGGTACGTTTTCCGCCGTCTTCGTGGTTAGAGCCCAGTGACCATGATTGTGTGGTCATGCCACTAAGCGCAACACTTCCTGACAGAACGCTGGATTTCCAGTCCAGCTAGCTATAAATACACATCACGAACACCAAGGCTTAAAAGTGAAACCGAATCCAGTAGCAGTCATCTTCCATAGTTTCAGTGATATCTCAAAATGTCCCGAAGAACTTACTCAGGCGAGCCAAGCTCTTCCAAGTCCAAATGGTTTTCCCGCAGCCACGCCCTTAATGTCTCAAGACACAACAATCATGTCACACCACCCAGTGCATCCCGGTCTACTTCGGTAAGCTTGCATCACCAGGAAAGCCGGCAGAGACCAGGAGCTAATGTCCCAGTTCCACAGGGACCGGCGTCACAACACCATTTCGCAGACACGCAGCCGGCCTACAAACAAGAACCTTCACCCGCACCCCTGGTACATGGTTTCAATCCAGGCCGACCAGGCAGCACGCCGGCGGCCCCATACATCAAACGCGAGGACTCACCCACCAAGCGCGAGGAACCATGGCCATACATCAAGCGCGAAGAGTCGGAGTTTGCAGAATGGGGGGCAATACCCGCGCTACCAGCCACAGTTGATCAGTCTAACCTGACGACTGTCGAGCTATGCTACTGCTGCGAAAACAAACTGTTGGAAGTATGCAAGAACAGGCCTGGTAACCCATGCTGGGAAATGATGATGATCAAAGAAGCAGCGATGCAAGAGGCGAAGCAAAATGCAAATGGTAGATTGTACTGCCCACCTTGTATCCAAAAGGTCAGTGAGGTTGCTTATCGTGGGCGCTTTTCAGTTGACATCTGATGTTGGATTCGTGGAATGGCGTGTACTGACGTTTTTCTATCAAGGGGTGCCATCAAAATCTTACAAAGCGGGAATCCGATGCGGCAAATGGTATCGTGCTTGGGGGGAGGAGAATGAAGAAGATCATGCCTAGAAAATAAGGTATTTAGGGCAATAAGGCTGGGGAACTGGGTGGTTTGAGAAACTGGGAAGCTGTGGCTGGAAGGAAATGCATGCAAAAAAGTGGCAATTGTGTATTGAGTTAGGAAAGTAGTTTTGGAAGCAATAATGTGAAGGTGGGGCCCACCTTACTCAGCCGTGCGCTCAGGGCTCAGCACCTTACTCAGCCGTAAGCCCAGTGCTCTAGTAAGCGTAGCGATACCCTTAAACCGGTACTACCGTTATAATATAGTAAGCGTTTAACGATAGTTTTATTTAGGTTTTTTAAATAATAGAAAGCTCGGGACTTAGCCTTTCGGCCTTATTTCGGATTTACAGTACTTTTAAAAGCTTTAAATATATATTAATCTAAGTTAATTACTTATTTAAAGTTCTTTCTTTTATATAGTAAATCTTTTTATTTATTTAATTTCTTTATTTCTATAATATAGTTTTCCTATATAATTATAAACCTAGCGCTTTTTTAAATAATAAATATTATTTAATACCTTTTATTTACTTTTTACTTTTATTACTATAATATTACTTTTTATTATAAATTTTATTAATTTAATTTTACGCTTTATTATAAATTAATATTAATAGTTTTCTTTACTTTAAAATAAAATATAAGCTTTAAATATTTAAAAGTTTATTAACTTTAATAAAATTAACGTATTTTATAATCCGATACTTTATATTTAAAGGTCTTTTAATAGTATTACTTAAATAATTTCTTTTATTAAAGTTTACTTTAAAGTTTATAAATAATTTAAAGTTTATATAAATAAAAACTTATTTTTTAATTATATTATTAATATAAAAAAAATACTATACTTTATTTTTCTTTTTATTAAATTTTATATTTTATTTAACTTTTAACTATTACCGTAACTTTAATTATTTAAATAATTATAGTGGTTTATATTTCTATTATTTATATTAAAGCGGTTTAAAAGACTTTTAAAGTTTAATTTAAAATAAAGGAAGAAAATAAGTATAAAGAAAATAAAAAAAGAATTTTTAAAGAAAAAAAGATTAATTCCTCTACTTTTTAAATATAAAAT